>JAWZYV010000410.1:0-465470 GCA_038373885.1 Cheiracanthium punctorium | reverse complement strand
ATTATAAGATTTATTTGTTAATGTGAATTTTAAATTGGTGAGTAATTGACGATGTATGTTTTCCGTTAGTGCTATTCTAATCTTACTGTACGTTAATATGAGGTGTGTACAACTAGGTTGTTTAATACACCCGATGTTTTTTTGCAGATTGAAAAAAAACAAGGCCAAGGGTTGGAGCACCAGTTATAACATTAGCGGTTACACAACTAGGTTGCTTAAATCCTACCTCAAGTTTTATTTTATTTGAGTTTAAAAACGAGTCCCACTGTTTTTACTCATTTTAATACTCACACACACACACACGTTAAATTTTTTTATGGAAAGACAAACCGCACGCACACACCTCCAACGAAAATGAAACTTAAGCACCTAGTAAAATTACGTCAGATAAAACGCTTGCACACCCGGCAATAACAGCCGCGGCCTACGGCGAGTCGTACTCGGTGTGGTGCAGGGTGGGTGGGGGGGGGGGGTGATCGTGGTCAGAAGAAGTCAATGCGCCAGATTGGGGGGGGCGCGGAAAGAGACAAAAATTATTTTTAAAAAAGGACATAACTGTCACTGTTAGCAACAAGTGTCTCTTCACACATCAATAGAGTCATGGTTTTCCATATTCAAGTGAACTCAGGGGTTCCCCCTCCCAATATGGAATTACTGATAAAAATAGTGACATATTGAAGGATATAGTAAGGATACAGTAGCAGGACCGTATTATCCCGGAATGGGCCGCCAGTCTCCCTTTTTATGTCCCGAATCATCATATATGAAATAGTTGGGAAAAAAAAGGGTCCATTTCCAAAAAATTCGTGACTTTTTTCCCGCCCAGCATTTTTTTTCTTTTTGGGGGGGGGGGGGGTTAAGGCCCACGTTGCCATATAACAGAATATAGTTTTTTTATTTTAGGTATTTGTTTTTGTGGAAACAAAGTTTTTTTTTTTATGTAGTGTATTGAATCTGCTTTGGCAAGAGTTATACAAAAATAAAAAATAATACAAAGCTGAATGAAATTTAAATAAAAAAGAAAAATCGAGTGTTGTGTCTGCAATGCTTTGTTCCCACGCCTCTTGAGCAGTTTCCTGGTTTATAAGGAATAACATAAGTTGAATTCGATTGGAAATGTCCCCCCCCCCGCCCCCCCCCCCCTCCCCCCGGGGGGGGGAAAAAAAAAGGGCCGAAAGTAGGTCACCTGACTCACTACATTCTAAAAATAATCCCTGTTATCAGCCCTTGCTGCCTCTTATATTGTTTTTTTTTTTCTGTTTTTCCGCACTGCGCGGTTGTGGTGAATTTTAAGAATTTAAATAAACAACAGAGCCATGCTGGACTCAAGTTTGGTTGATTTGTTTTTTTTTTTTTTCTCCTCCCGCATTCCTCTCGTCTATAACATAGCTACGCAGCTGTGTAAACATATTGTGTTTGTTGTTTAGTATTCTTGTTCCGTTAAATTTAAAGAGCATATTGCCCCGGTTTTTTTTTTGTTCTTATAGTTTTTCCCCTCCCAACCTAATAGAAGTTGTTCTCCTATTTTTTATAATGAAGATTATTTACATATAAAGATTTTCAGTGGAAAAATGAGGTACATGACGAAAAAATTTTGGATTGATACACTGATTAGCTCATTGCAACGATGTCAGCAGCAGGGTTTTGCGTGCTACAGCGCAAGAAATAATGACAGTAACTTTAATTAAAGAAAAAGGCATTAAAAGAAAAAGCTAAAGCAATGCGGCAAACAAAAATTACCAAGATATTTAGTAAAAAATAATGTTGCGAAATAAATATATTGCGATTTATGAAATTGTTTGTTTCTTGTGTAAAAGGAGATCGTAAAAAAGGCTTTAAAGTGGGTGCAGAAGGGTGGAAAAGTCTGGTTTTTCTCACTGAAAATAAAAAAAAATCCCTGGAATCCCCACGGTCCCGATGATTCCGGATTGAGACTTCGTACTGTATTTTGTAAATTGGCAAAATTAACAGGAAAAAGGACCCAAAATCCCGGCTAGTGCTTGCCCAGTTTACAGTTGCTGTACAACTAAGTAGCTTAATCCACCATAGTTTTTTTGGATTATATTCCGTATCCGGTGCTGTTTACATATCAATGTTTGTTTACATGTTTCATTTGGTGATACTTCTGGTGCCATCTTGGGCGATGCACATCGGAAGTTAAGTACCCTGCCGGTGGTAGTTATGACTGGCAACCATAAAGAATACGTGCATTGTCAGCTTGGGAATTTGAAATTGTTCCATGTTATTGATGGAAGGGAATGAAATATGTTATGTTAATGTATAAAAAGACTTTGTGTGTGTTTGTTAGAAATATGGTATGAATATAAAGCTAAATAAAAGAAAGCATGCTGGTGTTACGTTATAAGCCGGTGGGTGTTAGGGACATTTCTGAGCGGTTATTAAAAAAAAAAATAACGGTAAGTGCTCTTTTTTAACGAATCTTTGCAATGTTTAAGGTTTTTAATGTGAATTTTAAATTGATATTTGATGTGTTTAAATTGATATTTGATGTGTTTTTCGTGAGTGCTATTTATGTGCAATTCTAATCAAACTGACTTTATATGAGGTGTACAACTAGGTTGGGACTATATTCCGTATCCGGTGTTGTCACATGTCAATATTTGTATTTACACATTTCATTGGTTATCATTCTGGCACCAGGATTGGCAATGCACCGCCGGAGTGAAGTTACCTGCCGGTGGTATTTTTGACTGGCAACCATAAAAAAACTTGTACATCGTCATCATCAGTTTGGGAATTTGAAATTGTATTGTTTCATGTTATGGATAGAAGGGAATGAAATGTGTTATGTTATTGTCTGAAAAGAAAGTGTGTGTGTGTTTGTTAGAAATATGGTGTGAATATAAAGCTAAATAAAAGAAAGCATGTTGGTTTACCGTTATCGGCCAGTGTGTGTGCTTATTAAAAATGCAGTGTCAATTACATGTGAAATTGCCGCGATTACTTGCGTGCGGTGCGGAACAATGGGAACAACAACATACGCCTGTAGTGATGCCAATTTTTCTGATCAAGTTTGAGTGTCACGTTGCTCCCTCCGATCTTACTCAAGACTATCCGGACGAAGCTGAGAACAATAGGAAACCCCGAATACATGGTAGTTGACATTTTCTCCGCCGTGGCACTGGTATCATGAACGCTTCATGGTGATGAAGTCACTGAACGCTTCATGTTTATTTAAGCCCTTTATGAGGCGAGTTTATATGCAGAGAGTCTGAAATCAAAGAGGCTGAGGCTGAAGGTCTAGAGGCTGAAATCTAGCTCACGTGCTTTTTCCATTTGGTAAGGTGACCAGATTTTTGTAGTCAGAATCGGGGACATGTCCCCGATTCTGACAACAAAACTGGGGACATTTATAATTAATGCAATAATTAACAGTAATTTAATTGAAAAACAATGCAATAATTAAGTTGTTCCCATTTCCATTTTTACATTCTGGGGACAATTTGAAAAAGTCCTGAAAATGGGGACTGTCCCCGGAAAATGGGGACATTTGGTCACCCGGGGCCTTCGCAATCAGTAACGGGCCTGCGCGTGTATTTTGATGAGCCATCCAAAGAGGCCTACGGATGCTCGAGTCTTTATGTATACATCAGGCATTTCTTAAGCTTCCCAGTGCTTTCAAACGTTATTTAATGAAGTTTTAAGTAGTAATTGTGTTACTAATTCAAGTGCCAACTCATGATTAATTTGTTTGCTATGATACATATTTACATAATAGATGAAATATAATTTGAAGGAAAAACAAAGTAGGGCTTACTCTCATGATTCACGATTGCTTATTTTAGTTTCACAAGTGGATATTTAATATACTTTAAAATAACTAAATACACAAATGAGAAAGACATTTTTATAATGAATATTTCATGAACGTAGTCGTATTTCCTACGTTATTTTAAACAATTCAAGATTAATCTTTAACAAATGATGTATTAAAGCGCATTCCAGTGTTTTCGGGATATCCTGTATATTGGAGAAAATTGATAAAATACGCTCTATAGCGCGATCCCTGAATTAATTATTCTTTAATAAAGACATTTCATGTAGTATATATTATTCTTTTGTCGCTTTCTCAATCGAACTTAGGAATTGAGCAAGCATAATGAACGCTTGTACAAAACATTAACTACATTTGAAGTTTCTGTATAAACGGACAAAAATCAATAATTTATAATTTACTGTATTTCTGCACTGTACCAGATGTAAGTCTTAATCACATAATCAAGGCATATATAACTGATAAATAACATTTTCAACAGGCAAAATTAAATTGTCTAAATAGTATCACAACGTCATGCTTATTTACAAGAATAAAAACTACTCAAGTAATACGATTTCTGATTAAAATAATTTATTTATAAATAACACATGAGTAATTATTCACTAAACATGATTTACATACATATTTTAAGAATTTCTAAATGCATTATGAGCATTCACTTACCTTTACATTCAGAGCAAAATGTTCGAATTTTAGGATAAATTTTCATGAAAGAAAATGGCGCAAGATTCACAAAACGATTACCTACATCTAAAGTTCTTTAGTACGACAAAAGTATAAAAATATTGTTTTGAAATAATAAAATAATATAACATTTATAATACTTAGAATAATAAAATAGAATACTATGACTGGGGAAAACAGGCCTCAATGATAAACTCATTTTTAGGGATGGCAACTCATAAGCAGGCCCGTTACTAATTGCGAAGGCCCCGGGTCACCTTACATTTGGCCATCTTTGTGCATTTTCATATCTGACTACTAAGACAACTACATTGCAAACCTTTCATTCAAACGCTGTTTGTGTAAATTGATTAATGAAAAAAAAAGTTTCAAGCACACACAAACAATAAACTGCTTTTGATTTCCACATCGGTTTTCATTCTTTAAAGGGCTAGTCCATGCAATTAAATAGGCATTAAAACTGTCAAAAATGCTTGATTTTTTAATTTTTTTTTACGTTTAAACAGAATGTATCTTTATCTATAAATATTTTGATACGCTTTTTTCATGCATGCACACATTGAAAAAAAAAATGTAAGAAATTGTTAGTTGGTTAATGCTTTTAGGCGCTTCTTCTACACGTAATAAATTAATAATAAATATATATCTTAATTTATTTTTTATTTGAATCTCCAAAAGATTTTAATACTTTTTTAAACATTTGTTTTTCGTAACAATGCATATTTTACGGCCTTATTCACCAAACACTTGACTCGCGTGTTAAAGTCATCGGTAAGATATTTTACCGATGACTATTACACACGTTTCAGGATTAATCCGCGTGTCAAATGTTTGGTGAATAAGACTTTAATGTATTGATTCAGCATTCTCCCTATACTTCCCTGTCGGCCGTATTCGGCCGTTGCTATCCGGACCGACCGGTGCGGATAGCTTACAGGCTATTCGGCCCGTTCTGTAGTGCTGCCATCTATATTTAAATGTCCGTACTAATAATTCACCAATAATTTATTTAAAATTGTATGTTTATTTAGACCAAAGAAAACGAATTTCGTCCGCAATTTCTACTTTTAAAATTTATATTAAAACTGACGCCAACACCGTAGGTAAAGTGGTATAAGTCATCATTTTCAAAATTAATTTTCTCGCTAACTATTTCACTTAGAGACACGGGATTTGTTTCATTAATTTTCTTAGACAAAGAGCAACATTCTTCTAAATATAAAGGGTAAGAAAGAGGGACCGTATAAAAACTAAATTTCGTATTTTAAATGTACACCACCCCTAGTAAAAGAATGCCATATCTGAAAGCTAGTCTTAATTTGACGAACTTTCTAAT
This sequence comes from Cheiracanthium punctorium, assembly GCA_038373885.1. Classification (NCBI taxonomy): domain Eukaryota; kingdom Metazoa; phylum Arthropoda; class Arachnida; order Araneae; family Cheiracanthiidae; genus Cheiracanthium; species Cheiracanthium punctorium. Next base: position 459,651 of record JAWZYV010000410.1, on the reverse strand, counting down.
TGGAAGTATGTTTCGATCACTTACGGTTTAAAAAATAATTGCCTTAACATCTATTTTGAATCACCCGGTAACGGTATACTTATAAATCCTTTATTTTTAAGAATTATTATTTAAAACCAAAGAGTTAAATGATAAATTACCATGAATCAGAGTAAACTCTTGCACTTATAAAAAGAAAACCAGTAATAATAATCCATAACTGATTACGAATCAGACTAAAGGTGGTAATATATTACAGAGAACGTGCATGTTAAATCTGTAGAGTCTTATATTCTTTTTTTAGGATTGCCTGTTAGGTGAGAGATGGTATTTAAAATTTTCGAAAATGTTATAATTTGTTACCGAATGACTAGGACTTTGTCCTAAGAATACACACAAATTGAACAATCAGTTAATTAAATTAATAATTCAGTAATTAAATTATTTCTTTATTTTATTATTTTCAAGAGAATATATCATATTACCTTTAAGATTTTAGTTAATATGAGGCACATGGCTTCTGAATATTTTGATATTAGTTTGAATGTTTTATTGTCATTTATATATAATTCATCACTATTTAGAAGTTCCACAAAACTAGGAAATAAAAATGATTTAAATATTTTAGAGGAAAAAAAATGAAATTATTGTGATTTTAAGTTTCATTAAAATTTAAATAAATCGTTTGAAGTCAATTCAGTTTCTATTCAGCTTTTAAAAATTTTCATTTATATAATTTTGAATATTTTGTTTAAAAAACTCTCAATAAAAGGATGTATCTTTCTAGATAGAATAGCTGATATAAAAAATGTGATAAAATATTTATTATCACATAGCTTTTAAATGTTTTTACTGGGTATAATATTCTTAAATGTAAAATGTTTGTACAGTACATGTATTTTGTGAGTTGAACAAGAATCAACCTCAAAGAAATTGCTTGACCGTACACTATTTCCGACGGTCATAGTGTCTTTTGTTGGAGGAATCTTTCCTTTTTTCCAGGAAAAAGAGGGAAAAGATTTCCCTCCCCTCCTTTTCTCCCTTTTATGACCTTCATGATCTTGACATGTGGCTTGGTTTTAAATTTTTGTGATTAATATGATAATAGATTAAAATTGAATGCTCTGAAATTACAAAAGCACCTCCTTTACTCAAAAACAAAAGAATTTGGGGGCAAGCCAATATTTGATTAAATATATTATCATATTTACTGAACAACGAAATAAGTTCATGTACAATATTTAAGTAAAAATTATTGGTTTAAAGGGGGGGGGGGTGAAGGGAGGATTAGTTTTTTTTTTTTTCTGGTTGGCGTTTTTTCCGTTAGAGTTTTTCCTACATTCTTTATGTTTTTAATGTGAAGCTGGAAAAAGCGCCTTCACCCCACTCTTCTACAAATTTGATTTGAAACCAGGATTTAAGTGAAAATACTACTGTTTCTACTGGGGGGGGGGCTTCCAGAGTATGAAACATTTTACTGCAAAACGGATACAAAAAAATTCAAATGCTTAAAAAAATTTCACTTCACCAAAACCTAGGGGGCAATGGGGCTACTGTGCATACTGTGCACTTATAAATCAGACAACTGTCCTTGGAAAATTACCTGAATGCCAATTTTCAATGGAGATAAATACAAAATAAATGAAAGTACTTCTGTTTGCGCCCTTTCGTGTGCCCACTCCTGCCTTACATTTTTTTTATTTCACGCCCCCCCCGCCCTGCTCATCTAAAAAAATAACCCCTTCAATATTGTGCGTTTTTTCCCGACTTCCTATGGTTACATATTTACATTTTAATAAAATTTAAACTTTCAATTCATTAGTACTCATTTAATGTTGATTTACTGTCATATGGAAGATAAGAGATGGTACTCAAAAGTGTAGGGTACTATTTCGAAACGACTTGCCTTTTATTTTATTGTATTGCAGTATGATCAGCGACCCTTGTTATTGTTTAGTAAAACAATATAGTTAATTTGATATATTGGTAATTGTATAGTACCTTTTTTTTCTGAAGAAGTATATGTGCTTTGAAAAATGGAGGAGGATACCTTAGTCCGTTCTTATAATGGCTGAATTCTACTAGTACATAACCGATAACATTTATGCAAAACAGATCATACAGTATTTTTATGAATATTTCGCAGTGCCATATTCTCTTTGGTCATTTGATAGTAAAATGAATGGATACATTGTATTGCATTGTGTATTTAAGGCAAACACTACACTTGGGATAATCTGTCTAAGGGATGTATCAGGCGGCAAACTTTCTAAGGGGTTCAAACGCTTATTCACGTGACATCTAGAGAAAACCGACCAAAGCTCCAGATCGACAGCCGCACGGTAGGTCAGAATCCTTGAATGACTGGTGACAATACTGATGATACTGAATTCTGAGAACCAATTTTCGATGTTTTAAATGTATGAATAGAACCAATGAAATGCTAATTACTTAAATATAAGTGCTGCAAAATATATAAAATAACGTCATTGTTTATTTAGTATTTTGCTTAATATTCTTTAAATATGACAATTTATCTATAAGAATACTTAATCATTTTACCATTTCACGCCATAGGACAAAGTGCTCATAAAACTTAAAAAAGAAAAATGTTATGAGAATGTGTTGTATTAGGGGAAACATTTTTAAAATTTACTTAAATGTGTGCAACTGTACTTGTAACTAGCGCAATGCAAAGTGAAAATTTAAAATCTTAAATGTACTATGCTTATAACTATTTAAAATTAAAAATCATTCATTTTATGACCTGAGAGTTTTTACTTTCCGAACATGTACCATATAAGGAAAGTATTGTAATCATGAAAAAATCTGGAGTGACTCCACTCAATTTTCCGAACACTTATGATTAAGATCATTACCAAGCATTTAAATAAATTTTAATTGATGAATAATTCAAACATACATACCAAATGGAAGCTCAATCGAATGCACCGTTTAAACGCTAAGCGCGCTTTCAAGAATTTCTCCCCATAGGCCATAATGTAAAAGAAATCTTTGTCGTAGCCCTGTAGAAAAACTAAGTCCTATACACACCAAAATCAATACCGGTCTTACGATAGTGGTTTATAACATGTATCCCAATTTGAGCTCAATCGAATGTACCGTTTAAACGCTAGCGCACTTTCAAGAATTTCCTCCCATAATGTAAAAGAAATCTTTGTCGTAGTCCTGTAGAAAAACTAAAAGTCCTATACACGCCAAAATCAATACCGGTTTTGCGACGGTGGTTTATAACATATACACCGAATTTGAGCTCAATCGAATACCCCGTTCAGGAGCTATCGTGTTCACTCACATACACACAAACAGGGCGCCGGCAGCATAGGGCAAGGGGGGTAAATGCCCCCCCCCTGGATTTTTGTATGCAGTGTTTTCCCCTGCTTTATGCTCTTTCCAACATGGTAACCATACGTTGAAGTAGTCTTTACCCCCCCCCTTGAGTAGTCTTTGCTTCCCCCTGGAGTAGTCTTTGCCCCCCCTGGGAAATATTCTGCCGGCGCCCACACACACACACACACACACATCTCGTAAAAATAGCATAAATGAATTCAGAAGACCTCAAAACGTGTAAATACACCAAAATCTCGAATTCGATTTTTTTCATGATTACAATACTTTCCTTACATGGTACACCCTCCAATAAAGGTATTCCAGCAAGAGAGAAATTTCCTATATTAGATTTATGAATAATAATTGAGTTTTTGAAAAATGCACAACTTTACGGAAATACGAAATGTCGCATTTATACATAGCCTAATTCATATTCTATGATAAATAATTTTTAATATACGAAACCAACGTAGGAAATTTCTCTCTTGCTCGAATACTTTTTTTGGAGGGGTACATGTTCGGAAAGTAAAAATTCGACTTCGAGATTTTGGTGACACGTTTTGAGGTCTTCTGAATTCATTTATGCTATTTTTACGAGGTGTATATATGTATGTGTGTGTGTGTATGTGAGTGAACACGATAGCTCCTAAACGGGGCATTGGATTGAGCTCTAATTGGGTATATATGTTGCAAACCACCGTCGCAAGACCGGTATTGAGTTTGGTACGCATAGGACTTACAGTTTTTCTACAGGGCTACGACGAAGATTTCTTTTACATTATGGCCTATGGAGGGAAATTCTTGAAAGTGCGCTAGCGTTTAAACGGCGCATTCCATTGAGCTTCAATTTGGTATATATGTTTGAATTATTCATCGATTAAAATTTATAAAAATGCTTGGTAATGATCTTAATCGTAAGTGTTTGGAAAGTCGAGTGGAGTCACTCCAGATTTTTTTATATTGTTAAACCTGACACTAGTTTGTTCAATTAAATAAGTGCAAAAATATTATCTGCTTAGCACACAAAAGATCACTGTGAAAATTATATTTGAGCTATGTTACAGCACTCCAAAAACATTTATACATGGACATGGTTACAAAAAATTAAATGAAATACCTATTAATAAATAAACTAATTTATATTGCCTTCATTTTAGAATTTCTCTTTCCAATGTTTCGCGTAAAGAAGGGGGGGGGGAATAATAAATAAAATAAAAGAATTATTCTTCGAAAAGCTAAACCTGTTTAATTGCATGATTGGTTTAAAAAGTTGAATATATGGAGCAGAATATAATATTTCTGTGTTTTTTATTGACTTTATTATATTTATGTTACTTTCGTGCAGGGCTTTATTATCGAATGGGCAAATAGGGACTTTGCCCAGGGCCCCAATTTCAAATGTTGTTCTGAAATATTCTTTTTTATATCAAAATTTTATGTAAAGTAAAACAAATTTCATAGATGGGGCTCCCAAATCCATCAATGCCCCAGGCCCCTGATGCTCATAATCGGGCCCTGCTTTCGTGAGATACTACATCTTTAGAATTGTATTTGTTTGCCGCATTAAATTTATTTTAAGAAAACGAACACGACGTGAGGAGCCCTCATCCCTTATGTAAAAGTTAATTAAATTTTATTAAACCAAAGCTTTATATATATTGCAAACTTGAAGTATGTTTAAAAAAATAATAGTTTACATAAAAATATATGTAAAATTCATTAAAAAAATAATAAGCAAAGTTAACAAGCGAGGATTATTTCCGATGAATTTAATGATCGTTAAAATTGGAATTGTATAAAAATTTGCAAAATTGTTTGTTTCATTTGATAATTTTACATACGTATAAAATAACGTCATGATTACATTAAATATGTATAAAAGAATTTTCATGCAATTCTATTTCCAGTCGTCAAACCTTTCGGAAACTTACGATTGCCTTTATTGTAAAGCTTACACTGAATTTCATTAACGGGAATTTAAATTTTTGTAGTTTTATACCTCATATTAAAAGCTTACTCATTTCAGACCAAAGCTTAAATATAAATTTTAAAAATAGAAATTGCGGACGAAATTCGTTTTCTTTGGTCTAAGTAAACATACAATTTTAAATAAATTATTGGTGAATTATTAGTACGAACATTTAAATATAGATGGCAGCACTACAGAACGGGCCGAATAGCCTGTAAGCTATCCGCACCGGCCGGTCCGAATAGCCACTCTGGTCGTATTAATAGGTTTTGGTTAAGTATGACCATGGCAATTGTAAATTTTAATCTTTTTGTTTTTTCACGGATTATTCTAATAATCAAAGTAGGCTCCTCCAGGGGGGCACGTGCCAACTGTCGGGAAGGCGGTAACCCTCCCTTCGGGGACTCCTGATTCATTCGTCGGGGAATTTTTAAGATAAGAAAATCAAATTTTTAGGCCAATTTTAATTTTGAAATATTTAAAAAGACTACTTTTGTAGTACTTTCACTTTCAAAGATTCGTGAAATGATACGTTTACATTTCAATCAGAAACAAAATGTTATGGGTGTCGGAAGTGGGGGATGTTCGCAGTGGCGTGGGTAAGGAGAGGGGGCGACCGCCCGAAAATTTCTAGAGGCGGCGAAACGCCTATCTTTGACTTATTTTAAAAAGATTAAAATGCCATGCAGTTTTAGGCAGTTTTCTCCAGATGTAACATGAATATGCCTTAGAACCCCGTAAAATGTCCTCCGACCAAGCCCTCCCCCCTTATTAGATATATTATTAAAACAAAAAGAGAGAAATTCTCTAATTATTCAGGAGCTAAGTTAAACTGTTTAAAGTTACTCTAACAGATTAAAAATATAATAAATATAAAACATGAAATGTTTCTGGAAGATGGGTTCAGTTATCTAAATAAAGTATACTACAATAAATATATAAATAAGTAAGTAAATAAATAAGAGACTGAACATGGTAGATCGCTGAAGTGTTAAGGTCCCTCGTTCGGGCTTACCGCGCGGCTGCCGATCTAACAGTCTGTAGTTTTGTTCGGTTTCCTACAGATAGAACGTGAATACGCGTCAGAACTATTTGTAACATAAATTCGTAAAATCTCTCCACCAAGGCAACACATTGGCGGTTTTACGGGGGGGGGGTAATTAGGATAATTAGAATTACCCCTCTCAGGATTTTGAAAACAAAAGTGAAAAATAATTCTGCATAGGAAATTCTCAATCGTAAATTACAGAGCCCGAACCCATCTCATCTGTAGTAGGGAGGAGGGGGTGGAGTGGGGAGAAACAATAATTTTGATCTATGGGGGTCGAAGATGCAAGGCTATTATTTTCTTTATTTACATACCTCATTTATTATATGATTAATTAAACATTTATTTCACATTTAATGATTTATTAAACATTTTATTCGCACATATGAAGCGTTTTGTGGCAGTCAAAGAGGCCCCTTTCCTCTGTGCGCCCCTTGGTAGTCACTCCTTCTCTAAGGCAGTGAGTTTATATAAAATTATAAAATAGCTTTACCCCTCCCAGACTGCGACTCTAGAACCGCCCTTGAAACACACGTAGGCAGATGCCCCTCGGGTAGGCTTGTCCTAACATCGACTGTAAACTTATACCAATATAAATTAAAAAAAAAATAATAATCTTAAAATATAATGAATACGTTAGTCATATGATGTCCTACAATTCGGTATATTTTAACTTTTTGAATTAAGCTTAAAATATAAAGGAAGTTATTGCAAAAGAATATGATATTCAAAAAACCGTGGCGTATTTTTTACCTAAATTTTCATAATTACAGTGATTGCGAATAACTTGCTGTCAGTAAATGATTAAAACAACTGATATCAAGCACTCCGAGCTTTTTTAATGTAAAATGTTTATTTTATTTATTTTTGTCAATAACTTTCTTCTTATTTTAATATAAGTAGAACATAAAACATTTGGTAATGAAGCAGTGTTAATTTTTTTGCATGTTAACATTATTAGTTTGTTTTTAAAGCTGCTTAAAAGTCCTGTGACGCATATAGCTTAAAAAGAAAGCAATTTTAATAATTTATATAATAAATTTATCATATGTTGTATATATGTATTATATAATAAATGTATCATATTTATTTAATAATATATAATTGAAATGTTTTTAATTACAATAATTGATTAGTCATTTGAAATGGTTTCTAACTTTTAATTATAACTTTGATTCTGATAGTCAGCATTTACTCTTAATTACATTTCTGTCTTATGTAGTATATCATATTTTTGCTGAGAGTTCATGTGGGCTCTCCCAAATCAGTTTAGAACTAGCACGTAGGGCTCCAGTAGAGGTCTGCGCCTCAAAAACATTCGCCGCGGCGGCGTAACGACCGCAGCAATCCGGCGCAATGCCGCGCGGGAAATTTTTTTGCAAAAGAGCATACTGAAAATGGGTGTAATGTATAAATTTTTATACATATATGAAAAGTTAAAAGAGATTTTTTTAAAAAGATTATGAAACATCTTATGAACTTGTCGTAGTGGTACATCCTTAAAATATCTTGACTGCAAAACAGAAAGAGTAAATTTTCTCGAAACGGATAGGTTTATGTTGTTTATACCGCACATTCACGATGCATTTAGTTATCAGTATACAAATTGCACATTATTTGCTTTTCAGAATTTTTTTTTCCTCCACAACATGGACATGAACAGTTACAAATCGATGAGAAACTAATAGTCATTTAACCCTCTCGTCACCCTGAACCTCATATGAGGCTCCTACTTCAAATAGCAATATTTAGAGAGAAAACAATTAAATTTAGTATTTTTTCTTTCAGTGATATCAATATCATTAATTCATGTAGAAAGTATATGAGGCTCTTAACTAGATACATAAATCGTGCCTAGATTACAGTACTAGTCAATTTAGATCATTTTTACAGTTTTCGCTTCATTAGAAAAATTAGGAGAAAAATTAAGAGAAAAAGGGGTTAATAGAGAGAAAGAGAGGGAGAAAAATTAAGAAAATATTTAAGCTGCTTTTTTACCGTTTTTTTTTTCTTTTTAAGGTAAGTATAGTTTTTTTCTGATTCCTCAACCTTTACCTAATATGTGCATCCTTTTAAATTAATTTTAGCATAACAAAAGGCTTCGAAAATGCAGAAATTAATATTAGAAAAATCTAATATTAATCGAAATTAGAAAAAAATATTTTTGCATGATTTATAATAGTATTTCAGGTGCATTAAATGCTCGACAGATTTTTTTTCTCTGATTTTTCATAATTCGGTGATGAGAGGGTTAAAGTATAATGCAAAGTCTAAACAGCATTCAAAGCAATTAAATTACGCAATTCACTGCAAAATTGTATCTTTAAAAGTCACTCTTATAAATGGTGAAACTATTAGCATTATGAAGTATTAAGGAAAAAAATGAATATATTGTATTTGCCTTATTTTATTTTTTTTTCATAGGAAATGCCTCTGACAATTTTGCAATAAAATAACTGTATTTCACTTTTTCCCCATGCCCTTGCTTTTCATGGCTATAAAAGTGCATTAACGATATACAGGGTGTCCAGCCTTAATGTGACCCAATAGCTAATTTCCGAACCGTTCGGTTTAGATATGCACTTCCAATTTGAAAAATGTTTTAAAAAAGGTAAAGAATGTTTTTACGTGCTTTTCGAACCAAAAAACCCATTTAGAAAAAAATGACAAAAATTAAATTTTTATACGGTCCCCAGGTCCTATCACTTATATTTAGGAAAAGATGCAGTACACAAAAACAAAGTAAACTCAAAAAGTTTCATTTTATTACGATAAAAACTGACCAAGTTATGGACCTTTGAAAATCATACATTTCATCCATTTTCTCGGCCAATTTCAAGAAGCTAGTAAGGGACCGTCTCCAAAGTGAAATTAATTGGAACTCTGCCAGGAAACATTCGCTCTTGCACGTCACTCTTATGTAAATCGTTTTTAAATTTAAAAGTACACACATTACGTTAATATTACAATAACTGAGTACTTAAGAAACAAAATTTATTCTGTGTACGTGTAAAACATAGATAAAATAAAATATTTTGGACGAAGAAAACTTTTCAAAAGCAGTTCCAAAAACTTAGACTTATTTGCCTGCGGCTTCAGACTGATTTGCTGCGGTTCTGATCATGGCGAACGTTAAAAATCTGTTGTGTAGTCGCTTGCAATTGCATACAGTCGTATTCTAATATTACGAATTCTAGTACAGGAGAACGAGATGTATACAAATGAAGAATACTGCGAAATGGTACTGTTGTATGGGGAGTGTAATCGAAATAAGAGAGAGGCGGCAAGACTTTATGCCATTAAATTTCCCCAGTCGAAGACATCTATCTTATTGTACAATTGCCCGTGCTGTTCAACGCTTGTATAGAACTGGGAGTTGTCATAGACGTATTCCCTTGTCTCGTGCCACACTTTCAAGCTTGCGGATACCCGCTGAGGATGTTCTAGGATATGCCCTGGCTCATCCTGAAAGTAGTGTCCAGGATATTAGCATGGCTTGTTCCTACTCAAAATCGACGGTGTGGAACATAGTACGTACGTATTGCACCGTACGCAGGTGGGAGCGCAGGAGCTAATGCCTGGAGACCAGTTGTATACATCTCGTTCTCCCATACTAAAATTCGTAATATTAGAATACGGCTGTATGCAATTGCAAGCGACTACACAACAGATTTTTAACGTTCGCCATGATCAGTATCGCAGCAAATCAGTCTGAAGCCGCAGGCAAATAAGTCTATTTTTTTGGAACTGCTTTTGAAAAGTTTTCTTCGTCCAAAATATTTTATTTTATCTATGTTTTACACGTACACAGAATAAATTTTGTTTCTTAAGTACTCAATTATTGTAATATTAACGTAATGTATGTACTTTTAAATTTAAAAACGATTTACATAAGAGTGACGTGCAAGAGCGAAAGTTTCCTGGCAGAGTTCCAATTAATTTCACTTTGGAGACGGTCCCTTACTAGCTTCTTGAAATTGGCCGAGAAAATGGATGAAATGTATGATTTTCAAAGGTCCATAACTTGGTCAGTTTTTATCGTAATAAAATGAAACTTTTTGTGTTTACTTTGTTTTTGTGTACTGCATCTTTTCCTAAATATAAGTGATAGGACCTGGGGAACGTATAAAAATTTAATTTTTGTCATTTTTTTTAAATGGGTTTTTTGGTTCGAAAAGCACGTGAAAACATTCTTTACCCTTTTTAAAACATTTTTTAAATTGGAAGTGCACATCTAAACCGATTGGTTCGGGAATTAGCTATTGGGTCACATTAAGGCTGGACACCCTGTATATTTATTATTTATAAGAGTGCTTATTGGTTTAAAAAATGCGATATTATCTACAAAGCATTTCTATTAAATATTTATCTTGATAAACTGTGTATAGTGAGGAAACTCTTGTCAAACTAGCTTTTGCATTTCAAAGAAATATATTTGAGATTCTTTTTTGTATATAACTTAAAAAAAAAAAAAAAAAATTAAGGCACTGAACATGGTAGACGGCTGCAGTGTACAGGTACAGGGTTCTGTCCTCTCGCGTGGCTATCAATCTAACGGTCTGGAGTTGTGGGCGCTTTTCTCTAGATGTAACGAGAACGAGAATCCCCCAAAAGTCCTTCACCCACTGAATCTCTCCCCTTTGGAAGATAGTATATGAATAACATTGCCATAACCCTATAAACCAAACCCAACCAACTTTTATGTAGGGCCAGAACAGAACGGAAAATCGTTGCTGTCTGGTCTAAACCCTAACGAGGCTTAGGCTCATCGGGCGTTCACCCGACGATGCAGTACCAGTAACCTAGTTCGGCACTGGTTTTACGTGTCTTCCTCCGAGCCCCACCATGGCCGAATAGATTTGAACGTTGTAGATGGCTGCAATGTGGTCGGTTTTAGGCCCTGATTATCGTATGGGCACTTGGAGAACGTGCCCTGGGCACACCCTGAGTCTGACTAGGACTTTTATTTGTGTCCAGGGCATTTATTAAATATTGTACCCCTGTATATAGCTCTATATTTTGGACCACTATTTTAGCTTAAAATCCATTTTTGGCCTCTGTTTGCATATAGTGGCCGTGCAATAATCAGGGCCTGGGCACATCTAGAAATAGCTCAAAACATGAGTTTCAAGCTTCATACAGGGGCCCTCTTGATTGAGACTGCTGAATAGTCTTCAGAACCCCTTAAAAAGTCCTCGCTCCAAGGCACCCACCCATCTTAGGCAGATGCCCTTCGTGCATGTTTGCCTTAATACATATAATACAATAATTGACTGAGACAAGACAGGTATATAAAGGGGCACGAAAATTTTAAAGGTCACTGGGGACAAAGATGTTAGTCTGGGCCTGGTCGGTTTTCTCCAGATATAACGTGAATATGCGTTAGAATCCCTTAAACAGTCATCCGACCTAGACTTCCCCCCCCCCCCCCCCCACCGTTGGATCAAATATTGGATAGCACTAACCTTCATGGATGAAGAAGGATGGAGGGCTACCATACCATGTAACTCATATGGGGTTGCGAAATTATAGTGTCACGTACAAAGAACCAAATTAATTTTTATTATATATATTGATTAAAATCCATGTTATTTAAATCTTTGCTTTCAGCTTGAAAGATAGTAAGGGAGGATAAATGTTCTTGTGAAAGAGAATTTCGTAAGTACTTGTTTTTTGTTAAATCACCAAATAGGACCTTTCACTTATTGTTAGTAAGTATTGTTAAAAATGTTCTCAACATTTTTAAAAATTTTATTTTTGCAAAAAAGTATGTAGACTGTACAGACGCAATAAAAAAGACTTGCCTTCTTTCACCAGTGTTGTTTCCCCGGATGGTTCTCTGAATGTTCCGCAGGAGTCCAACGTTGCGCCTGCGCAACTGCTCTGTTCTCCGTTGGGTCTATCTAATGATAAGACCGAACAGGTTAAAAACGAGTTCAAGATTAAAAATAAATAGTTAAAGAAAAGCGATCCACCTCTGATAATAGGCTTCATTCAACTTATCGCCCCTGCCTTGAAACTATTCTGGACGTGCCACTGATTACGCCTTAATGGAAACTCTGTCTAAAATTTAAAAAATTAAATTGGGTGCATCAGTCAGGAAAGAAGCACAAAACTGTAAGCGTACTCTTACCATGGCTACACTAAGGACGGCGCGGTTGGAGCGACCGCTCCAGGCCCCTCGACCAAGGGGACTCCACAGATTTTTAAAAAGCTATTTAAAAAATTCAATGTAAAAGCATAAAAAAATTACGCATGTCCAATTTTTGTGTTACATTTCGAAACTGAATAAAAAAGTTACGGAGCATTTTAAATAAAGAAAAATTCCTTTTTGCTAAAAAGTCTTTTTACAACATAATGCAGAAAATTCCTTTTAAAAGTAGAGACAGTACTCTACAGATTCATTTTGGTTCATTTCCAAAAGAATATTATAGATTCATTAAAAAAAAAAAAGAAAAAAAAAAGAATTTTTTAATGCCCCCCTCCCCATGTTTTTCCCAGCTCCAGGACCTGCAGTAAGGAGGCATGCCATTGGTCTTAATCTGGACCTAGCTCTAATACACATCATAACAACATGAATATTAAACATTTTAGTGACCCCTCCAGAGTTGGGGGGAGGAGATAAATTTCAAAGCATTGACCATTTTAAGCTTCTATAAACATAGTATTAAAATAAAAAGAGAAAAATTATGGATGCTAATTTTTCAGGTGGTAAATTAAATTGTTAACAGTTACTCTAACTGATTAGATTATATATATATAACGTCGAAAATGAAAAGAGATGTAAAATTCTGTTCATCACTAGAAAGAAACACATTTGTATTTTCGTCGTGAAGATAATAAAAATGGAACAACAAATCGCAAAGGCGTTTTTATTGGATTATGGATTTTAATGGCTTTTTGAAAGGCAGTAGTAAGAGAACAAAACTGAGGAATGCTTCCGATAAAAAGGACGGCCTTAGTTGACATAGGCTTTCACAGTAACTCACTAAAATGGAGTTTTTCTGCATTTGTATAACCTCAGCAACAAAAATTTACGTGGGTTTCGAACATTCAGTGGCGTAGCGTAAGTTTCTGCCGCCCGGAGCAGATGCCAAATATGCCACCGCCCCCTCTCCAACTCAACACACACACAAATACGTTTTTATTATAAAGATACTTGGCGCCATCCCCGCAAACAAAAAAAAGGCGCCCCTTTATAATATTTTCCAAAGAAAACCTTTTCGAAATGGCGTCCCGATGCGATGCTTAACTTGCTTACCGTATTCGTATCAGGCAGCCCCTGTTTACAGAAAAAACTAAACGATAATCCCTCTATGTATATCCAGCGTGCATTAAAAAAAATTACATCTAATTGGTGAAAGTAATTTTAGAATAGAAACGCAGCTGCAAGGTCAAATGATATATACTGTATATTCTTCATTCCCTTATCACACACACATATACATATATGCGAATTGCAGTAGTCCGGCTACGCCACTGAAGACCACCTTGTATCACTTAATGATTGTAGAATTGAAGAACCTCCAGAAAAAGTTTTTGTTGATGAACAAATCTTTTCGAAAATAGCGCGCCTTTTATATGATGTTTCTATGAAAGAATATAATGCATTGAGTTGTTGAAATGCAATTCTAGCTGAAGGAACGGATGAGCATGACATCCGCATAACAATGAATATAAACTGCCAAAGGATTTTTCTGAGAAAATCGAACCGCTACACCAATGCATGGACCTCTCATATTGCTTGCACCGTCATAACACTAAGCTCGTAAGTCTGAAATGTTTAGTCCAAATGAAGAAGTCACTTCTTTAATTAAAATGGAACAATGACTTTCCATAAGTATTTTCTGTTCTGAAACAGAGAGCAAATAATTCTTGTACTTCTAAATCGTTATCCACTTATCGAAAAACTATGCAAAAGATTTTTCTCTGTTTTTAAACATTCTTTCAATTAAAGGACACTCTTCTCTTTAGCTCTTGATTCCATTAGTTCTAAAAAATTTCCTATATTATTTGAGGTACTTTTTCATCGTGTCCTCTTAAACTAATTCCTTGTCGTGCACAAAAAACAACAGCTTTACACACCTTTTTCATCTATTTCCTATTTTCTTCAACTTCTTTTGAATACTGTTTATCAAGTTGGCGCAAATAGATCCTGAAGACAGAGTTTTGGTAAAATTCACAAGACAGCTTTCTACTTTTTTTTTGTGAGAAGACCAGGAATCATGGGCCTTGAATTTTTGAATTGCGTTTGACCAGTTTCTAAAGCCATCAAGAATAAAAGATGATTCAGTGCACAGTGCACTTTTCATTAGTTTTTGAAAATGCTCTGCATGAAAAACAAAACGCTGCATTTGAAGAAGGATTATATTCTAGCCATTTATATTGAAGGGGGAGCGTGCGGCGAGACCTGGGTTTGAAATCAGGGACTTATGGGTGGTAGAATGAGGCGCAGAGCCAAAAGGTATCCCTATCGACCGGCCTTTACTTGCCGGGTGTTGTGTGCGCGGAGGTGATCTCATGCTGCCGCATACTGATACCCTACTGAGACCCTAATACTATACAATAACATTAAACAGCTCATCTCTAGCCGTACTATAAATCACTTCTCCTCGGACCACCTTCCGGTCCAATTCGATTTAGACACAAATATCATTAGCAGGGATTGCACGAGACTACATACAAACTGGTCCCACTTCACGGAGGAGCTCCTCTGTACCCCTTTCCCTCGCACCACACTAAATACTAGTACGGAAATAGATGAAGAAGCCAAAAGACTTTCGGATCTCATCCTCTACGCCTATCAAAAAGCTTCCCGCCCGGCGGTAGCAGGAAACTACACTAAACTCCCCCCCAACATCCGGGGCCTCATCAACCGACGTAATAGGGCGAGAAAAACCTATCAAAGAACTGTCATCCCTACGGACAGAACCACCTACCATCGGGCCGAGGTACAAAGACAAATTGCCACCCACAAGCATCAGAATTGGAATTCCTACATCGAGGGGCTCTCCCCTCACAATGGCTCTGTGTGGAAAGCAATACGGAAGATCACGCATAAAAAATCACACATTCCCCCTCTTAAGGACGGAAATATGTATTACACCCTAGACACGGACAAGGCTAACATCCTAGCCAACGCTTATGAAGAGCAATTTTCTAACAAAGACGAGGACCCTGCCCTCGCCTCCCGTCACGCCACCATTTCTAGCCACGTTAGGAGCTACCTCAATCAAACTCCTACACATAGCATCCCGCCAACCTTGCCCTCAGAACTATGCAATATCATCAAGAAACTAAATGTCAAAAAGTGCCCGGGTCAGGACCGCGTAACCAATGTTATGTTGAGGAATGTGCCCGCGAAAATTCTTTTCTGCCTCACCAGACTCACAAACGCCATCCTTCACACTGCACACTTCCCCACTCACTGGAAAACGGCGGTAGTGTGCCCTATACCAAAGCCGTGGCAGTGCCTCACAAACCCTGCTGCTTACAGACCCATCAGCTTGCTGAGCTCGCTCAGCAAGTTGACTGAAAAAATCATTTCAATAAGACTTAAAGATCATCTAAACCAAAACAACATACTAATGCCTGAGCAGTTTGGTTTTCGGGCGGGCCACTGCACCACTCAACAACTGGTTCGGGTTGTCGAATTAGCACATGACGCCATCGCCAACAACAAACGTGCGGCTATCCTCCTTCTGGATTTACAGAAGGCATTCGATAAAGTCTGGCACGAGGGTCTCACTTTTAAGCTAACTCAACTACAAATACCGGACAAATTTGTCCACCTCATTCATGATTACCTCCAAAATAGGTCCTTTACAGTAAAAGTTCAAGACGCTTACTCTACCGTCCGACCTATCAGGAGCGGAGTGCCCCAGGGGTCTATCCTTGGGCCTACGCTCTTTAATATATTCATAAATGACTTACCCCGTCATCATAATACCTCCATAGCTCTCTTTGCGGACGATACTGCTATCGTTGGCCATGCCATAAACAACAGAACCCTACATAACAGCATGCAGGAGCACACTGATCTAATCACCGATTGGATGAAGAATTGGCGCATTAAGCTAAATGCAAGTAAAAGCCAAGCCCTGTCCTTTACATACAAAATCCCACCATCTAGACTTCACGTCCTCGGCTCCCCCATTCAGTGGAGCTCCCACGTCACCTACCTCGGTGTCACCATCGATAAGACGCTATCTTGGAACAAACACCTCCAGAACACTGCCTTCAAAATGAAAGCCGCGTTCGAGCGTCTCTCACCATTATTCAATGCTAGATCACTCCACCACAAAAACAAATCGCTACTGTATACGTCTTTCGTCAGGTCTGTTGCCGCATATGCAGCCCCGGTTTGGGCCTGCTCTGCTAAAACAAATATACAAAAAATTGAGTCCAAACAAAGCGCCATCCTGAGAAAAATTAGGCGCGGTCACCCTTTCATCTCGAATAGTACTATACGGAACGACCTAAACATACCGCTCCTAAGGGAGCACATACACAAACTCACCAACAGCTTTTTCGACAAACTTCATAATTTCGATAATGAGATTGTTGCCGAGTTTCCTGAGTATGATCACACCGACCCCCAAAACAAGAAGCGCCCTAGGACGGCTCTTTCCACCCTTCTTCCCTAGCTCGCCCCAGATGGTCGAGCAACCCGCCCTGTGAAGTCCGCTTGTCGGAGGGAGGTCGGGTCGACATTCACATCTGGTTTCCCCCCCTTTACCCACTCTTTTCAACATCCACTGACTTGACTGATCCCCGCCCAATCTGTAGGGCCCCCCAAAACAAGATTTAAAAATGACGATCTAGAAAAACACACTGGAGATAAGCTCGACGAGCTAGGTGCTTCCGTAATTCATTCTATCAGTCAGTCAGTCCTTTGTTCCAACCGTTATGGAACGCTGCCACTCGTTATGGACTTTATGAGCTCGCTGCCACTCGTTGTGGACTTATGTGAGGTCGCTGCCGCTCGTTGCGGATTTTGAAAGAGCCGAGCGAGAGATGGAAGAGGGCGGTGCTGGCGACATCTGTCGCTGTAGGCGAGAAGGAGAATGCGTGTTCGTTGTCCGGGTCGCCAATGAAGGGAGAGCGTGGGGCGAGATCTGGGTTTAAAGCTCAAAAAAACCTCAGAGGATAAGAGATTGAGAGAAGTCATGTGCGAGAAATCGAAGGGTGACGAAAGGTGGAAGCTCTATTTCGAGCTCAAGACACCGGCTGGTACCCCGATCATCTTCCCAGATCACCTATATAGGAATCAACTCCATGAATATGCCACCTGGATCGAATTAACGGAAAAAGATATTATCCCCGAAATGGACTTTTACACTTTCAAGGACGTATTCCGTGGACGCTACCCAGAGTTTCGTCCCATCGAGAGTCAGATGTACAGAACTGGCAGAGAGTTTGACAGATGGTTACGTCGCATCGACCGTAGAGTTGCAGAGGAAAAAGAAAAAGAAAAGTTAGCAGTGGCGGCTTTTCAGGTGAAGTAGGTGAAGTGCCTCTTCACCAAGTATTGTAAGTAACAAAAAATTGTGTAACGTAAGCAAGCCATAATCCTTTTTCAAATTTAGTCTGTAAGAATACACTTACATTTCTGATGAAAGCCCAATTTCCATAAGACTATGTGCTAAATCATGCTCTTACTATCAGTGAAGACAAACTCTCTTCCCACCCCTCCCCTTGCCGCGCTTTCTTTGGAAATAACCGCGCGGCCAAAGAAAGACTTGTGTCACTATTGGTCCATTGTTAGAGTCACGTGGTACGCGGGTTCTGACGGGGTGAGTTGTGAAGTGCTAAGGAAAAATTATCTCTTCTACTGCACTTATTGGGGGGGTTGCCATGGTAACCCCAAACGCTTCATTCAGTTTTACAGCTTTACTTTCTATCAGGTGAAGAGATCCCTCAGAAAACGGTCTGTCTCTTCAAGTGAGAGAAAACCCAGCGTAGTGCATCTCCAAGCACAAATTTGTGTAGGAAAATGAAACCACGTGATTTGTTTGAGATTTTGGCACACGAGATTTTTACTGCTGTCTTTTGAAAATTTTAGAGTTTCTTCTTGTGTTAATTTTAATGATAATAATAGTTAGTTTCTTTTCTGTTTATTCACCTTCATTATGTTTCCTGTAAATGATATAGTCTGTAATGTATTACAAACACCGTTTAGTCGGTGGAATGATGACGATAAAAGAGATGTTTTTTCTCGTGGTCGACATAGAGCCTGATTAGCGAAAAGGCTCGAGAAGCTTAAGCTTCCCGTCATAATTTGAAGGGGGCTCAAAAATGACTACAAAACGGATAAAAATTCAAAATTTTGTTTTTAAATGATCTTCTAAGTTATTGTAAAGATTTTTAATTAAGAGAAGTGGAAAGCTATTTTTAAGGCATTTTAGAAGTCTTGATACTCCATGTAGCAACATTTCTAAATTAGTTCAGTATGCGATGTCTATACTTGGGATATTTGTTCCAGTTGAGACAAAATTTTCTATTATCAGGAACATTTGGTCGGTAGAAAGGGGTAAACTTTCAATATGTAATGTTAAAAAGCGTCTAAAGGTCAAAATTAATTCTGAACTTCCATGTTGTGATTTTTATGATGTCATCAAAACGAACAAAGAATTCCTGAAAAAAGCCCCATGTCTCATGAAAAATATATGACTAAATAAATAAAGTTTATTGTTTCAGTAGTAAGAAAATGTTTTTAGTTTACTTTTTACAGTAATTTCAAAAATACTGTAAAATCTCATTACAATTAAGTAAAGTATTGCGAAGATAATGAATAATATATTTTTATCTAAGGTAAATTTCAAATTAATTAAAAAAATATTTTTTTCAAATAAAATCATTAGAATAATTAAATCAATTAAATATCCCTTTAACAAAGAAAATCATTAAAAACTTTACTTAATCCAAACAAAAAGGGGATAGAAGGCCCGAAATGAGACTGAGCTTCCCCTCACTTCAAAGGTTAAAAGGGCCCTGGGTCGACCAGTGGAGGCATTAGGAATTAATGCATCGCTGAAAGATTAAAAATTTCTTTCCGCAGAAAGGCCTGTGCCACCGCCTAATTACCATGCTTAATGGACATGGGCACCGTCACCATAGGGCAAGGGGGGCTATGGCCCTCCCTGGATTTTTGTATGCAGTGTTTTCCCTTGATTTTTTGCTCTTTTCAACATGGTAACTATACGTTAAAGTAGTCTTTGCCCCCCTTGAGTAGTCTGCCCCCCCTGGGAAATATTCTGCCGACGCCCATATTAATGGCTGCATCAGGTGTTTTTCATAATATTTTGGTATCAAGCTCTTCACCTATTTTTTTGATCACGAGCCGCCACTGAAAGTTAGCAAAGGAAGAGGCGGAAAAAGCAAAAGAACAGGAACTAGAAGAAGCCAGCCAAGCTAAAATATGCGTAAACCAAGACGAAAAACCAAAGCTGGACTGGTATGAACGAACGATCGAAGAGGAAGCAGCCATGAACGTGGATAAGGACGATACCTCGTCCAAAACAGGTGATTCACTTTCCTTCAATGTTTCCTTCACCCCCCCCCCCCTCTACCAACGAGATCAGCGCGAATTTTGTACAGCCTTCAAAAAAAGCTAAGACCTCGAGGAACCACGATAAGAACGTAGGATCCCCACAAATTAATTTTGCAACTCAAAATCCTTTTGAAATTTTAAATTCCCTCGAAAATCAGGAAGAGAAAAGTATGGAAACGAACGAAGCTCCGACCTCTTTAGCGATCAGCGCCACTAAGCCTAAACCGCCGAAGCCGATAGTCATCCCCAACCCTAAAGATATGCACGCTATTACGCAAGCGATTAATGAAAACACAGAAGCAGATTTCCACGCCACCGTGCAGCGAAGCACGCTCAGGATTTACCCACACGATTTAAAAAGCAAACACCTTATTACAGATTATCTCAAAAACTCGGAAATTAACTACTTTAGCAATTCAGACACCCCCCCCCCTAAAAGTCGTTCTTAAAGGCATCCCCCCCACTACCGACACTGACATGATTAAAGAAGCCCTTAACTGTAATTCTTACCCCGTAATCCGTGTTAACCAATTAAAAAGCCGCATTGATAAACGTAACTTACCCATTTTCCAAATTCACTTAATTAACAACGAGCAAGCCCAAGAAATTTTTTCCCTACAATATCTACTTTCCTTTAAAATTCAAGTTGAGAAATACAGAACGCCGGCCAAGGCAATTCAATGTTACCGCTGTAACGGCTTTTTTCACTTTGCCAAATTTTGTTCTATGCCCCCCGTTGTGTGGCTTGCGGAGACCCCCACGAATCCAGAAACTGCCCCAGGAAAAACAATACCGATCAGGAAAATCCCCCCCCCCCTAAGTGTTGCAACTGCAACGAAAATCATGTAGCTAGCTACAAAGGATGCAAAGCTTTCCCAAACAATACTCGCCCGAAAAACGAAACTAAAGAACCCCCCCCTCAGACTAATCAATCAACTACTAGTCCAAAAACTTACGCGGAAGCTACGAAAACCAAACCCCAAACTCAAAACATAATGAACGAAATAGCAAATGTAACTAAAGAAATCGAAAAAGAGATCGGAGTTTCCTCCCTAAATGAATTACTATCACAGCTCAAAAATGTTCTTAATCATTTAAAAACTCTTGAAACCAAACAAGAAAAATTACTACATTTCTTAAACAGCGGTGAATTAACTGTCACCACCCCCTCGGAAACAACTTAGGTTGTTTACCGGCTGTTCTTTTCTTTGAACCCCCCCCTTCTTCCATTTGTTAGTAAACAAACTTTCCCCTCCCCACAATTTTCTTAACCCTAATGTAATCGCCATCATCTGTAATTGAATGGGAGATGTGGGATTTTAAATTTCCCAGGCGCTCCCCAGGCAACACGTTCTTATCCCGATCTGGGTTTGAACCCAGGGACTTACGGGTGGTAGAATGAGGCACAATCCGGCTCGGCCAAAAGGTACCCGTTCGACCGGCCTTCAATTGCCGAGTCAGGGCCATAACCAGGATAAAATGTTAGGTAGGGCTTTGAATGTAGTTTGGGGGGCGGAACAAATATAAGTATTAGTAGGCGGAAGGGGGGGGGGGTTCAATTTGCACATTTTTTTTTTCTAGAGTATTTGCTTATAAAAAACACTGTGTTTTTAAAATATTTAGCATTCATTATGTTAATAATTTTTTCATTGAGATTCCATTAAAAATATTCAAATGATATTTTGAGCGAATGCAGTATTGGATATCGGTTAGAATAATTTTTTGTACAACAATAATTCACAAGACGTAGTTACTAGTTAATTGTGCCTTTTCCAATCCATTAAATGCTATCCAATAATAATAATAATAAACTCTGTAAAATAAAAAATGTTAACAATTAAACTTTGGAATAAAAATTTACTGAAAAATGCATTTATTTTTCATTTTAAATATAATTGTAAGGATAAAATTGTAAGGAACTTAAAAGGAAACCGGCAGTTTCGTGTACTCGGAAAAATCCGAAAACCGATACTACATGCAGCCAGGAGCAGCAAAATAATTAACCGTATGTATAGAAATCTGGCCATTGGGATGAGAAATTCTCCCAAAACAATGGGTATTTTTTATGATGTAAAATTTAGCGATTGTTAAAAGTCAGTCGTTTCTAGAATTTCGTATTTATCTGTAAATTTACAAAAATTTTTGAAAATCTTAAGGGGGGGGCTGAAAGCCGGCTAGGTAGGGCTCAGCCCGTAGCCCCCCCTCTGGTTACGGCCCTGTGCCGAGTGTTGTGTGCGCGGAGGTAATCGTGCCGCCACAATATAAATGATGCCATTCTTTTCTAAACTTTCAACCTCTTTTATCAGTTGGGAAAAGATAACATCCAGGCTGATAAGGACCTAAAGTTAGATTTTCTTTGGCACTTTGAGGACCATTAGCAGGATCTCTTCCACGAAACAAATTTGTCAGATTTTCTGTTAATTTACTTTCTGTTTCAGTCGGACTTTCTGATAGCACAATTTCAAATTTATCTGTACATCTAATTTCTGCTTCATAAACTGTATTGTCTTCATTCATCCATTCGGAAGCACGCTTTAGTCAACAAAATCCTCAGGTTGCGTTTTTAACAATATCTCTTAAATGCAATCAAGACGAGATTTCCTTTTCGGTGGCGTAACTAGTTGCATAGTTGAAGATGCATACTTTAATAGTGGCAAAGCAAAAGAGAACTTTCAAACGTTTAATAAAAAAAAAAACAGTTTTAAATCAACTTTATCTTTTCAAGCTATTCTGCAAATCTGAGGGTTGGACAAAATTTCGCTCGGTAGGGCAGGGCCGGCCCAAGAGGGTTGCGAATGTAGGCGATCGCCTTTCGCTATCACATTAGACCGAGCTTGGTAAATGGTTGCGATATATGCCGGAAAAAGCAATAAATAAAACTATGTATTAGCAGTGCTAGTAGTAACTTACATAAGACATGATAGAAAAGATGCTTGCTCTTCGCCTGGGGACCCGCACGCCCCTCGGGCAGGCGCTGGGTAGGGGGTGAATTCTTTTCCAGGGTACAAGAGGGGTGCCCATAGTTGCACCCCTCTTGTTATGGTGCTGGATGTCTGATTAACAATAATGTTATCTCGAAAGAAAATATAAATAAATATATTTATGTAATTTTACAGGTTTTCTGAAGCTTTCAAATCTACAATACAGTGCTGCCATCTAAATTTTACTTTAGATACTAATTATGGCCTTTTAAAAGAGAAATGAATGTTTTAATTTGTTCCATTCATTCTTTAGGGGCGTAGCGAGGAGATGGGGGAGGTGGCAAATGGGTTTATCATAACCAGTGGCGGCTCGTAGCTTCATGTATTGTGGGTGCCAGGGCCGTACCCAGAAAATAATTTCGGGGGGGGGGGGGTCCGACTTATTGAATATCTCCATATTATATATAAATATACTCCATATACATATAAATACATATATAATCTGACAATTTCGGGGGGGGGGGTCCGGACCCATAGGACCACCCCCCTGGGTATGGCCTTGGTGGGTGCTGCTCAAAGAAAACTGGCCCATTGTTTTAATGTTAAAAAGCAATGACAGGTAAATATAAGGGAAAATTCTGTACTAAAGAAAAACAAGTACAATTATATTTTTTTTACATTAATTGAGATACTTTGAAGTTTTCATTTACATACCGCAAACAGCACTGCAACTAGAGATAATATCACCCGGGAAGACTTTAATTTGGCCTCCCCTTCTCTGAGACCATAATTGATTTTTTTGCTCCCTCTCAGCACGGCGCCAGGTACAGCACGTCATTGTTTGCCCATTTCCCTTTTAGCTGAGGTTTTGTCTGCGAACATTCATGAAAGAAAAAACATAGGGTCATTATCATAAGTCATGTACAAATTTTTGTAAGTTTCGGGGGGGGGGGGGAAACTAATAAACACAGCTCATATTTTGAGACAGTCAAAACAAACAGACAATTCCGAGCAAGTTATTTTCCCACAAAACTTTTAAACTTAAGTAATAATATTTAACTTCCAAAAATGCTAGGATAAGACTTGTACTATTTGTCGCATAACATTTTATAAATACTAATTAAAACCGAAAAAGTAACGTTTATTGCCAGTTATGCACTTTAACCTTTTTAGAGCTGACAAAATCTCACATCTGAAATTGAAGAACAATCTCATAACTGCTTTAAAAACTTATTAC
The DNA here is from genome assembly GCA_038373885.1 of Cheiracanthium punctorium. Taxonomy (NCBI): domain Eukaryota; kingdom Metazoa; phylum Arthropoda; class Arachnida; order Araneae; family Cheiracanthiidae; genus Cheiracanthium; species Cheiracanthium punctorium. The sequence goes on along the minus strand of JAWZYV010000410.1, from coordinate 435,594 downwards.
ACTTAAAAACCGCAAGTGGAAGGGCTATTTTCAAATAATTTGTCAAATAAAAGCCTAATTCCTAATCTCTGTTTCAGTAGTAAAAAGTTGTCGCCCATAAACGAAGATAGCCAAGAAACTTTTAAAGATAAATGATGTCCTTAAGAGTTTTTCTTAGCTACAGGAATTTTGAAAAAAACAAAAAATGTTCATAAATTTAACTTAGGAAAAATTCCAATAACATTCAAACATTCTTTGTATAACGGCAAACAAACATAATATAACGACAAACAAAAATAAAATCTGTGCTTCAGTGTAGGATTTACACATTCGCATGTGTTAAATTCATTTATTCAAAATTAAAGAATCTACGCATATGTACGTCAATTCAGAACTACAAAAAAATCTTAAAGAATCTTTTAACGTGGGAACAAAAAGGTCCACATATGTGGACATCTGGAACGAAGAGGTTAAGCTAATATTTCATATAATTATATAATTTTTCTCATAAACTTTAAATAGTTAATAATTTTTCAAACACAAAATAAAATGTAGGCCATATGTTAAATTTTAGCACTAAATACTGAACGTGATAAAAATAGAAATATATTTTCCCGTAGCCTGGTTACTTAAGCGGCTGGGCTGAGCTGGAGGCACCCAAATTTTGGATGCGCGAAAAAAAAAAACAATAATAATAATAATAATATTTGTTGTGTAATTTTTACATTTAAGAAACGCACAATTTTCGTTGTCAATGCGTAAAAGAGAATTGTGAAAAAAAAAACAAAAACAACAACAACAAAAAAAAAAAAAAAAAAAAAAAAAACGAAAACAAAACCAACGCCTGAGGGAGGACTAAGGCGTGAAACTATTTTAACTAGTCCCTGAATTGCTTGTATCTGCTACATTTCTGCTCAGGAGCTGAGCAAAAAAATTGTTACATTTTCATGTGACTTCTCGTATATTTTGTCTAGTAATAAGTTTTGAAGAGCGTGTCAAAGAAAGGAATATGCAATTTAGAAATTATAATAATGCCTTTATTCGTCAATGTAACCTCCATTGTTTCATAGCACCTACCGCCAACGGTCAGGTAGCGCACGGTTGCAAGCACAATAGGATTCATCTTTTGATGCGATGAAATTATTAAAAGATTTTCGTACTTCATCCAACATGAGGACTTGCATTGTCATGGAGCAAATTGACGGGCTGCAATACTTTGCCAGTAAATGGACGTTTACTATCGATTTCCTGCTTCATTCGTAGCAATTGTTGTTTATAGCATTCAGCAGTTACACTTTCATCGGGCTCCAATAGTTTGTACTGCTGTACACCCTTCATATCCAACCCGACAATGCAAGGCCTCATGTTGCAAAACCGGTTAAGGATACGTTAGTAAAGTTTGACTGGGAAGTTTTGGAGCACCCGGCGTAAAACCCTGACTTCGAACCTTCGGACTATCATCTACTTCTGTCGATGAACAATGCCTTGTCTTCTCTACACCTCCCCACAGTGGAAAAAACTCACTCGCAACAGAACTTATTAAAGTTAATTTTGAGATGCTGGGGTTATACCTAGCCAGTGGGGTAGCCAGAAATTTTTCATGAAGGGGGGGGTTACGACTACTGCAACTCATATATAGGTATACGTGTGTATTATAATGGAGACATTTTGTATGGCGAAAAATTCCTTAATGGGGGGGGGGGGTTAGACCCCCATAACCTCCCCCCTCTTGGCTACGCCACTGTGTCTAGCTAATCAGTATTTCAAACATTTTCCGGAGTTATTTTGGAAATGTCGTAGCTTTTGTGGAAGAACTTGTTAGGCTGCTAGAATTTAGGCAAAAAAAAAAGTATAGCAAACATATATATATATATTCCACCAAAAGTCGTCGAAACTTGGCGATATTTTGCGCAATTTTTGGGATGCATACGACGGCCGTCGTCAAGCCGATAACGAATACTATGTTTTATGTTAATTAGTATTTTATCCTTGTAGCACCTTTTGAATTTCCCATGATTTTAAAAATTACAAATTTCATTTCGTTATTATGGCTGCTGAAAAATCATAGTGCTCAAAATTCGCTAAGGGTAGCTCATGCATTAAACAAAGTACTTTTAAATTTTTATAATAGTAAATTTTTACGCAGATTTCTAACTCATTTTTAAACTCATGACGTCAGAATTGCGTCATTGTCAGTTGCGATATCTAACGTGAATTAGTAAAAAAAGGGAAAAAACCCCCCAAACTCACGTTATTTTACTTTTATACAGCATCTGATAATCTAGAAGTTTATTATTTCGTTCGTGGTGTAATATTTTGCCTAAGCTTGGTAACCTAAATAGGATTTCTAATGCATTTTTAAACTCTTGACATCAAAATGGCGTTGATTTCATTTATGATATCCCACTTTCTTTAAAGTTATGTCTATCGCCAGCATATAGATGGTATATCACATGATCACTATTTTACACAATATTAAAATTTTAATGCATTTTTAAACTCGTGACATTAAAATGACATCATTTCATTTAAACTGCTACTTTTTATACAGTAATAGTTTGCTACTTTTTTTACAGTTATGTCTATCGGCAGCATATAGATGGTATATCACATGATCACTATTTTAAACAATTGGAAACTGAAAACGCTTTCTGAAGGTGAAAATCATCAAAAAAAAAAAAATAATAATAATAAAAAAAAAATAAGCCGAAAAAAGTTATGGAACAATCGAGTTTTCAGAATTTTAAAGTTGACTACGGACTATTCTATGCCGTTTTACATATATGTGCAAAATTTCAAGCCGATCGGTCGAACCGTGTGGAAGAAGTTCCCGGATAAGCAAGCAAGCAAGCAAACTTTCAATTTTATATAATAGATGCTCCAGCATTATTTAAAAAAAATTGTGTGAATTGGAACCATCAATCGTTTGGTAATCAGCTGATTCTGCTAATATTGGCAGAAATAGCTTCTACGCAAAAAATTGATAAGGAATAAAATTCAGTTCTGCCATCTATTATTTATTCTGGGAACCCCCAGGAAACATCATTTCAATACCACTTTATAACACATAAATTAGTCTGCATCAATGGAGTCTGGGATAAATATAAGAGAATTCAACTGAATACATAACCCATACAAATCTCTTAACGTAGGAATCTTCAACCCGTGGCCCGCCAAAGATATTTTATTGGCCCGCGAAGCCATTTTAATAAATATGGAACTGACAATGAAAAAGGCTGAAATTCTTTGCTTTTCTTTAGTTTTCCCTAATAGTGAAGTTTATGAGGCACTTAATATTTCTCTGTCATTTTTTTTAAGGGTCAATATATTTACCAGGTGTTTCTCATACTTTCATGCGTGTTAAAGAGTGGAGAGTGAGTGCAAGAATAAGGCAATTTGCCTGCAACGGGAGAGTAGCTGTAATGAAAGAATACAACTTCAAAAGGCATTCTGATTCTAAGCACATCGGAAAATATTCTGCATTAGAACATTTTCGAAGCGATAAAGTTAGAGAATTAAAATCGAATCTAAACTGTCAGTAGCCGTTTTTCTTGAGATCAAATAAAGAGTCCGAAAATAGAGTTCGTGTAAGCTTAATGATAGCATAAAAAATTGCTAAATGTGGAAAACCCCTCATTGGTGGAGAGTTTATAAAAGAATGTCTTCAGTGTGCAGTTCATGTGCTTTGTTGATCACAGGCTCAAGCTATTTTTTTTAATATTAGCTAGTCTGGTGTAATAAAAGCGAGACGTGTGAAAGATCTGGCAGCAGATATATTCTACAAATTCAAATGAAAATGCAAGGATTCATGTTTTATTCTGTAGCGCTGGATGAATCAACGGATGCTACGAATACTGCACAAGCAGCTATTTTCATTCGTGGCGCTGACAAAACTTCACGACTGAAGAGGAATTAATCAGTGTCGTTGCACTTATAGGTAATTCACGAGGATCAGATTTGTACCCGAATCTAATAGAAACTTTTGCTAAATGTGAGTTAGGCTTAAAAAAATATATCTGTCATAACCACAGATGGTGCTCCTTCTATGACCAGACCAGGGGCGGATCCAGAGAAACCATCTGGGGGGGCTCCGTTTTTCATTAGGATGATACATTGATTTCTCAATACTTTTTCTCCCAATGTATAATTAGACATGGTATATCACAACTAAATAAGTATGTTGTCTGCTGCAAGAACCGTCGAAAGAAAACTCGGAAGGGGGGGGGGCAGAGCTATCGTGCGCCCTATACCGAACAAGTGAAGGCCGATGCTCATAAGCCACGTGTTTTATGCGTTTCAATGGACGACGAGACTGATACGGGGGAAAAATGCTCTCACCATTGTATGGGGGGGGCAGTTTTCAGTTTAACACATTAATCTTTTGTTGGTAGATCCCGACTGGTCATTAAAAGTCGTAAATTTCGAAAAAATCATCAATTTTTGAAAAAATTCACAAGTAAGGTAACCAAAAAATGTCGCCTTAATCACTGTAGTGACGACACGACGTGGCTAATCGGCAACGACCTTCATTCATGTTGTTGTTCGCGGGCCCTACCCATTAACATTTTAGTGTGTACAGAGTATAATTGCTGAATGTGCATTTTTCAACCCATTTCATAGCCACCGTGCAATATACAGTGTTCACAGCATACATTTGCGCATTTTAGGATGGCATTCCGTTTTCCAGATTAAGTAATTCCCATCCTTTTCTATGAGGACTGTAGTAAACCAACCTCAATTGTTATTTACAACTATTATCATTATTACCTGCTATTAATTTGAGCTTTCTTTTTTAAAACCAAACCAGCTATACATAGCCAGGTACTCGCTTTGTCTGATATCTTAGAATATGTTTTACTTTTATAATGAGGATTTGTACCCATACGTCTGTGTGGTGTGGACAACTTATGAGAGCAGTTGAAAGAATGAAAGCTGTACAAATTGCGGAGAGTTGAATTGTTCGTCTATGCTTCAGCATCACTTAAGGCCGATGCTGATTGCCGCTGCGTCTAACGTGACTGCAGTGAGTAAGAGGGCATTATCGTCGCGAATTTTACGACTTTTTAATGGCAATTCGGGGTTTACCGATAAAAGATTTTTGCACTAAACCGCAAACTCCGTCCCCTATAAAATGGAGAGAGCAACGGAAGATTTTTTCCCCCCGTATCAGTGTGCCGCCATCCATTCAAATACGGTGGAAACTGCTAAAGTGACCACCTTGGTCAAGAGATCATCTGTCTGTAGTGAAAACTTTAATGCAATTTCACTTTACAACCATCACACTTTACCACCTTTGTAAGGTGACCAGTTTTGTTCTTCCCAAGGGTAGTCCCATTAGACAGGTTCCACTGTACAAATAAAACTGGGAACTTTGCTCCAGCCATGTGGCGATAGCGAGGCAATAAAATTCGCCCTTTCTTCTGCTTAAAAATGAAAGCTCTATCATTTTTGTAAATAGAGAAATTATGTTTAGTCCACAAGGATTCAACAAGTATTGTTGTAAATATTCTTGGGATATGTATATATATAGTTGGCTCTCTGTTTAACGACTTTCAAGGAACCGTGAAAATGTGAAAAATCGTCCTTAAATAGAGATCTTCCATAAACAGAATTTGTAAAAGAATAACATTGCCGTTTACGCTTTGGAAGGTGCCTGGTTCAAAACCAGTTCGCGTCCGCCGACCTAACTGTTCGGAGTTTTCCGTGCTTTTCTAACTTGCTGCAATCCTGCAGGACCAACACCAACCCTTTGCACTTTACATTCTTAGGACTGAATATTTTTCTTGATATATTGGCGTGTTTAAAGATGTTACTTTTTTTCTTATCATTATATTGTTTTATTATTCTCAAAAAATTATTTTAAGTTACCTTAAACAAAAGGTAGTAAGAACAAACAATACAATAAAATTAGGTTTCAAGAAAATCAAAATGAGTCAGTTGTTTTATTTTTCGCCTTCCCGTCATTCTTTCTTCCAGATTTTTTCAAATGTGACATGCGTCAGCTTCCATTTTATGAATTTTTCTAGCTAACCAGCTGAAGCCTGAAAATTTTGCATTCCAAATTTTTCTGCCAGAATAACAGAACTGCAGTAATTGGTTGATTTTATTTTATTTTGGTAATACCAACAATTATCTACATGAGGGATCTAGGCCGAGTACGGGGTGCCCTACATGGGTTTTTTTCTAAGGGGTCTTAATCCGTATTTATGAAAAGTTTCGGAGAAAACTCGAACGGCTAGATTGACGGACGCGACCCGAGTTTGAACCAGGCACTTTTCTTCTCCCAGTTCCGAGCGCTATGCGCTCAGCCGCTCGTCGGGCCTCCAGAAATTGGAGTTATGTGTTATGTGATGTTATGTGGCAATACTAGAGGCATCCTATACTAGAAGCATCTGCGTTCTGGGGAGGTTGCCTTGGTCGGAGGATTTTTTTAGAGGTTCTAACACGTATCAGAGGTTCTAACACACGGTTCAGTCACGTCACACGTTAAATCTTGAGAAAACCATCTGGAAAAACTCCAGATAGTTAGATCGACAGCCGCGCGGTAGGCCCAAACGCGGGACCCTCACACTTCAGCCGCCTATGATGTTGAGTGTCTTATCCACTCGGCCATGGTGGTGCCCAGAAATTAGAATGTTGGATGCTCTTGCTTCATGCAACCATTTGCATGCAGAAGTGCCTTGGCAAACTCTTCCAATCGGCCACATTGACTTTTCGGCCGTTTGGATTTGGATCCCGAACTAAATTTTTGTGCTGCTTCAAGAATTTTCTCTTTGCTTCTAAAATACCTTCCAGAATACACTCAGGTAGTTGAGACTGTCTTGCGAATTGCACTTTTGACATTTCCCGACACATTTTTCCCACTCTTAAAAAATTTTGTCCCTGTTCTTGTAGCGTAAGATGAAAAAATCGTTGTTAAATAAAAATGACGTCGTCTTTGATTGTGATTGTGTATGATTACGGCAATGTTACACTAGGGCGATCTGCCAAGGGGGGGGATGTCTTGGTAGGAGGACTTTCTAAGGGGTTCTAACGCGTATTCACGTTACATCTGTAGAAAACTTACCAAAACTCCAGACCGTTAGATCGACAGTCGTGCAATGGGACCCGAACCCGTCACCTTCACACTTCGGCCATCTGCCATTTTCAGTGGCATAACCACTGTGCCATGGTAAGGCGACGTCGTCTTTGAATAGAAATTTTTTACGTTGGAGTCTTCTGAAATATCGTGTTTGGAAAGAGATCGCCGTTAAACAGACAGTCAACTGTATATACAGTGCTACTTTTTAAAATTTCAGTTCATGTGAAAATTTACAATTTTTTTTAACTTCCCTAATCCATTGTGTATTTCTAGCTCTGGGGGGGGGGCTCGAGCCGCCAGAGCCCCCCCGTGGATCCGCCACTGGACCAGACGGAAGACTGGCGTATTAGCATTCCTAAAATATGATGCGAGGGCATGCGGAAACGGTACAATGATATCTTTCCACTGTATCGTACACCAAGAAAATTTGTGCAAAAAGTTCTCAAACTTTGAACATGTGATGACTGTTGTAAAAGTAGTTAATTTTATCCGTTTCAAAGGTCTTAATCAGCAATTTGCAAGATCAGGAAAGATGCTTCAGCGTCTCTTTCCCTTGAAGAACGAAGTTAAACAGTTCATGGAATCCAAAGAGAAACCCATTTGCGAGTTCCATGATGAGCAGTGGTTAATAGTCTAAGAGCCAGCGACCGCCAGACCTTCATCATAGTATAAAAGCTGAAAATTTCTCTGCGCATACCCCCCAACAGAGGTAGGAACAATCGGCCACTATAAAGTTCGGATGACCGTGGCTTTGGAAGGTAACAGGTGGCAAAGGTGTATAAAATTGCAGAATATTTTCGTCATTTCATAAAGCTCAATTTTTTTATATGTTCTTCTTCGCAGTACTAGAAATCACTTTATCCCTTGCCAGACACTTTGCCATCGTGGCAAACCCCCGCCAGACAATCTCAAAGTCATGGAAAACGTAATTCTATTTTCGTCATTTCACAAAGCGTGATTTTTTTATTACGTTCTTCGGCGCAGTACTAGAAGTCACTTTATCCCTTCCCAGTTACTTTTGCATCGTGGCAAACCCCCGCCAGACAATCTCAAAGTCATGGAGTCAGATTTATCGGATAATTTCTTTATATAGAATTATTTATGAGTTAAAAAAATAATTTCCATCTTAATACCTTAATCAGAAATCTGATATGGACACCACATGACTTTCTTGTACGTCTGTTATATTATAAATATTTTCGGTGCATTTCATCAAAATTTATTTTGTTTGAAAGACATAAAATGCTACAGTAATAATAAGGTTCAGCGATTTCTAGCCAAATATTTCCGATATCTCCAAGCTGGATTCAATTTGAAAGATTTGTTTTTGACACTTCATTGATTGATACTTCACCAAAAGCAGAAGACTTGAGATAGTTAGCGAGATTCTGGTCACAGCCTAAATGGTGATTCATCACGATGAATCACTATTTCGGCTGTGACTAGATACGTCAGTATCATTATAATGAATTTAAAGTGTCCATAGACCTTAATGTATTTAATGTCTTAGGTAACCCAGTAAAGAAATTACTCGGTTGATTGCAATCAAAAAAGAGATGCGCAGTTAGCTGTTATAATAGTTCTAAATACAAAATTTCAACATTCTACGGTAAACAGTTTTAGAGTTCTGCAAAATACGTAGTTATTTTTGGCGTTAAATTTGGCGATATTTCTGCAAAACACATGAAGGTCGATGACAAATGGTAAGATTTTGGGCAAACAGTGAAATGACGGAAATAGAATTACGTTTTCCATGACTTTGAGGATGTCTGGCGGGGGTTTGCCACGATGCAAAAGTGTCTGGCAAGGGATAAAGTGACTTCTAGAACTGCGCCGAAGAACATACAAAAAATCACGCTTTATGAAATGACTTCAGTGGCGTAGCAAGGGGGGGTCGGGGGGACGGTCCGCCCCGGGTGTCCCTCTTTGAGGGTGACACCCGATTGCTTGTACAGCAGAAATTCCAAAAATATCGCTTGTATTGGGGCAAAAATGCTCGTATGGGAGGTGACACCACTTATATCCGCCCCGGGTGACACCCAATGCAGCTACGCCACCGTATGACTTTGAGGTTGTCTGGCGGGGGTTTGCCACGATCGAAAAGTGTCTGGCAAGGGATAAAAAGACTTCTAGTACTTCGCCGAAGAACATATAAAAAAATCACGCTTTATGAAAGGACGAAAATAGAATTACGTTTTCCACGACTTTGAGGTTGTCTGACGGGGGTTTGCCACGATGGAAAAGTGTCTGGCAAGGGATAAAGTGACTTCTAGTACTGCGCCGAAGAACATATAAAAAAATCACGCTTTATGAAATGACGAAAATTTTCTGCAATTTTATACACCTTTGCCACCTGTTACCTGCCAAAGCCACGATCATCCAAACTTTATAGCGGCCGAGTGTTCCTACCTCCATTGGGGAATATGCGCAGAGAAAGTTTCAGCTTTTATACTATGACGAAGGTCTGGCGGCCGCGGGCTCTGGTCTATAATAGACTTCATTGCTTGTAGATATTACTGATCATCTCAGTGATTTGATCTACCGCTTATTGTAGAAAGGTCATAATTGTTCTTAATCTTTAGGTACGATTCTGTGAAAGCATTTGAGGTAAAACTAATGCTATGGGAAACTCAATTGATGAATAAAAATACCATTCACTTTCCAAAAATGAAGGAGTTAATGAACAAAACTACAACATGGAATGCGAACAGTTATGTACAGTGCCTTGGGCTTCGAAACTGGGGGGGCAAATGCCATTGTAAATTAAAGTCCATATATGCATGCCCGTACACACACACACACATATATATATAAATATATATGTATATATATACATACACTTATTATAAAAGATGTCTGTGTGTGTGTCGGCGGCATTACGGACAAAGGGCTACACCTAGAAACACCAAATTTGGTACTCTGGAAGTTCTATACATGAAGTTGTGCAGCTCGAAGCGATTTTTTCAAAATTCCACCCAGAATTTTTTTTATTTTATGTTTTATGCGATTTTCGGCATTTTTTCTCACCTAATTCGTAATAACGGCGGAAATTACGCTCGCAGCAAAACGGCATTTGTATCATCGGATAGAGGAGAAAATTTTCTTTTAAAAACAGTTTGTTCTGAATACGTAATATGTTTTACCGATTTTTAGGAATTTTTTTACTAAGCATCTGTTTTGGCTAATTTTTTCGTAAAATAATTTTAAAACTGTCGCATCTTGAATTCTATCCGTCATAACTTTTTGATACTTTGACAAATCTTGAAACATTCTTTTCTCCCTCTTTGAAAATGAAAAAAATATGTAAATTAGATGATTTTTTACGAATTCGAAAGCAACCTAATATTTAGAATTTAATAGCATCAACGCGGAAAGCTTACGCCATTGCATTGCAATCATGGCACGAGAATTTGTGTTGGGTTGTTGCAACAAAAAGGATTAGAAAAAAGGTTTTTCCACCTATCCACATAGAAATTTTTAATGGGGCACCGTCCGTATTTTCAATTCGCAAGTGAGGATCGATGACGTCAGTTGCTTTAAGATACGTAAAAATTACGCCACAATTTTAAATCATTTATTCTAGCTCTTTTTTCAACACAGGGAGACGATATTTTGATTAAAATTTACTGTAGAAATAAACTAAGAAATTCACGATTATTATTATTAGAAGTGGTATTTTAATCCGTTGCTTATTTAAAAATTGAAATGTCTTACCACAGCATAAAATGTTCATTTTAAAAAGTACAAAGTTCGTTTTAAAGCGCGATATATTAAACTTTTCTATTTACTTTTTTTATTTTTGGCATTTAATTATGGGGCGGGCGTTGCCTAACTTATCATGCATGCTGCGAGTATAGCTTTATTTTAACGTTGAATTACGTTCCTCCATAGTGGTCCTACATAAAGCAAAGTTTTAATGATACCGTTTGAAAACTACTATGCAAAATATCGAAATTAACTCCCTCAGCCAACTGGGGTATCCTTTACGGCAGTTAAACAGTGACATCATAAATTTAAAAAAAATGCGTGAAATTTGTAAGCTCTGCAATTCTAACGCCCTGTCACAATTAAAGCGGGAATAAATAGCTCCTCGAGTTACTACACAGTTTGATGTTTTTCAGGAGACAGGACCATGGAGGATATATAAGATATCGCTAAATTGGATACATGGATATTTAAAATGGCGCCCCTTGGATAGTTTCTCCCCACGGTGAGATGAAATTTTTTTGCGGTGCTAAATACGCCAATCTTATAAAACTCTGCATAAATTAAATATATATGGAGAGTTTCCTTAATGGCAACGATTATGTGAAATGATTTTTATGTTAATGCGTAAATTGCAAAGAATTGCCATAGAATCAAAAGATCCCATCGGTGCCATTTAATCTAAGCTGCTTCTTTTAAGCGAGCTTTGAAGAGGGAAAAGCGAAGATAGATAGTATTAATGTACGTAATAGGTAGTATTATTAGATTTGTAAGGATAATATGAATAAATCACAATATATCACGTTAATAAATATTTCATGAAATTAAAAGTGTTTAACCTGTTTCAAGGGTTGTCTTACAACCAACTAAACGAAAAGTCATTCTAACTTACGTTAATATATCCCGCCGTAATTTCAACAGAGGAGATTACTTGAACTTTTTTTAAAATAAAATTCTGTTTTGTCACATGCAGATATGATTTTAGTAAAATATTCGCTTCTTCCCGTATGAAGAGTGGCTGCGCAGCTATTTTAAAAACATCTCTTGAAAATACCATAAATGAATTCAGAAGACCTCAAAACGTGTAAATACACCAAAATCTCGAAGTCAAATGTTTTCATGATTACAATACTTTCCTTACATGGTACATGTTCGGAAACAAATAAACGGTTGTCCATTTGATGTAGTGGCTTAGGTATTTAATGCTACAACTTGAACCTATGATGTAGAAATAAGACATTTTGAAAGCCAGGAGTTCTCTGCAAACCGTTAAGCTTTTCACTTTTTTGATAGTGAATAACACTGACGTAGTTTTTGAGTCATTATACTGCAATGATGCCAGGTTAGTAGTCATGACGCAAACTTTACGTCAAGAGTCAAATAATTTTGCTTTTTTAATTTTTTTTTTTTTTTTTTAAAGATTCCACACCACGAATAAATTCAAATTACACATGTAAGGAAAATTTTCGTTTCCTACCTTTAGAAGAACGGGCATGCAGCTAGTATATATATATATATATATATATATATATATATATATAAACTATAAAAACTATAAATCATAAAATATTTCTTCTATAACAATGGAAAAAATACTGTACTAAAACGGATGAAATTTGAGAACAGTTATTTTTAACTCTTGAAAACAAACAAGTAAATAGTGCAATAAGTATAATTAATAAAATAGATTAAAAGGGCCTACTTAAGTCCATATGCTTGCGGGAAAAACTGGTCCTATTCTATTTAAGTGAACACAGATGTGACTAATTTTTGGGTTAACGGGAGATAAAAGGGCCGCGTTCAACATTTAAATCACTCCAATTTTTCACAGAATCTTAATGGTCATTTAGTGATGACATGTTCTTATGTTTTGTTTGTAGGTCCAGAAAAACGATCATTTTATGCCTTGTTAAAAAGCCGCTTTTCTTGCGAGGTTTGAAATACATTACAATGAAACTCATTGCACTGCACATTTTCTATTTTCTGTAACCTCTGTTCCCGCGGCACTTTCTTTAATGTTAGCGACCTGCTAAATTTACAGCATTCTAAGCTCAATGTTCATGTTTTTCCTTGACTTGGACAGAAAATTTTAAATTTTTAAGAGAGTCCAGTATGTTATTTTTATTTATTTATTTTATTTTATTTTTATATTTTTATTTATTTTTTTTTGGGGGGGGGGGTTGATATTGTAAATATTTTTAGAAAAATAATGTGGAAAAAGATATTTAATAATTTGAAGAGCTGGAACGACTTTTAGAGTGACTTCATTAATCTAAAGTTCGGCATAAGCGGGGGACAGGCGTCGATACAAACAAACATTGGGTTCGTTTTGTGGCCCTGTAACAAAATTACAATCGATTTTCACGGAACCCCTTTACAAAAATACAGTCGATTAAAACTGCCCTTCATTGGCATTTTACCCTACATTTTAATGTGTTTCATCAATTAACAAAAAAAGTGACTTATGAAAATTTGGTTTGAAAATTCACAAAATTAAGCATTAAAATTCACAAAAATAGGCAGTTTTTACAAAAATGGGACCCTGGAAAATATTCCTGGATTGACCCCTGATAAATTATGCATGTTATTGAGTTGAAGACGTATTCACGAAAAAAAAAGGGGGGGGGAGGTATATAAATTAGGTGAATGTACATATACTCTAAAGAAAACTAATATTCTGAGATATTATCTTAGCTAGACTTTTAAACGATTTTTTTGAAATGTTACAAAATAGAATTATATGCACACATGGGCGCCCATAAGGGGGGCAAGGTATAGAACTTGCCCCCCCCTAAAGTTTTAGGTTTATGTCTCATGATGTTAACAATGGCAAAAACAGAACTAAATTTGTTAAAAGTTTGAAATTTGCCCCCCCTCTAGAATTTTTTTTTATTTGCCCCCCCCTCTAGGAAAATTACTATGGGCGCCCATGTATGCACATCAGCAGATCGTTATAAACAATAGCAGTGAAGGTTCCCCTTCTGTGTCGAACGTTGCTTCTCCGTATTGCTGGGAGCAACGCTGTTAGTAGGAAGTAATGGTGATTTGCTGCTATATTTTTCTAAAACATGAAAATCTAAAAGGGTTAAAGGTATCGAAATACTGACTTAGATAGTACTGCAACTAGAGTTTATCTCTCACGACGAACCAACTAGAACGCTCCCCCTCCCATGGAACCATAACTTATTTTGGGGCCCCCTACCAAATCTGGGGCACGTGCCCCTAGTTGCCCCTGGCAGCAGATATAAATCATAAAATCGAAGACCGTTTCTTGTTCTCTTAAACTGCGTCGCATTTGAATTCGCAATTAGTTGTCTGTCATGTCAAGTAAATTGTGCCCGATCATAAAAATGTGTTGTGTCTCTGCTACTGACCTTCAAACACCAAAATTAGGTTCATTAAAATATAAATGAGAAACTGGCCCCAACCTGTGACAGGGTGGCAACTAAAGGGGGGGGCAAGCGGGGACAAGCACCGGGAGACATTCTAAATGGAACGCCAAAATCAGTTAGTTTCTTGGGATGAGGCGCGGCTCCATGCGAGGGGGCACACGACCATGGGCGCCCATAAGGGGGGCAAGGTAGGGAACTTGCCCCCCCTAAAGTTTTAAGTTAATGTCTAGTTATGTTAACAAATGGCAAAAACAGAACTAAATTTGTTGAAAGTTTGAAATTTGCCCCCCTCTAGAATTTTTTTTTTAAGTTTGCCCCCCCCCCCCTAGGAAAATTACTATGGGCGCCCATGCACACGACACTAATTATGGTTTGCCCCGGATGACATAAACTCTAATTGCGACATTGCCTGTGAAAATGACCTCTTTTTGCTCACTATTTACAGCAACAGGTCTTTTTTCTATCGCTGAACAATTGATTTCAGACAAATTTAAAATCGCTGCCCCTTGATTTTTGCTTTCCTGAGAAATTATAAAGCTTGGCCATTTGGTAGAATCTGCCATCGTTCCTGTTGGGTTGAAAAGCTTCTGTGACTCTATTCTTTTGTTGATTTTTGCAGGGGAATTATTTTTTTATTTTTTTATTTTTTATTTATTTATTTTTTTTTTTAAATCCGATAGTATATTTGGGTTATAAATGCATGATTTGGGTTCAAAATCATAACTTTGCCCCCTGACTTTTTAGACTAGGGGGGCAATTTTTACAACTGCAGGGGCAATTGCCCCCCCTTGCCCCTCCCAGATTACGCCTATGTACAGTGCATATCAAATCTCAGGTGAATTTAAAGCAGATTTCTTACTTTCGTGAAAATAAAATTTTGATGGAAATGTTCTCCTCGCCATTCTTCGTAAACATCAAAAGTATTTCTTCTGAAGTACAATTAGAATTTGCTGATTTTCTGTGTGATTCTGCAGTAAAATATAAATATCTTGAAGTTCCAGCATTAACTGATTTTTATTCAAAGTACGAGGTCGAAGATAAGTACCCAGGAATACGCAACGTACATTGTCCATGTCTTCTATTTTTGGAAGTACTTATGTATATGTGAACAGTTGTTTAGTCAAGTGAAGAACACAAAATCAAAAACAAAGAAACGTCCCGCACAGGGGCGAGGCCTTCAGTCCGCGAACGATGCGCAGATGAGTTGCAGATTTCTGAAAAATGTGTAGAGTTTTGAAAGTGAATTCAGCGTATTTAGAAACCTAATTTTATAAAATTTTCGCAACAGAATAATCTTTTTTGCAAAGGAACGGCCTATAAGGTAATTTTATTATCTTCTTGCTTGGTTTCGCAGAGAAACCTCCGTTTATACAAGATTCTTACTGCTGCCATCTTTTGGTCATAAAGGAAATCTCGTCCCGACCCGAAAAGACATGTGCTGATAACAGAGCATCTCGTACTATGACACGCGCAGTTCCTTGGCCAATCAAATAGAGCGAAAATTTCGGGAGGAATATACGGTGAAAAGTGAGCCAGGTCATCTCTAAAAAGATAGCATCCAACCAGCGTTTTAACACCAGTAGGCGACTGTACTGATTGATTGTACAAAAAATATGCAAATACGTGTTCATATGAAAGTTGATACGAACGAAAGACATAACAGCAATGTCTATCTGTGGGATGCTTTTAATTTAATCTTAAATTAAAATAAATAAAATCATTTTTAAAATGATTTTTGAAATTAAATCATTTCTTGTCACTTCTTACTGGAAATTCTTGCGTCATTTCTTTATATAATAAGGAAATGCACTGCTGTTTCGTCTAACTTATTCTGAATATAATAAAATTGCCTGTTATGTTGGAAATATTTTGTTTGTTCTTTTGATAAATACTTTAATGTGAAAAAAAATTAATAAATTTCTATATTAATAAAATGTCCTATGCATTTGTAATTTGAATGTCTCAAAAAATGGACTATTAGTAGGCTAGTAGAAGACCTCTGCTTTAAAAAGAGGTCACACATATAAGAGATTCACCCAAAGTGAAAATCGGATGGGTAATATTTCATTGCTATCGATTGAGAAAGAAATGTTGGCATCCTTAGGTCAAAGATTTTTACGACATAATAATCGAAAAATATTCATCCAAAGTAAGAATGGATTTTATTTTCAAATAATGGATGAATATTATTCTTTACCGTTTCGATAAATACAATATCTGTACATATCAATAATTTCCAATTTCTAATTAATAAATCTCTAAATAAATACTACTACTAATAACTATTTAAGATTATTTTTTCATTTTTAATTATTAAATCTCTAAATAAATAATACAAATAACCATTTAGGATGTTTTTTTTTTTTTCAAACGTTAGATAATCTAATTTGCTTTGAAGTACATCCCAAAATGTTCTTTATTCCTACACCATCTTATAAAAGTATTCGAGTGTAAGACAAATTTACTGTGTTAATGTGTTCGGTCTTATGTATATTGTTTTAGATAAAAAATAAATTCGAGGTAGTATAATAGTCCAACAACAACTTCTGGTATTTCTTTTGAGTTATGTGTTTTTTGAAAAATGAATCCGTAATCAACCGAATCAAATAAGAAATTCAGCTTAGACTAGAATAGGGTTTTTTTTGGTATATTTTTATACTAAATATTTAACTTAAATGTTGATAAAATATATGGACATAATATTTTTTGACTATTTGCATCACACCTTTGTTATACAAAAATGAATAAAAATTTGGCCCCAAACTTTTCTTTTCGACGATCGTTTCGTGTGTGGATGTGCGCTTGTATTGGCGGGGAAGAGGGGGATAAATCTGTAAGGAGCGATGACCATGGCATATATTTACGCCTCGCCTCTGGTCCCGCAGACCAACATTTCGAAGATACTTCACGAATCGCAACAGATTCGTCAGGATGAAGCTTTAATAAATCAAAAACAGAACCAAATTTCTCATTAACAATAAAGAGACTTTTACACTGCCAGTAATGTGAGTTGTGTTTTAAATGTTTGTGGATTTTAAAAACATCTTTATGCATTGCATACGATATATATATATATATATATATATATATTGATAAAAAAAAGTATGTTGATTTTTCATTCATTGAACTTTATTTTTTTTCTACAAAAAACACAAAATATTTAAAACTCGCTAACATACCGTTCCCCTTGAAATTAAT
The DNA here is from genome assembly GCA_038373885.1 of Cheiracanthium punctorium. Classification (NCBI taxonomy): domain Eukaryota; kingdom Metazoa; phylum Arthropoda; class Arachnida; order Araneae; family Cheiracanthiidae; genus Cheiracanthium; species Cheiracanthium punctorium. The sequence goes on along the minus strand of JAWZYV010000410.1, from coordinate 418,239 downwards.
TGTAGCGGTGCAACATTCCTTTCCCTTTAAAAATTTCGGTAATTTTCCGTGAACGGAACTCCACTCGTCACTAAGTTAAAATGCTTGCACTGGTTGCTGCGAAGCACTACACGTTAACGTTGTTACCGTTACTACTAAAAAAGTATTATCAAGTTAGCTCGGATTGAAGTACCCCGTTTTTCATATTAGAATAATCATAATGTATTTAATACGTGTTCAATAGATATCCTATACAAAATTCCAATGCATTTGTTAAAATTAGATCCTGTTTTTTAATAGTAAATACCTATTTTATACGTGAATACTCATTCATCTGCAATGCCTGTAATTTATTACTGTTATTTATCAAAACTTAACAAAAATAATTTGCTTTAGTATAATGATCTTTGCTAATTGTTTCACAGAAATTAATTTAATGATTCATTATTTTCATAAACTATATAAAATATATTAATCGTTGCAGCTTAACTTTGATATTTTAATTTAGGATATAATGTCGATCAGAAGAATAATCATAATGTATTTAATACGTGTTCAATAGATATCCTATACAAAGTTCCAATGGGTTTGTAAAAATTAGATCATGTTTTTAAGTAGTAAACATCTTAATCCATAAGTCCCCATTTTTGAACGTAGAATGAAACACGTGTCTCCAATTGCATACCCCTAACAGCCTCCATGAGTTTATCTTATCGACAAACTGGCCTACTGTTATTTAACCGGCTCTGTAGAGCCTCAAGGCACTTTCTTATCTCTAAATTTCTTATCAGCTGTACTAGGGATATCACATGCATGTGCTCTACTTATGCTGTGGATATATTTGCGAATTATTTAAGTATTTTTGTTATTTTCACCTCTCGCGTGTACAAGTATAGGGTAAGTGTAATATTTTCTATTATTTTAGTTACATATAAGTTGATACCGTAATTCTAATTGAAAATAATTATGTGGTTCTTATAGTTGCACTTTTGATGTGTTGTACTTTTAAGTGTGATTTTTTTGTTATTGTTAATGTATGTTTTTCTGTATTTTGGTGTTTTGCGAAATTTTAAGTTGATAATCCAGTGTAATTAATATTAATAGCATTATCGGTAGAAGTACTTTATGCAGTTTGTATACAAAAACTGGGGTTTGAGGGCTTTCTCCTAATAGAAAATAAGGCATGCATGGTATTTGTATTTCAGTAAATTCTAACTAAGATTAAATTTTCGCTTGCTAACTAATTTTATCCTACATAAAATAGTATTGTGAATCTGGTAAATTGTTATAAGAAAAAAAATTACTTTTAAAGCGTTTAATATCTTCAAATGTGTTTTGTTTTTAGTGTCAAAATAATATACCTATTTCAGCATATGAAGACAAAAAGAAGTAATGAACATGTGCTAGTTGGACCGGGAATTAGGGATGATGTATTTTAAATCATTACTCGATTTTCCGGTCTTGCTAGCCGTATAGATGTTGGTACTTTGTCCAGAGACTAGAACATTTCGCAAGATGTGGCTTCACGTAAGTAAAAACCTTGTATTTTTTTTTTTTAGTTCAAGTAATGATTTGCGATTAAAACTATCATTTTATCTAAGTATTGAAAGATATTTTATGTACATGCGGTATAAAACTGTGCTAAAACGAATCTTCAATTTTTATCTTCAATAGTTCAACTTTCTAACAATAATATTATCCACTCTAAAAGTTTGTGCTAGTTATGCTCACCTTTCTATAAAATATGCTAAGTGCATCAATAAAAGACCTCTAAAAAGGTGGATTCATGTATAAAATTATGCTTTCATAGATCTATAGAATCTTTTGAATTGATCTATAGAAAATATAAGCTAGTATAATCACTGTCTAAAATCTATCAAAAATCTGTTGGTAAGAAAAAATGTTTCGATAAATCCGTGTTTGTAAAAATCTTTCTATGGTGTAATTTTCTCACTTCTCTAACAGTAGATTAAATGTATTGATATTCTACTTTAATGTTAAACGGCTACTTAACAAAAATACGGTATACAAAAAATTAAAACTCTTGATTAAATTTTTTTTTCTTGATAAATTAAAAACACTTGATTAAAATTTTTTCTTGATGAATTAAAAACATTTGATTAAAAAATATTTGTAGTAAAATTATATAACTTAAAATTAAAACTTGGTTAAAAAATAAAAATTAATTAACTCTTGATTAAAAAAAATATTTGTTGTAAAATTATTTAACTTAAAATTAAAACTCATGGTTTAAAAAAAAAATAAAAATTAATTAACTCTTGATTAAAAAATATTTGTTGTAAAATAAATTATTAACTTAAAATTAAAACTCTTGGTTAAAAAAGTATTTGTTGTAAAATTACTTATTTAACTTAAAATTAAAACTTGGGTAAAAATCTCTTAAGAAAAAAAAATGTTTAGATAAAAAAGTTCATACACTATCTAAATCATTATTTGTAAAAACTATAGGTACTAAAATCGTTCTATGGTATAATTTTCTCACTTCCCTAACAGTAGAAGAAATTTGTAGAAAATGTATGGGTATCCTAAACCCTACTTTAATATTCTAGTAAACTGTTACTTATTAAATATATGCTATAATCTTAAACGGTATACAAAAATTAGAAGTATGTATTAAGCAGCATTTATTCAATTTGCATTGGTTCTATTACTAAATGGTAAAGAAAACTAAATCCTCCTGGGGATGTTTTTCATTTCTTTACTCCACATAGTTAATTATTATTTAAAGAAACAAAAACAACAACGCATCCTCTGTGCTACGCCCTGTCTCCATTCATGCGAGGCTAGCGTGATGGGGAAAGGCACAGTAAGAATTTTTATTTGAAATGAGGCGGTAGACGAGTTCTACTGGGCGGCTGGTGGGTCCTCATTTTATAATAATATTTTTTATTTCAGGTTTAATTCATATAGCTTATTTAAAATTATGTCAAAGTCTCTTATTTTGATACTAAATGTTAAAGTCCCTTATTTTTCATGAGAGAATGCATCACAATCTGAAATTTTTTTCCAAGTCCTCTTATTTGAGAAAATTGTTAAAGTCTGAAAAAATTACAAGTCCCCTTATTTGAAAAATATCTTAATGTCTGAAAAAATTACAAGTCCCCTTATTTGAAAAAAAGGAAAAAAAAAATCTTATCAATCCTTTGAACATCCGGTCTTAGCATCCGCTCCCCACATCCGGTCCGACCACGCCCCCCTTCCCCGCTCAACACAGGTACCTCATGCGTACCCCACTTTTAACATGGTACCCCCTGAGGTGAACCCCCATTTATCTACTTATACTATAAAATAAATAAATCAATCAATCAATAAATAAATTGGATAAACTAAAATAAATTCGTAAAACTTAAATTTGCATTTTCTAATGTGCATATCGCTAAATTTTTCATTGTATTATATAAAATATACTTTTTTTAACGATTTGAAAATTATGATTAAAATAATTTATATTTCGATAAAGCGATATCTAAAAAAAGGCTAGTGCAGCTTATCTTACTGTAAGATATATTTTGTTATTTGATTTTTAAAAATGTTTAGTTTTATATTTTTAATAATATTCAGTCAAAAAATCAAATCCCTGATAAAATCGAGTTTTCTGTAATACCACTAGATGTCGACTGCACTGGTCGGGTGATTATCTGAAAACGAAACTAAAGATCGTATTTCCAGGACGGTGCATGGAATTTTCAGATTCTACCTCCATGCTGGGGATCTAACAGACTTGCAAACCGCAATTCTTACCTTTTGTGTTAATAGATGAGGCTTTTCTGAAGTATTTCTTTGATTAAAACTATCAAGAACAACGCTTCGCATGTACCGCAGAGCCAACAGCTGTGTATTCATATATTCGTATCGTATCGTGTCTAATCACTACTCAAATGAAGCTGTTTTCAGTATTAATACGCCAGACTTTTAAATACTCTCATCTTTAAACTGGATTAAATAAAGAAAAGAGTTTTCCTAAATTAACCGGCAACGTAACTTTCCGATTTTAGTATCCATTAAAATCATAGATTAATTTTTAAAAAATCGTTAGAGCGGATATCGAGAAAAAGTTCGACACCAAAAATTCCCCCCAAACTGGCTGTATATATAGAGTGCCGCGTTGGATTGGATGGTTGGTTGGTTGATGTAGGCTGCGTCACTCGTAGAACTGTCGTTCTCCATGATTAAGGTCCTTATTCAGATAGATTTAGTAGCTACTAAACCTATTGTTTAGTTACTAAATTTAGTAAAATGGATTCAGATAGAATTTGGAGGCGGATATACTAAACACGTGACCAAAACAAGCTGCTAAATCACGTGACCAAACAAGCTGCTAAATCACCGACTAAACAAACGTACGCCTGGAACAAACGCTCTGATTGGTCTACTAACTTCCCTGTTAACTTTTCCCTCATTTTCCCCTTGGTGTTAGTCACGTGTTTAGTACTAAATGTATCTGAATTCCAACTTACTAACTTTTAGTATCCCCGCCCACTTACGAACTTAGTAACTGAACAATAGGTTTAGTAGCTACTAAATCTATCTGAATAGTAGCCTAAGATTTTCCTCTCATTAAGAACACGGAAAGTGAAGCAATACCGGCTTGGCCTGGCCAGTGCTTGAGAAGGTGATCTCTCCTTTCGGCTGGATTGCTGTGGGATCGTGTACGCTGATGGGAGCTGGTGCACGTAAAATCTGTAGTGGCTTCAATGTCCTCCTTGTTCAAACGATATCTTTGGGGGTGCCGATTTCAGGTGCTAGGTCTCTCATCTGAAATTGGTTCAAAATTAGGAGACGCCGACCTAAGTCGGACTTCCTCCCACTGGGGCTCATTAAAACAGAAGCCGCTCCCTTCGTCCATCACCGTCAAATCCGGAGGAGCGGTTGCCAGAGGACACCAGTTACAACAACAATGACAGACTTTCTTCTACACAACGGTATCAACGTTAGTCACGTAGTACGATTGCAAAGATTGAAGCACTATTAGTTTAAGCAGTTACCGCAGAGTTTTAGGTTTAAACAGTAAGAAAAATATTTTTTCGCACTCTAGTGAGGTTGTACTATTTGCAACCCTCCAAAACATGGCCCAATACAATGTAAAAACGCAATGCATGGGGTGCTAATAAAATGTAATTTATTTTAGGGATATTATTTAAATTTTGGAGAATGACAAACTGAAAAATGAATCCCCTCCCATTTTCGCTTCTTAAAATAAAACAGAACGCGTATGAGCAGGGTTAAACATAATTTATCTACTACGATGTTCCCACCCAGAAAATATAAACACATCGCCGATTTTTCATCGTTCCAAAAATTTCTTTCTTCCCGCTTTAAAAAACAAAAAATAATAAAAACAAAAAATCAATGTCATGCTTCTAATTGATTGGAACAGAGAGCTGAAAAACAGAAGGAACGAATCATGAAGGGGACCAAAGAGCAGAAGTGTTAAAGCTTTTGGATGGTTTAAAACTCCGGTTCTATAGGGGAATCCTTCATCAATGTCAGTTTCGGATCCACCTTTGGGTTATTTCCGACTTACAGAGACAGGGTTCTATTTGTCGACGGAAGACAAGTTGACGCCTAAACAATACAAAACGCCTCGGAGTAAGCGGAACATTAAGAACATGTGTTGGCGAAAACGAAAGGAAGAACTTTTGTTAGGAACTTTCGGTGTAAACAGAAGAAAAAAGTGGACAATTTAACGAGCATAACCGATAGAATGTTGTCGATATCTGTGAAAGTATCCTTTGCTCAGACAGTAGACGCTGATTTCCGACAGGACATTCGGGGCAAGCACTCGGGCCCCCAACGAAAAGGGGCTCCCGAAGTACCCTTTAAAAAAATAAAAAAGAATGAAAAAATTGCACATTTTGATTTTATTTGAAACAAGAGATTGGGAATAACTTAATATTTATGCACAGTTATTCTGTTTTAAGACTACGTTGCATTAAGAGAAATATATTCATAATTTTTTTTTGGTATAGCCACCCATAGTGATTATATCTCGCTGCATTCCTCCCCCCTACGAATATTACGCTGGTTATCATTAATTAAGGAAAATTAACAAAAATGACCATTACACAAAAAGTTACATGTAGAATTTAATGAAACTGATTCACAATATACAAAAGATAGTAAGCTATAAAATAACACGAAAAGAAATAACCAGACTCTTATGCCGTTATAAAAATTAAGATATGTATAAAATCAATAAATTGGATGTGCTAGTTTGGTATAGGAAAAATCAATATGGAATATGATCGCCTTCCCCTCCTTCCTTATCGGAAGTACAGCGATGTGTAATGCTGTCAATTATGCGGTCTATCAGTTTCGTTGGAAGTGAGATACATTGCTCTTGCAAAACAGTTGAAAGCGTAGCAAGGGTCTGAAGAGGAGTATTAAGAGCAGCTGTACGTCTTCCTAAAGCATCCCAGACATGATCGATAGGATTTAGGTTCGGTGATCGAGCTGGCCACTGCATGTGCTGAATTGTTTGCCGTTGAAGATAGTCATACACGATGTGAGCAATGTGCTATCTAGCACTGCCGTCCTGACGCCAGGAAATCGTCACCTATTGTTCTGTCATAAGAGTGTACATAAGCATCAAGGATGTCTTCTCCATAGGTCTGAACATTCACTGTTCCTCGTGGAAAGACAAGAAGGTCTGTGCGTTCAATCTAAGAGATTCCACACATACAAAAGACACTACCTCCTGCGTATGAATGTGGTGTTTGATGGATGTTAACGGGTTCCAGATTCGCTCCAAATCAAATAACGCCAACTATCGCTTTGGATTCCAAACCTGGACTCATCCGTAAAGAGAACAGTTCTCCAATGATTAACTGTCCAGTAGACATGTTCAAGTGCGCACCTCAAGTGTTCCTTTCTGAAGAGTGACATGAGTGGCACGCAAATGGCTGATCACCTCGCGGGCAGACTATCTCTGTGAAGCCTTCTACGCACGATTGGCATTGACACTAACCTACCAGTGGGCTCTGCAAGGGAGGTTCAGAGTTGATTCGGAGTTGCGGAATTTAGAAATTCCGCAACTCCGATTCTAATTTAGAATTCAATTATGTACTTTAATCAGATCGGCGTTTCGAGGCACCCCCCCCCCCATCTCTCTGTGTGGCACCCTGGAGTGCCACGGCACGCACTTTGGAAACACCTGTTCCAAATCCTAATTTTGTCTTGGAAAAAAAAAATACTTGTAAGTCTTTAAAATATTAGAGGATTTAATAATCACTAGGAATAGCAATCTGCAATAATCTATAGAATATTTTTTAACGGCTTTAAAGTTTTTAAGCAGGATTAAACAGTCTATTCTTAAATATTAGGTTTTGTTTCTAAAGTTACTCAAAAATAGCGTATTCAGTGCCTTAACCCCCTAAAGGTCATATTATTTTCAAGAAAACGGTCATGAAAGTGCCTATTTTTTTATACAAAAAAATTGTATAAAAATAAATGCATGTACACTGTTTGTATTCATTTTGAAGTTTTGGACATTTTTTTAACACTAGGGCCCAGACAGCACATAAGCTTAAATCAAGCTTGACATTTCTTTGAATTTGACGTATTAATACAAGCTTTACAGTTCAACTCATTTTAAGCTGGAAGCAAGCTTGCAGGAGTCAAGTTGAATTGTAAAGCTTAAATACATCTTGATTTAAGCTTGACAATTGATACTCGCTTGATTTTTCCTTTTGAAAGCGAGCGTTGATGGCGCCATCTGTGAAAGAGAATGGACATTAATTGTCTTAGCGTTTCTCAAATTTGCTCAATAAAGAAAAGTTCGTAAAAGTTGTGTTTTATTTTATTATAACACGAGGGGAGTTTTAGTTTTATTTACATCTAATTAACATTAGTAATTCCATTAACTAATTAATTAGCCCTAAAAATAAATTTTAATATAATTAACACAATTTAGTTAATTAATATATTTAACTTTATGGGTGGTAGAATGAGGCGTAATCCGGCCTCCACAAAATAATTAATCAGTCCTAAATGTACTTGACCATAGAATAAAAAAAAAGATTCTATATTTCCAAATATGAAAATTCTTCAAAATAAAATACAATTATACTACGAAATTGATTTCAAAATCAGTCATTTGTCTCGATTTTGGCCAGCAGTATTGCTCAACAATGAGTGTTGCGATATTGAAAGTTTTAAAACGTGTCCTGATTTTAAGTTTATATTACGCTTATTTCCCTATTAGTAGAGTCTATAAATCACACATAACATTATTTAAATTTTGATTCATCCCATGGAAAAATAAAAGAAACTTATCAGCATCGCCCATACTTATCGATCTGGCGTGACAACAGTCACTTCAAACTTTAGTCATAGCTACCCGAGGCATAATATCCGAAGGGTTAGCACGCGGGCCTTTCAGCCTAAAGTTCCCGGGATCAAATCCAGCCGCCGACGTTTGATGGAACAGATTAAAATAATTTAAAATTTCAGCATAGAGGGGGAAAAATAAAGTATGTGGGGTGCGTTCGCGAGCGGGCGCCCCGTGTATTTAGGAAAATTTTTTAAGCTTGATATGTCAAGCTTAATGCAAGCTGGGCAAGTGTAAACTATAACACTTGATTCAAGCTTGCATTAAGCTTACACGCTTGAAATTTTCAAGCTTAATTCAAGTTTATTGACTTGATAAATCAAGTTTGCTGCAAGTTTGATGCAAGTTTGCTCTGCTGTCTGGGGGATGGACGTGAGACGAAAAATAGGAGTCTCGCGTCTCTCAGAACAGCCTAAAAGCTTTGTCTCGTCTCGCAAAATCCCTATATCGTAATGTTAAAGATGTTTGTCTCGTCTCGCAAAAAAAACTATAAATCTCTGTTTCGTCTCGCATCCATCCCTGTTTAGCACGAAAGAAGAAGAAGAAGGAAAAAAAAAAAAAAAAAAAAAAAAAAGGTTAAACTTCTATGAAAAGCCAACATTTAGATTATTGTGAGTAAATGTGTGTTTTCTAGTAAGCAGGGAGTAGTTAAAAATATATATCTTTTAAATACCGAAGGAGAATTTTATTAAACTTACTTCATAAAATACATAAATATTAGTAAAGTTTTCTCTGAACATAAGTAAAAAAGTGAGCTAAGATTGCAAAATGCATATCACAAATACACGTATTTGAGTGCTAGACCATTTATTTAAAAATAAACTATCTCTAATTAAGTTAAAAATAGTTTGGTACTGTTATCTGTTGTGTAAAATGAGATATAAAAAAATCCGTGCATAAGAATTGAAATGCTCTAATATTTTTGGTGCATAACTTTTGAACTTGGTGCATAACTTTTGTCTTAATTTTTTTTAACACTACTGCCCGGAAATATTATGGGCACGAGAAATAGAGGGAGAAAGCTTAGCCCGTGATTTTGACGGGAGCGAGAAGGAAGGGGTTAACTAAAGTTTCCGTCACCCAGGGCAAACCTTAATTAAAGTGCCCCTCTTCTCATGGAACCACAGCTAATTTTGGCTCTCTCCTTAGTACGTGCCCCATTTTGTATCCCCGAGTTGCTGGTTCTACTCGTATTATATATTAAACTTAATGTTAAACATTACATGTCAAATGTCTGAAGATTGAATCACCAAAATAGAAGTATAAATGAAAAAAAAAAAAAAAAAAAAAAAAAAGATCCACTGGCCTTACAGTTTTTACGCTAGCCCATAAGGGCGAAATCGTTCTTCCAAAAACTTCAAGTAATAGGATCAGGTGGGGTAATTACGACCAGCGGAAATTTAAACCACTCTATAAATGATAAAATTTCGCAAAAATATTTGGCATTTTGTATAAATAATTGGCATAAGTTTATAGTGCATTTTTCATGATAGGTATGCTTCACCACTAGTATTAAGTATTTCTAAGGTAGCAATTGAAAAACAAATACCATGTCAAAATTTTCGATAAACGGATTTGACGGCTCGGTGTTCAGAGTTATTTAGTGCAAAACGAAAATTCTTTAGACAAGCTAATTCATATTAAAAATAATACTGGTAATGTATTTAAGAGCTTTCGACACGTATTTTTTATTTTTTTCTAACATAGTTAAGTATTTTTAACTCCAACGATCGTAATCATCCCATAGTTTTTAAAAAATTGAGGTGATTAATACCACGGATAAAAACATAGTAGAAAAAGATTATCTGACCTGATAAAACACATTCTTGTCTTATATCACTTACAAACGATAAGGTAATTTAAATAATTTTGTTTATTTGTTATATTTACCTTAAAAATAAATTGTAAAGTGGAAATTTTGCTATTGAATATTTTTAAAAATTTCAAATGCTTTAATCTTTTGCAAGCGTAAGTATCAAAAGAAATAAAGCGTCGTAATTACCTCGCACTTTTTCAATTTTGTGATTTTGTTTGGGTACTTACGGCCATGCCCTTAAAATTTAAGCAAACAATTCTAAGGAAACAAAATTTTTAGTAGGTATTCTTAAAATGTTAAAATGTTCCCTTAATTAATGAAAACAATATTTTCCCTATCGTTAAAAGAGTTAAAAATTCACAATGTTGAAATTTGCGAAAAGTGGTCCTAATTACCCCACCTGACCCTACTACCAGTAGCGGATCCAGGGGAGGGGCTAGGGGGCTTGAGCCCCCCAAAAGGTATTGCTAAAGGGTAACATTCTGCTTTATTATACACTTTGAATAGCTAAAATGATCATATTTTATTATTCAGCCCCACCCAAAAGAATGTACATTGGTTTAGACTAAAATTTTGACTTATAGTATATTTTAATTGGATGAAATAAGCTTTTTTAAAAACTTAGCCCCTCCCAAAAAAATTTTCTGGATCCGCCACTGCCTACTACTACGCGTATTTTTAAATATGCAGTATCGTCTTCTCCGAAAATTTCAGTTGAGATTTCGGTCACAGGTCAAGGTTACAAATTGGTCAGAGAGCACTCAATCCGTTCGCGTGTAAGCGTTCGGCAAAGAGCTGGAATTAATGTCTTACCTACAGTTGGTATTTATCTTGTTTTCTGTAGTAAAAAAGTTTCAATATATTATTGCCTTTTTTTCGGCAAAAATTTATAGGTCAATCCTTAAGAGGTGAAGCATAGAAGCACTAAAATAAATATATCACAAGCAAATCAAATTTATTCTCTTTATTTGCAAATTTTCTGATGGATTTCCTTTAAAGAAAAAAAATTATTTTCTTTAATATTTAGTAATATCAGAAAATAATTCATGATCAACCCTGATGTGATCCTCGTTTGGGAACTCGCTCTTCATCGTTAGAATTTAGGAAAAAATGAAGTGTATCACTATTCCAATGGTGGGTAAATATTGCAAGCCAATATTTGAAATACAGTCAATTCCGGTTTATCGGGCTACACCGGGACGCGACCGTTTTGACCCTATTAACAGGCTGGTCCGATCACACGAACTTACCCCAAGGATACAAAAGGGGACATATTATATAACATATTAGAATGCCAATATGACGTTTATTGCGCGGCAGTCTGGCAAGCACAGAAACGAGCCGGAAATATTTTCAATGCATTCCAAATGTTTAGTAATCATTGGCACTATAATGGAAAAATTCCAATATATTCAGAAAATTATTTAAATATTACCAGAATATCAATAAACCTTTATATTCGTACAGTATTTTTTATTATTATTTTTTTTTTCGTTGGGTTAAAATTCTAGCTCTATACTTTGAACAAATTATTTTTTAAATATGTCCTCTATCTGGCATCGGATTGCTGATATTTAGAGGTTGGTAATATCACATAAATGCAATGGCCAGTCAAAGCCATTATTGCTATCTCCCCCATCACACACACACCAAGTCATGTATATATTCTCTCTAAAAATGTAGGAATGAAAAGAGGTTACCAAAAAGCAAAACCGTAAGCAAGTAGCTTGGATGTAAATGTGCGGAAAGTTCATTCATTTACAAGGCATTTAACTCACACACTCTACTTTAGTCATTGTCTAAATCATCCATCACTTAGTTCGTAGCAAACCCAAGCTTGTGGCAGAAATTAATCGACTTCAAAGCGCATTGCATGAGAGAAAAAGAGAGCACTATTTATAGGAAGCCTAATGGCGGGACAAATTACCAAAGATGCGAGCCTGACAAGGCACAGATTCTTGCCTGCCAAGGCTAGTGTCACCACTTAATGACTCGCTATAAGAACTCCTAACTTGAAATTTTGTGATGAAAGCGGAAAATTCACCCTCCTGAAAAATTCCGCAAGAATTTCGGAGCTCGTTGTGAATAAATGCCGACCCTTCTTACCCTCCAAAAAATATGTTCAGGCTTCCTGTCGGTTTTTTTAATGACAGAGTTATGTTTGAATAGGGCACAAGAGTGGGAACAAGTAGATATGGCAGTAGTGTGAAATTTTTTCTTGCCTATATATCGTGTTTATACCGCTAAAGGTAGTGAAGAGATATTTATGAGAAGGCGTGATGTGCACCGACATGTGGAAGCAATGAGAATGAGGGTGCAGTAAATTAACGAACTTGTTTTACGTCAGACTTCTCGCGTGGAGACAAAAGAGTTGCCGTCGAACAGAGCAAGTAACATTTAAGTATAATTCTGGAGTAACATAAAAAGTGGAAGTTAAAGTAAGATTCTTAAAAAAGTGAGGAAAAAACACATTGTAATATATCTCTATATTTAATGAGTTTTCCGATACTGAAAAAAGTAATTTTGCATCAAATAAAAAGGTTTGTATTTGACAAAAGCAAATAATGTTAAATATATACCTACGTTGTTGTCAAGTACTTCATGCTATTTTTAAAGCTTATTGATCTAAAAGAGTAAAGATTATGTTTGAATTTGAATTAGTTTATATTCGTTCGAAAAAACATGTGCTTACCATATAAACTACAATTGAAGATTAAGTCCCCCATGAAACAAAACAAGACTATCAAAGAATAAATCATAAATTCAGAAAAATGTTCAGTATACAAGTATCCCTTGATTAGTGCGGTTGGTGGATACTGGAAAAAAAAATCTGACTGAAAATGATTCAGTTAAAAACCGCAGTGATCAAAATTCTGCGCTGTCTTGGGAAAAAAAAAAAAAAAAAAAAAAAAAAAAGACACAATAGTTAAATCTTATAACGCATAAATCAAGGGATGATATCAAAAATTTGGAACGCATTAATGCAAACCGCATCACTTGAGAGTTACCTGTACATTGTTTTTTCTGCAATATTCGATTCTGCGTTGTTATTTGTTTAAATGCGGATGCTTCATACAAAACGGAAAGTGGTGAACTTTCATTTGATAAATGTACGAATGTGCATACTCACGCAAGTTTATTAAAAGTGCAATGCGCTTCGGAATTGAACATTTTATGTAACATATATAGTTTATAGAACGTATAATACGTAAATTTTATTTAACACAGCACTGAGCTTAAATCTAGGAACTCGAGATCTCACAAAGTATTATGCTGAATGTCAAATGAATCATTGGCTAAAATATAATTAGTCAGTTTTAGAGATCTCTTTACAGTCTAAATAAGAAATCATTTAAGTTACAGAATTAATACAATCAGAGATTTGATTTTGAGAATACGGTTATGGGATTGACTTTTCCCCCTTGCTTTTATCTAAATTATGAATTATACAACACGATCACGACGTTTACCAAGAAGATTACATATTTTCTGATCACTTATCATGATTTATGAGCACCTTATGATTTTCTGATCACTTATTCAGTGATGCTCAGAACTTTTTTCCCAATTTGCAAATCACTGAGTGCACAGCACATGTGGAGCTGGAAAGCAAACACATGTTTGTTTTCGAGCTCCAAATTTGCTATATCATGAGAAGTTCTCTATCACTGAAAGAAGTTTTTCTTCAGTCTCAGAGCAATAGCGATTGTAGACAAAACTAAAACTAAAACTTAAAAAAAAAAAAAAACAAAAAAAAACAAAAAAAAAAAAAAAAAAAACCCGCAGCGTGCCAATCCCGACAACTTTCCCCTATGGATCATTCTCAATTAATGTTTATGTCCTTGGCTAAACAATGTAAATTAAGCATGACAGTCATAGATGTTTAATTTTTTTTTCTCAGCAATTCCTTACAAGCACTACACTGGGCACTAGTTTAAATATTTAAAAAGTAAAATTTTAATATTTAAAAAAAAAACTAGTTGTGAATGTCATTACCAAGGCTTGTCCCAATCTTCAAACTTTATTATTTGAAACTTTGTTTTAAAGATTTCAAAAACTTTAAAACAAGGACCAACAATTATGTAGGTAATTTCATTTATCTATTTTCAATATATGTGGAACCCGGTCAAGAGATAAGGGGGTTAGGAATACATTAAAATTGCTTATTTAAAATTTGTCCTTGGAGGTGACTGTCATTACCAAGGTGTGTAATATTTTTTTCTATCGTTGTCAACTAAAAGGCATTGCCATAGTTATTGAACTGTTAAAAGAACAGGACCCCATGTCCTTACCATGTCTATTTTTGTTTAGCAGCCTATGTCTGTTTTGGTTTAAGTAAACAAACACTATTTTATTTTGCTGTTTTTTCTCAAATTTATCACGGGTGTATTTGTTATGTGTCATTACCAAGTTCATTATTACTGAAATACGTAATTAATAAATTTAAATTGGCTGTAGGATTTATAAAGAGCTTTGGGACTACATCCAAATTAAAAATTGCATTGGCTTTTAATAATTATAATGTAGCTTCACTTTAGACTTCACTTTAGAAGGTGTCATTACCAATGTGCTCTGAAAACATGAAAATGACTTTTAAGGGGAGAGTTTTAAAGTAAGAGATAGTTTTAGACTTAAAAAAATGCATATTACTATTCCTTAGTTGATAATTTGAGCATTTCATATTATATGGACTAATTTAAGTTTGTATAATTAAGTTATTATTATGTTCATAAATGCCATTTCCATGTCTGTCATTACCATACTTCAGTGAAAAATTGAATATTTAATCAAAACCAGTGACACAGCCAGAATTTTCTCTCGGTTGGGAAGTTCATAGGGAAAAAAAGGTCAAAAAAGAAGAAAATCCTTCTTTTGTGTGTGTATGTGTGTGTGAGTCTGTCACTCTAATTTCAGGAAATATGGACCCCTAACCCCCACCCCTTGGCTACCCCATTGATTAAAGCTATAATTAAATCAAACGATCTCTATGGGTCTTGGTAGCCAAGTGGCTACGACATTGCATTGGCAAAAGAAGGTTGGGGGTTCGATTACGGCAAATTACTGAAGGCAACTGAAGTACGATTGAATACCACTGAACACTGATCCTGGCAAAAAAATAAGCTGAACCCAGGGAGTAACAACTAAGCAGGCGCGTAGCCAGGAAAATTTTTCGGGGGGGGGGATATGCGCTTGGAAAATATTTCGGGGGGGGATATGAACTTATATGTGTATAAATAGACGGGATTTCATCACTAATCCAAAAATTTCGGGGGGGGGGATATATCCCGATATCCCCCCCCCCTGGCTACGCCCCTGCAACTAAGCTACAATAAATTTAGCTGTCACACATCAAAAATAAAGCCTTGATTGAAAAATCACTCAAAATACTGGTGTTAAACGATAAAGTAATTAAAAAACTTTGTAAAAACACACATAAGAAGTAATAGGTAAGAGGATACGCACGTTTCGTTCAAAAATTGTTTTGAACTTCATCAGTCCAAGCCCTTCGTAAAGAACACAGGGAACTGAAAAGAGATAAAAAAGCAAGATGTTGCCACAAGGGGCAAAGAAAAGTCGAAAAAAACCACGGAGAGGGGAGAAAAAAATTAAAATAAGGGATAAATAGGAAAGGAAAGAAGCACAAAAAATACAGATATAAAAAGGAATAAATAAAATAAAAATAATAATAATAAAAAAGGGAACACACGAGTACAAACGCACACACAAAAAAGAGAAAACAGAACAAACAAACAAACAAACAAAACAAAAAACAAAAAGAACACTTTTTTTTTAATTTTAATTTATAAATTACAAACCACGAACAGGACAGCACAATATATATATAAATATAATATATATATTTTTTTTAATAAAAACGTAAAGGAAGACAGTAACACACGTACATACACAATAAAGAAAAAGAAAGAAAAAAAAGGGGGGGGAGTAGACGAAGAAAGTGAAAAGAACCTTACAACAGCAACTTCCAAGCAGAATGAACGAAAGGAACGGAAGAACCATCGTTCACAAGACGATCTAAGTGCTGGGTAATGGAAAAACCTTCCAAAAAATCCAGATGGGACAAAGACTGAGGAGTGCACAAAATCTTAGCCTTAGAAAACTGAAAACGATGATTGGAATTCCAACAATGTGAGGCAATAGAAGATTTGGAAAGTTCGTGCTTAGAAACATATCTCTCATGCTCTTTGAGCCTAAATTTGAGAGCTCTTCTGGTCTGACCAATATAGCCCAAATCACAAGATCCACAAGGAATATAATAAACACCCCAACGGTTCTCAGTAGGAATAGGATCTTTAAGGGAAGAAAACTTAAGTTTATTAACAGGTTTAAAAATGACTTTGAACCGAAATTTTTGAGAAGTTTAGAAATTTTGTAGCATAAAGGTGAAAAGAAAGGTAGTACAATTAATTCGTTGTGAAAATTAATAGTATTAGTAGAAGTGTTAGGCTTATTAAATTTAGAAACAGCTTTATCAATAATAGAGGGGCTAAAACCACGAGAAACAGCTAAGGATTTTAAGTAACTAATTTCATTATTAAGAGATGAAGAATCAGAGCAAATTTTGATAGCACGAAACACATAAGTGTAAAAAGCAGAAAGTTTTTGCTGGTAAGGATGATTAGATAGGGCATGAGGAGGTAAAGATATAGAAAAGAGTTTGCGGAAAACAGAAGTAGAGAAACCGTCAGGATTCCTAGAAACAAGAGCATCCAAAAAAGGTAAAGAATTGTTGCACTCCTCTTCTAGAGTAAATTGGATACACGGATCAACAGAATTAACAATTAAAAGTAAATTAGAAATATCACAATTGGAATCCACAAGAACGAAAGTATCGTCAACATATCTGACCCAGCACGGAAAATTAAAGACCTTGAAGAGCTTCTCTTCAAAATAATGCATATAAATATCACATAAGAGAGGTGAGAGAGAATTACCCATAGCAAGACCCTCGGTTTGTTTATAGAAAGAGCCATTAAAAATGAAAGCAGTTTGTTTGATACAAACGCTTACTAAAGCTATTGCCTCACATTTTTGGAATTCCAATCATCGTTTTCAGTTTTCTAAGGCTAAGATTTTGTGCACACCCCAGTCTTTGTCCCATCTGGATTTTTTGGAAGGTTTTTCCATTACCCAGCACTTAGATCGTCTTGTGAACGATGGTTCTTCCGTTCCTTTCGTTCATTCTGCTTGGAAGTTGCTGTTGTAAGGTTCTTTTCACTTTCTTCGTCTACTCCCCCCCCTCTTTTTTTTTTCTTTTCTTTATTGTGTATGTACGTGTGTTACTGTCTTCCTTTACGTTTTTATTTAAAAAAAATATTATATTTATATATATATTGTGCTGTCCTGTTCGTGGTTTGTAATTTATAAATTAAAATTTAAAAAAAAGTGTTCTTTTTGTTTTTTGTTTGTTTGTTTGTTTGTTTGTTCTGTTTTCTCTTTTTTGTGTGTGTGTTTGTACTCGTGTGTTCCCTTTTTTATTATTATTATTGTTATTTTATTTATTCCTTTTTATTTCTGTATTTTTTGTGCTTCTTTCCTTTCCTTTTTATCCCTTATTTTAATTTTTTTCTCCCCTCTCCGTGGTTTTTTTCGACTTTTCTTTGCCCCTTGTGGCAACATCTTGCTTTTTTATCTCTTTTCAGTTCCCTGTGTTCTTTACGACGAAGGGCTTGGACTGATGAAGTTCAAAACAATTTTTGAACGAAACGTGCGTATCCTCTTACCTACTACTTCTTATGTGTGTTTTTTACAAAGTTTTTTAATTACTTTAAAGCCTTGATTAATTCGAAACTGCCGGATGTAAAATAGCCATTCCATACGATTGTATTATTAAAGATTAACTACATTAAAATTTTTATAAATGGATGCTTAATCATCAACTGAATTTTGGTATAAGTAATATTCAACAGTAAATGAACAAGCGTTTAGCTAGACGGCGCAAGTAACTAGAATGATAACATGTTTAATAGATAATAAGATACAAGTTCGAAACTATTGCGTGTCATCAGCAATCTCAGACACTCGCGTCGCATAGGCGACAGCAGATTAAATTTTATTTTGTTAAAATTGTACACTGTTCACAACTTTTATGGATGTATGTGAAACGTTGCAATCATTTTAATTCAAAACATTGCTGTATATTGGACAGACAGCAAACTGTTCCATGCTATGATCAACCATGGCAAACCTACAAAAAATCGATTTTAATCCTTTAACCAACTCTTCTATTTTTTTTTTCCCGATTTCTCAACCCTAATCACAGATAGTCATTGATAAAACTTTCCGACTGCGATAAAAATGAACTCTTTGATGATTTTTAGCGGCGGTCATTGAAAAATGAGCTTAGACTGAGATGCTCTTGTCAGACCTCCCACGTGAGTCGGCACTTCCCTCGCAAAGCATGACGGTCATGCTCGTAGACGACACCCCCAGCAAAAGGGACCACACAGATTCTATCTACAATTAATTGCCTGTTGGCGAAACTTAGGAATAAAGTCGGGAGACACACGTGGGCTAAGAATACGTAAGCCCCTGTATTTATACCTCGTGATCTCAGCTACTGTTCAACACCTTTGCTTCTCACCTCGCTTCCTTCGCAGATCCGCGGAGTATGTCGCTCGAGTTGTGGTTGAGCGGCTTACTACAAAGAAGAAACCGCCGAGAACTGTACGGCTGTGTCTGCGATATCGCCGTGCGCGTGAACTGTCCAAGATGGAAAAACTTTTAACGGTGGCTTTCCGACGAAGCTGTTTAAAAAAACTAACAAATATATATCCTGTTTCATAACGTCACGCTGTGGGTGGAAACATTTATACTTCCACAGCTAAAGATAAATGTTTTATCATTGAAGTCTAATGTAGATATTTCTTAATTTGGATTTTCAACATCTTAATGTCTTGTAATTAAGATTTCACCTTTGCTAAACTTAATGGAGTTCTTTCTCTACGAAGAAACGTAACAAATACAGAATTCCTCTTCACAATTTCATACATCTGACATCATAGGCGCTCCCACGGGGGCTATGGGGGGCTAAAGCCTCCAGCCTGAACCTGGAGAGTTGGATGCGAAAGGCTTTAAAAATTGAAAATCGCCACTACTGAATTAAAATATTTTATTTTTAAAAATTGCCTTCAAATTATTTATATATTTTTTTTTGTGTGTGTGTGTGTGGGGGGGGGGTTAATTTAAAGTGGGGGATGTTTGTTTTTAAATAAATTCTTACAGATAGTGTATAAAATAAACTTGGGTACAACATCAATGAAAAGAATGTATAAATATATATTACCCTATAACGAGTTATGTTGATAGTGCGATTGTGTTCTATGAACAAGTGGTGATGAATGTTTTGACGTTATAAGAGAGTTATAAGTATAATCGGGGTCACTATAACCGAGTTCAGCAGTATTTCTAATCCCAGCTCCCCCTTAAACCAAAATTCTGGGTGCGCCACTGTCTGACATACATTCCTAAACATAGAATTCAAACATGATTCTAAAGATATTTAGTAAAATTTTGATGGGGGTTGAGGATGATGAGAAGTCTGAGAGTGAAGCATGTTTTCAGTGTTGGCAATTTGTCTTGATAACAGTTAAAAATCAAATTGTAATACTGCAATAAAAGATTACGTAGCGTCGGTATATTTTATTTGGAAAATGCGCCCAGTACTTAAAATTGCACTTTTTTTTTTACACAAACTCATTCTTAATTTGCCTAAAATACTTTAAACATGTAACACTGAACATTAATCCAGTCGGTTCTACTTATTTTCTTTCTCCATAAGTATTTATGTAAATTCGTTCATTGCTTTAACTCAGCGGTTCTCCACCTTTAAACGTCGCGCCCCTCCCAACAAAGGCTAACTTACGGTGGCGCCCCCTCACATTTTTCAGCATACATTCAGTTTTTTAATCTTTAATAATGAAGATTTAGTCGAATTTTTTACAAAATAATATTATCAGTATAGTTTAAATGAACATTTTAAGCGAAAATGGATATAAAAATGAGAATAAATAAGATTATTTTTTTAAAAAACATGCATCCCTACTTGCTCGTTGGTTTTTCTCGCGCCCCCTGCAAACGTTCTGCGCCCCCCTTGGGCGGCGTGCCCCACAGGTTGAGAAACGCTGCTTTAACTGCAAAAGTATTAATTTCAATTGGACGAGAAAAAAATTTCCATGCTCAACTTATAGAATTCCACAAAATATTCAAAACAATTCAAAATAACTGTGCATAAATTAGTTGCCTAACGGGATTAAAGACTTACTTAAGAAAGGTCAAGAACATCGTATCATACGAATCGACTGGATTAAATAAATTTATGTTCAATGAAACAGACTTTTTTATCTTCAGACTAAGATATTCTAATAATTTCTTGCACCAAGCTGATGTACCCAGAAATGTACCAAGCTGACCGAAATTCTCAGTTTAAAAACATAACGAAAATGCAATATATCTAAACAAATTTACGATCTTCAAGGCCAGTGGACAGTAATCAGAATTTTGAATTAGAATGAATAGTTGAATTAAAGGTCGTATCTTTGTTATACATCATAAAGATGCTCGGAAAGAAAAAAAAAATATAACACAAATAAATTTTTAAACAATTTAATAACAAAATATTAAAAGCATTAAAAAAATTTTTAGCTTGCTTATAAAAACTTGGTCATACTAGTAAAAAAATTAAAAGTATCTGTGTCTAAAGGAAAATATTCATAAATTTTATAAAAGATCCAGAAATTCTGAGATAAAAGGTTATTTTTTTATACATTTGCATTTAGATTTTCTTTTTAGCTATTGACAAAATTAAATTACTGCATTTGAAAGAAGACAAAATCAAGTTTTCAGTTCCCTATGAATAAGTAGCAGGTTAATTGTTTGTGGTCAACATTTTATTGAAATTAAAAATTACGAAAAAATAAACGTTAGAGGAAGAACACTAATCTTGTAATCCAAAGAGAAAAAGATTTTTTGAACTTAGAATCGACTGAAAATTACTCGAATACACAAATTATTCAAAGGACTGAATTATAAAAATATGTCGAAATACCATTTGCAATAATTTATAAAGTGGTTAGGTAATTTTAATATGCATCAGAGTTTAAAAAAAAAGGCCGATTAGTTAATCAGACACAAAATGCAGTCTCGATTGCAGGACAAGTAATAATGTCTTTCTTGTTAAAAAAGCTGAACTCAAATGGCCCAGATGACTGAAAGCATTATTGGCAGGATTTGAGATGAGAGAAAGAAGTCCAAGTTACACAGTTATAAAGTATACTAAAAAATAAGCCATCTAGAACTTTAATGTTCTTAAATATTCAAACTTTAAAGTATAATTTCGAAAATAATGGATGGATGTAATGACATTTTATTTCAAAAACTGACTTATAAATGCTAACAAAAACGATTCGTGTTTGGAATTAATTTTCTTCATATTAATAATTAATTACTAAACCAGTTTTAAAAAACCATAGATAAGAGTACTCATAAATTTTACTTAAATTAAAATCAGCGTATTTAAAAACTCAAAAAATAAATTTTGATTACATTAATTTCAATAATTTTTAAAAATGCTCTAATGTAATTTAGACCGAGTCTTAAAAGACTCTATGTTAAATTCTACCATTCTCTGCATTGTGATATTTAGCATTTTGATAGCGTAGCTAAATATAGTGTTCTTAATCGCTAATTTCTCTATGGTGAAAACTGAGGGAATTAGCGATTGGAATTTAATATTTAGGGTAAACTAGGTTCAAAAAATGTATTGAACAAATAAAAAACAATAAGAACCTTCAATTCTAAATAATAAAAAAACAAATTCATAAACTAACATAAGACATATAGAAAGGATTAAAAGGCAAAAAAGTTTTGAGTCGATCAAAACTATAAGAAATCGTTGGCTTTCGAATTTTTTTTTCTAAAGACTCAACATTCTGCATAAATACTCATTAGTAATTTCTGAGAAACTATTGACATGGATGAAAAATTCCCTAGGTAATCTTTCATCAAATAATTGAAACATATATAGGCTTTTTTCGTCCACTAATGAAGTTTTATAGGATTTCTAAGAATGCTATCTAGCATCACTCAAACAATCTAACGCATGACTGAGAAAGCGATAAGTCTATTAACTGGTTAGAGCTTAGATTAACTGATTCCCAAAGACAAGATTAAATGCATATTCAAGTACTTCAAACCGCAAACAGTCATAGAAATAGATAGTCTAAGAGCCAGCGACCGCCAGACCTTCGTCATAGTATAAAAGCTGAAACTTTCTCTGCGCATATTACTCAATAGAGGTAGGAGCAATCGGCCACTATAAAGTTTGGATGATCGTGGCTTTGTCAGGTAACAGGTGGCAAAGGTGTATAAAATTGCCGAAAATTTCGTCATTTCATAAAGCTTAATTTTTTTATATGTTCTTCTTCGCAGTACTAGAAATCACTTTATCCCTTGCCAGACACTTTTCCATCGTGGCAAACCCCCGCCAGACAACCTCAAAGTCATGGAAAACTGTTGTGTTCGTAAATTCCCGCGGCGAAGTACGTCAAGCTGTCACAAAGTGTCAAGCACATTTTACACTGCTACTTCTGAACTTTCTTACGCGCGAACTTTCTTGCAGCGCGCTCGTAATAGAATTACGTTTTTCAAGACTTTGAGATTGTCTGGCGGGGGTTTGCCACGATGGAAAAGTGTCTGGCAAGGGATAAAGTGATTTCTAGTACTGCGAAGAAGAACATATAAAAAAATGAAGCTTTATGAAATGACGAAATTTTCGGCAATTTTATACACCTTTGCCACCTGTTACCTGACAAAGCCACGATCATCCAAACTTTATAGTGGCCGATTGTTCCTACCTCTGTTGGGGGGTATGCGCAGAGAAAGTTTCAGCTTTTATACTATGACGAAGGTCTGGCGGTCGCTGGCTCTTGCTCTAAGACATATGCAATAATTTTCTTTCGCTTTTATATAACATAAAATTAGTGCTGTCAATATATATTAATCAATAAATTTTTATTTACATTTTTAAATTTTTGGTCAAACGTTGAATGAGTAGGTTTTATTTCGAGTAAAATTCGATGTAATTTAATCATTCGTTTAACAAACCACTTAAGACACAACTTTTTAGGAATCAATAAAACCTGTGCGACACATAAATAAGTGGATTTTAGAGGACTTGTTGGGTTTATAGAGTATCACGTCGTCACTGAAATTTTTTCCAGGGCAACTCGATATATAGAGGTAAAAAGCCACGTATTTCGCCAATGAGCGTCCTCCAATAAACGTTAGTGTACTCTGGAAAAAGTGTTTCCCTGGCTGGTTACTAAGATGTGACGTAGTAATGACGTACGTAGAAAAGCTCTATTATAGACAGTCCGCTTCAAAGTATTTAATACTTTTATTTTATAAACATTAATTTAAAAAAACTACATTGATTGTGTTTGGAAAAATTGTGATTTATATAGTTTTTGAAATGACAGATTCAATTTCCCTTCGGCTTTGGTTAAAAAAGCATTCACTAATAAGAATTTTTTAAAAATGGGGGAAAAACGGAGGAAACAACATTTTAAGCATTTTGATGATTCATGTCAGGTATGTTAGAACTAAGCTTCGAAGCACGGAAGCAAAACGAAACCAAACACTGTAAAAGTCAAAATTTTTGCTGAACGGTACAGATAACAGAACGAAAAATGCCTATTTTAAACAAACAACTTCCCCAACGAAAGCAAAAGTTTTTTTTTTTTTTTATATATCAATTTTTGTTAAAATCGGTTTAACGATAAATTATACATATTTTTTTCCCTTTAATCTCTTGTTTTTTGCTTCGTTAGGAAAATTCCGAAACAACATTAACAAGGCGAAAAATCCCCCCCCCACACTGGAGAAACCCTTTGTATGCTTATAGCTCCAGATTTTAATTTATACATTTTTAAAGGAGAAATTGGAGATAAAACTATAGGGATTTGTGTAGAGCTGGTTAAGTCATCATTGTTGATGAGAAATATTGATTTAAAAATACTTGATACACCTTCACACAGTTCAAAATGATTTAAAAATTTTAATTAATTGTCAATGATAGTTGTAAAACAAAAAAATGGTCCAAATATTTTAAAATTTACGTACTCAATGTATAATGTTGCCCTATAATATGATAGTAATGCACAGTACATAATCTCAATATGCATCAGTATTTAGCACTTGTAATTTAATTACATTTTTTATTTTCCTATATTCTGGAAAAAGTCCAAATCAAAGGCACGGGAGACTTTTTTTTTTTTCTCCTTCTTTCACAAACCGATCTTATCAAATAACCCACTTATTTCTTTCCCCGTGTGCGAGTTAAACCTATCCGCCTCCTCGTTTTGCCGCTTCTGATCAGAACATAATGCTCCATTTGTTGAAGATGATCCCTTGGCAGACACTAAGATATCTGTCAACACACTTTGTGGCTTTTCCTACCCTTCACCGTGATTTAAATTTAGAATGTGTCCCTAGCTTTGCTTTTAATTTGCCTGTCACGTTTTTCAATGCTGAAATAAAGAGAAGGAGAAACATCGCGTTTTGTTTTTGAAGACAAGAAGCAAAATGTGTCTTTAATTTTTGCCTACCCTCACGAGGACCGTAAACAACTATGGAGAAAGTAGTCGGGGAAAAAAGTGCGTGGATTTGCTAATACTGTTATGTTACGTGCAGTGGCGTAGCCAGAAATTTTTCATGGGGAGGTGTTACGACTACTGCAACTCGCATGTAGGTATACGTGTGTGTGATAAGGGAGTGAAGAATATGCATTTTGCATAGCAAAATATTCCTTATGGGGAGTTGTGACTCTCCTATCCCCCCCCTTGACTACGCCACTGGTTACGTGTAGTAGTGTCGTTGAAATGGGCATGAAAAGAAATGTTATACACCAAATGTCCTTTAAATTAATGGCTCAAACTCAAATTTGCGGCTAATCAAATCCCCCCCCCAACAAACAAAGAAGAGAGCATGTAGAGGGCTTGTGGAGAAATTTAATGCGCAGCCACACACACACACACCACACACACACACACACACACACACACACACACACACACGCACGCACGCACCCCCTCCCCCCAAAAGAAACCAGTTTGGCGTTTTGATTGACGTACGAAAGTATTTATTATACTTTAATATTAGATTCAGTTAGTGAGCAATAATTTTTTTCACATGACATTTAATAGAATTACAATAAAAATTGCTTCTTGGAGAAGTTCAAATATTTTTCTGCACTGACATTTTTACCACTTTAATCCCTAATTCTTTTTATATATAATCTTAAAAAAAAAAGAAGAAGAAGAAGTATTTGGTATACTTACGTACTCTATATTATAAATAATTATTGTAAATAAGTATTGTAATAATATTGTAAATAATAATTTTTGGTTGCTTCTACTGTTAAAAGAGAACCCAACTTCTGAAAGATCAACGATCAATGTATCTTTTTACTTCATATTTGAATTCAGCACACACACACGCACACATATATATAGTATGTATAAATTTATATATATTGTATATATATATTGTAAATTACATATATAAATTTACAGTATATCTATATTGTATACATAAAAATTGTATTTTGATGGTTTATATATAACCGTTATATATACTATATAACGGTTGATATAATTAAAAAGCAAACTTCACGGGATCGTATTTCAGACTCAGCCATTCTGCACATTGTCACATTCAGCTTCTTAGCACGGAGTTAAGTAGTATTTTTTACACGATTTTCACTTGCTAACTCTCTAAATTTTATCCGTAAATCAATGAAATTTCGCATCTAAGGTAACTGAGGCTCAAGAAAAGTACCGATCAGGTAGAAAAATAATAGTATTAAAATTTTAACGTTAAGTCACAAAGAAGTATATATATATATATATATATATATATATATATATATATGGCCGCACAAAAAGTTAAAATTTATATAGAGTGATAAGTCATAGCTCTAAACTGTTCTTTTTGTTACTAGTAAAATTCGATATATCACACAGGTTCAGAAGGAGGGCTGTACGTTTGCGGCTGAAACTCGACATTGATTAACAAATATAATAAAGGGATCAAAGGAATAAACGTGCAGTGCCAACAAGTAATGGATGCTTAATTCTACGATCCTGTATATTTGTGAATTTTTTTCGGCTGCAATTTATTCTCCTTCCTTATTAATTATTCATTAAGACATTTTACCTTTCAAAAACGATGTATATGCGACATTTCTTGTAATTTTGTGCACAAGGATTGAGTTGGTAGTTAGGTAACAATATTTCAATTTAAAAAAGACCTTCGAAATCACTAATGTATGCTTTATCGTTTCGCGTATTTTCTGCAGTTTTAACATAGAGTTTAAACTGCATGTTACCCAAATTTGGGTGACTCACAAAGTTTTTAACGGCCCATGTCACCCAAATCAAGGTGGCAGACAAAACAGACTGCCACGATAGAAATGTTCCAAGTAAGGCATTTTGAAGGATCTTTAAAAGGATATATTAAGTGGACTAACAACAACAACAACAAAAAAAAAAAAAAAAAAAAAAAAAAGCGTTGACTTCATAAGGTTTGAGGGGGTTGAGCTCTCCTAAAAATTTCATTCCATCTTTTTGAAAATAAATTTGGAGGGAAATAATATTTTTGCTTCGATTAAACCTGTTTTCTTCTTTCTTCTCTCCAGAAGAAAACAAAAATGTTTTGGAGTTTCAAAAAAGAACACAAGCGCTTTCGAATGTGCTTTTTTTCAATGTATGCAAAAACTTTTAATCGTAATAAAAAAAGCAACAAAACTGAATTGGTCTGAAATACAGATGCCTGAAGCCCTACGATGACTTTCCTGGCTTTGCAAATGATCAGCAGTTAGAAAAGCGAAAAAGGCTGACTTGACACCAACTGATGGTAAGGCGTAGGACAGGGGCTGTTGTCGAGAAGGTAGGTTTTTCTCGATTCTTCTTATTTCCTTTTGTTAAAGATGGTGTTACCTTTCTGGCAAAAATGCATGGTCATTTTTTATATTTTAATCTTAGATTTAATTAATGCGTAATGAATTTTTTTCACATGACGCATTTATTAAAATTTTAAAAAATATATATCTATTTAGGGCCGACCAGCTTGTATGGTGGATAAAGCACTGTTCTACGGTTTACGGGTTCAACTCTCGGTTGCCGGGGTTCGATCCCCGACTGAGCCTGGCTGTCATTGTGTACGTCCCTTCATGGTGGGCAACGTGGGCCCACCTACTAGGTGCCCCAATAATAGAGTGACCAACAACTCCGGCCTTAGTAGTGGCCAAGGCATCTAGGCTCGCAATTGGGGGAAAAAAATATGTATATATATACTTAAAAAAGTTCCAGTACCCAGTATATTTTTCTTGACCGTTTTATTTTTTATTTTTTCTCTCTCTCGTACTCTTTACATACAGCAGTAACATATGGTAAAATGTTGGGCTTCCACTTTTACATTCCAATTAAATTCAAAATCGTTGGCTTGAAGGGAAGGATCTATTCTGGCTTTTCCTCATCCAGCTATGTTTTACTTAAGCACCAGGATGTAGTTAAGGGCTAGGTCCAGGGGTTTCGGAAGGTCACAATTCTTAATAAACCGTTAAAAATAAATCAAGATTCTTCTAGTTACGTCTGTAGTTTTGAAGGAAGAGCAATACATCATTTTTATGAGCACTAAATATACAATCCATAATGTTCCAACAAATTTACTTAGTTTAATTTTAAAAAAAGAGTAAAAGAAAGAGTGTTACAACCGGAAATGAAAAAAATAGTAACTTTTAAAGGGTGCTAAAATAAATAAATAAATAAATCTAAAAGACACTGTCTAGCAGTATTTTAAAAATAAAACAACCCAAGCTATCTGTCGGGTAGGGTTCAGGATGATCATTAATACCGGCTTCTGCTTCTTTCTGCCTTGCGCCGATTGTTCCGAGTTTCGTGCGATTGATCTACCTAAACCACTACTCAAAATGGTCAAAAGTATTTAAAGCTTGTCAGAAGTATGCATATAAAACTAGCATTCGCACTTAATTATTAAAATTATAATCGTTGTGCGAAAATTGGGAGATAGCTAAATTTAAAAAATGTCGTTTAAAAGAGCTGAAGAGGAAAATGATTACAATTTTTATGGAATTTTTTTTTCCCTTAAAAAGGAAAATGATAACAATTTTTATGGATTCTTTTTTTCCATTAAAAAGGAAAATGTTTTAAAACATCCCTTTCAAGCCTCCATTCTATAAAAATTTTTAGAAATACGAATACTTTAAAGAGGGAGGTGAATTCCAGATCCTCAGTAATTTTTACAAGTCGGCACCAGTGAATGAAATATGGAAACAATATTGTAAAAATACTAGTTGAATTATCCGTCGCTGACGGGTTAGTTTGTAATGCAGATATTCTAAAAGTGCGACTTTTCGTTTGCATTGTAAGAGTACAAAGAATGGAATTAGCATACTGACAGGAGTAGAGAAAGCAATGTTTTTCATCTTCTGTGCATTGTTAAAAGATTATAGATTAATGAGTAACATGTGCTGAGTGAAATAGTTAATAGAGAAAACATTAGGGATCGACCGATACCACATTTTCGTCGATGACCGATACCGATACTTTACCTATAAATTCATTTTCAGAAATAGCCGATACCGATACGTATAAGTTATGGTATCGGCCGATACCGATACTTAACCGATACCGATACTTTACCTAATTTAATGTCATTTAAACCTACATCTGTAATCTGGGCAGTTTTTGTAACGCTAGTGTAGTTCTCTTTAAAATGAATAACAGCTTGATGAAATTTGATCCCAGTAGAAAGCATTAAAAAGAAAAAGCAGTAGATACATTGAAGTGTGAATTTACAGTAGTTCTAGTCTGTCTTTTCTATTCAATCATGCCGACGAATGGCCGAATTTATAAAAAGCTGAGCACTGGGAAGCGTCTTAGTGCGCAGGTTCGGAATTCTTTCTCCTCGCGTGGCTGTCGATCTAGTGGTCTAGAGTTTTGGGCGATTTTCTCCATATGTTACGTGAAAATGCGTTAGACTCCCTTAAAAAGTCCTCCACCCAAGCACCCCCCCCTCATAGGTAGATGTACCTCATTTAGGCTTGACAAAACACAAACTCAGGGGGGGGGAGTTAAAAGGATATATTAATAAGAGAATCCATTTCCAGTGCCAACTGGTGCAAATATTTAAATACATTTTTCTCAACCTCTATTTTGTCGCCTAATTGTTGCTATGCGCCAGATAAAAGGTTTCCATATTACACCCAAAACAGCTTCCTGCTTGCTCTTACTATATGTGTCTTGGTTTTTGGTTCATGCCTCGATTTTGTGCTTACAAAAGTAAACACATGAAATTTATTAAACTTCAAAGCTTGCAAGTTTCATTTAGATTTTCTTTAATTATAATTCTTTCAGATATGAAAATATTTTTTAGATGACTGAAACTGCATTAAATTGTGATAATGTATAAACTGTACAGTATTATGTAAGTACATATGTATTTAGATATTGTTCATTAAATACGTATGTAAATTCTTCCCTTAAAATGCATAATAAATTCACATTAATTAATGGTTTTATTTATCTGCTCCAATTATTTAACCACTAAGTGAATTATTAAATGTTTTAAGGTTCAAATCCTATCCCCGTTTGCATGCGCAAAAATATCGGGATTCACTTCCAATAGCAGAATGCTACATTCGGTTTCAAATATTTCCGGCTGACTAATATTAAAATGTCTGTATCTGAAGTTCTATAAGCTAAATAGAAACAAATTCCTCAAACGTATTTCGAAGGCTGAAATATTACACTTTAACATACATATGGGTAACTGCCGACCCGCGGGCCGGATGTGGCCCGCCACGGCTTTTGATCCGGGCCGCGGAACATTTGAAAACTCCGTATAAACCATTCAATATCCCATATAAATCCCAATTATGTGGCCCACCACTTCGCTAAAATCCGCAAGTTTGGTCCAAGACTTCGCTAACATCCCAAAGTTTGGCCCAGAACTTTTCAAAGGTTGCCCATACCTGCACTTTAAAGGTCGTCATCCCCTGAAATATCAAACGATGTAAAGGGCCGTCTCCCCATCAATTTTGATATCTATATCATACCCAAGCGTAATCAGTTGTCCTTGCGCCAATTTTTTTTAAATAAAAATTTAAAGCATGTCTCTTAAGCGTGAAATCTGTCAAGAGCTAGACTTTCTCCAACGATATCAAAAGCTTATATATACAGTAGAATCTCCCTATAACGAAATTTTTCATGGAAACGTAACTTTAAGGATTAAATAACACTATAAACATTCTCCATATAACGAAGAGCTTTTCTTCCCATAGCGAATATTTCAGATTTACCTTTGATTTTTTTTGTTAGTTTTGAAGAAAATTTTAATTTTTGGACAGACCAATTAGTGGAAGAGTAACAGATGACAAACATGGAGGCCAGGAAAGTGAAACTGACTCCGATAATGAAGACCCTTCACCTGCCCCCATTATGACCAAAAGGGCACTGGGTATTGATAGATTTGGGGGGCCCCAATCTATGAAATTTGTTATTTTTCATAAAATTTTGATATAAAAAATATTTCAGAAAAAACATTTAAAATTGTGGGCCCTTTCAAGTCGGGGGCCCTTAGCAAAGTCCCGATTTGCACATATAATAATAAGGACCTGCGCTCCACGACCAAAACCACATCAAACTTTAATGCTTCAACCTTTCAAAACCATTTAAAAAAAGGTTTCCAAATGGAAGAAAATATGCCTCACTCTATTTTCAGCGGACTTTTAAAATGTGAATATTTTTATGAAAATTTAAAATCACAGAATGCAAAAAAATGTAAAATAACGTAATTTTGAAGTAAAATAAACGTAAGTTCATTACATATTTTATTCTCTAAATTCGTGGATTGACTTTACTTTTGAACATTTCATTTATACGATAAAAAGTAAGAAACCGTAAGTTTAACAAATTTATAATAAATAACAATTTATTTTAAATTGAAAGTATAATTTAATACTTTTAAACGTCGAATTAACTAAAAATTTTGTAATATTTGCTGAAATAACTGCAAAAATCTCTAATCTCAGTACAACGAAATTTTCTCTGTAGCGAATTTTTGAACTTGAACCGATCAAGTTCGTTATAGGGAGATTCAAATGTGTGTGCATATATATATATATACACATACATATAAGAATGAATGAACTCTTTTTTTTTAGGCCACACGGTGAGAAAATAAACTTTCATAAAACTGAAGTAAAATTATAGCCTACCTCTCGACATTTGTTTCATGCAATCCTTGCAGATAGCGTATTTAGTGTTGGGCACCAATTCAAAACAATTTAGAAGAATAGACGATTGTCCTGTTAAACTGTCATCTAACGATTCTCCGTCCATAATTTCGACCACATTTGGTGATACGACATCCATTTAGCGATGGTTAGAATTGAAAAAAAAAAAAAAAAAAAAAAACAGTTCGAAAACACTCGCGCAAACAAATGTGCCAATGCAACGACGCCTCTCATCTCAATACCAAAATAAAGATTCTAGAACGGTGTTGCGCCTGCGTGGATTCTTCTGAAAAGTGAAGTGTCGGTTGAAAAGTATCGGTGAAAATGGATGAAAGTAACAGAAACCGATACTTTTAGAATCGAAAGAACCGATACCGATACCTAAAAAAATAGGAGGTATCGGCGCCGATACTATCGGTCGATCCCTAGAAAACATTTTACTCTCAAAATTAACGTTTTACTTTAGTGGAAATATCTTTTAAAGTTAAGAAATCATTCCTCGCCTGCAACTAATGTTTGTTTGATTAGCTGAAAATATTCCAATATTATGCCTCACGAAAATTTTGCACAATTTTCACAAAATCTAAAATTAAAATAAACATAAAAAAATAATAAATCGACGAAATTGGTTTAAGTTGAATAGACAACTGTTATATTACCTCCAGGACGCGTAAAGTGATGCTCCTCTTCCACCTAAAAAGAAAAATTAATAAATAATGAATGTTTGCAAAATTTTTTAATTTAATCAAATTTATGAAAAAAAATCGACTTTTTCTGTTTCAGTCGTTGCTGATCATGAAATCAAATTTCATTCTATTCTCTTAAGACGTTTTTGAGGAATATGAAAACAAACATTCACACAATTTTCATAAAGCCTACGAAATATTTAAAAAAAAATTGGTTTCTATACTTACATTACATTACATCCATTAATTCCAAATTTCATTTTACTCCATCGCCATTTTTCTGTAATGGAACAAACATAACAGACACCACCTGTATCATGTAACCAAATTTCGTTCCATTCAGCCAATTTTACATAATGAGTGGACAAAAAAGTGGTTCCCAGGTGCTTAAAAATTATAGAAATCGCAAAATTGAATTCCAAGTAATGTGCAGACAAAAGTTTAATTTTATTTATTTGGATTTTATTACAAACTTTTAAATTTAGCTTATATTGAATAACGTGACGCATTTCACTCAACACCGGGTTTTTTTAGAACACAGGTTAGCAATAACTCCTTTCCCCCTTTTATGTAGTCCTTTATGCTAGCCAAGGAACGTATTCCATTTCTATAATATAATTGTCTCGTCTAATGACTTTTTCTTGAATATCCTTCCATTTTTGCCATTTTATGCTGATTACAACGTAAATGCGTATGAAATTGTATTGAATATTTTACAAGGTTTGTTCCCTATAAGTTTTGTTCTATAGCTAGTAATTTCCGAAACGTCTTGTTAGCAGACCAAATACAAAATGGTGTTTATTGTGCATTGTTTTAGAATATTGCTCTCATCGATCTCTTTCTGATAACAGCTTTAACGTAACGCGCATTTTCTGAAACTTTTGTTTGGCAGTAGTAGAGTTAAATGGTCACAAATAATTTTTAACATACATATTAACAAGAAAAACTGATGTTATTTTATTCAAAATAACACTAATAACAAATACACGTTTCTTACAATTTTGATATTTAATTTCTTAGCATCAAATTTGGGGAAGTTTATCACCAAAATAAAAGATTCTAGAGCGGTGTTGCGCCTGCGGTGTTTCTTCTGAAAAGTGAAGTATCGGTTGAAAAGTATCGGTGAAAATGGATGAAAGTAACAGAAACCGATACTTTCAGAATCGAAAGAACCGATACCGATACCTAAAAAAATAGGAGGTATCGGCGCCGATACTATCGGTCGATCCCTAGAAAACATTTTACTCTCAAAATTAACGTTTTACTTTAGTGGAAATATCTTTTAAAGTTAAGAAATCATTCCTCGCCTGCAACTAATGTTTGTTTGATTAGCTGAAAATATTCCAATATTATGCCTCACGAAAATTTTGCACAATTTTCACAAAATCTAAAAATTAAAATAAACATAAAAAAATAATAAATCGACGAAATTGGTTTAAGTTGAATAGACAACTGTTATATTACCTCCAGACGCGTAAAGTGATGCTCCTCTTCCACCTAAAAAGAAAAATTAATAAATAATGAATGTTTGCAAAATTTTTTAATTTAATCAAATTTATGAAAAAAATCGACTTTTTCTGTTTCAGTCGTTGCTGATCATGAAATCAAATTTCATTCTATTCTCTTAAGACGTTTTTGAGGAATATGAAAACAAACATTCACACAATTTTCATAAAGCCTACGAAATATTTAAAAAAAATTGGTTTCTATACTTACATTACATTACCATCCATTAATTCCAAATTTCATTTTACTCCATCGCCATTTTTCTGTAATGGAACAAACATAACAGACACCACCTGTATCATGTAACCAAATTTCGTTCCATTCAGCCAATTTTACATAATGAGTGGACAAAAAAGTGGTTCCCAGGTGCTTAAAAATTATAGAAATCGCAAAATTGAATTCCAAGTTTTGAATTCCAAGTAATGTGCAGACAAAAGTCTAATTTTATTACAAACTTTTAAATTTAGCTTATATTGAATAACGTGACGCATTTCACTCAACACCGGGGTTTTTTAGAACACAGGTTAGCTAATAACTCCTTTCCCCCTTTTATGTAGTCCTTTATGCTAGCCAAGGAACGTATTCCATTTCTATAATATAATTGTCTCGTCTAATGACTTTTTCTTGAATATCCTTCCATTTTGCCATTTTATGCTGATTACAACGTAAATGCGTATGAAATTGCATTGAATATTTTACAAGTTTTGTTCCCTATAAGTTTTGTTCTATAGCTAGTAATTTTCCGAAACGTCTTGTTAGCAGACCAAATACAAAATGGTGTTTATTGTGCATTGTTTTAGAATATTGCTCTCATCGATCTCTTTCTGATAACAGCTTTAACGTAACGCGCATTTTCTGAAACTTTTGTTTGGCAGTAGTAGAGTTAAATGGTCACAAATAATTTTTAACATACATATTAACAAGAAAAACTGATGTTATTTTATTCAAAATAACACTAATAACAAATACACGTTTCTTACAATTTTGATATTTAATTTTCTTAGCATCAAATTTGGGGAAGTTTATCATTACATTTTTGAAGAGGTCTTGAAGAGCCATAAACCGACCCCTTAGGGACACATCGTTAAATTATTACATAAAATCGCATTTGACACACAATGTGACCCAAAGTTAAGACCCCTTGGGACACAGACTGTGTACCCGTATCATAAAATCTTACAGACTGTGAATGCAGATAATATATAACGTCTTTCATTATTACTGATTTAAATTTTTTAAAATAAGTGTACAGTTACAGTGGGAACAGACTGGGTAAGCTAAAAGCGATAACATATAAATTAACGAAAAAGCTTTATGTAATAATTGACTTAACTGTTTTTGCACTTTCTGTTTTTCTACGCAATTTACATGCTGAAAAAAATAATTAAATTCGCTCCGAAAGACTTAAAACAGAGACAAACTTGTCCCGGTTTTAAATCCTTCGGAATTAATTTAGTTCCCTCGGAGCAAATTTAGTTCTTTTTATTTTAAGAGTGTACGTTAGTACACAGAATTACTAGAAATATTTTAACACTTGCTTCTTTTCAGCAAAAAAAGTAAAAATTCTGTAGGATAAAAAAAAAAAAAAAAAAAAAAAAATGATTTTCAGTTATATCCCCGTATTCCTCGAAAGCTGGAGGAAAAGAAAAGAAATAAATTAATAGTGTCTTGTTCATTATGCTACCAAACAATTCTTAACCACAATGAACTACCACACGGTAGTAAACAGATGCTCGTTGATTTACGAGCGATAGTACGTTTCTCATTCATACTAGCAGACTTTTCTTATGAATGAACTACCTTCGACCTCATTATAAACCAATATACTTTTTTTTCCCTTGTGTAGGCGTCAGGGTGTCTATCCCTGGTGGATAAACAACTGCCGGAGCATGCCCCCAGGATTTACTTGGGTAATTTGCAGCACCGGCTCTGTTCACAACCCACAGCCAATTAAAAAGACACTGCCACCGGGTCGCGACTCTTGGTCACCTGATAACCCGATACTCATAATTTCAACGTTATACGCACATTTTGGTTTTGTTCAAAGAGAAATTATTAATTTGAGTTTACTCACCCCTTTGACTTAGGTCCCTGGCTCAGTTAGCTCTGCCCGAAGTAATAAAAGCGGAAGTCTGGATTGAGGAAGCTGAACGGAGAGAGTTGTCGCCAGCTTGGCAGACTGTTTCCGACGGAGATCAGCAACAGCTAATGATGCGTAGATCTGATTACTTGAAAGAAATGCCGCTTTCTACGAGGTAAAAAGAAAAAAAAATCTTATTACTTAGTACCTGAGTTTCAGTTTTGAATGGGACATGATCATACCACTGTACATGATAAAGTGCTTTGAGCAACACATCTGTGTGACAATAGTTTCTCATCAAATGTGTGTACATGTTCGTAATTTTATTGATTTATCAATAAACATTCTAATTGAAAGTGCATTCTAAATTAGAGGGGGACACCGAAAAGCCTCCCATATTTGAAAGAATAATAAAACGAAATGATTATTCAGAGAAAGTTCATTATTTAAAAACATACGAGTATGTCAGCAATTTGTATTGACTGTCAAAACCAATCAAAACGTGGGATGTTTTATTTGGTTTTATTGACGACTAGCTGCGTGCCCGTTCTTCGCACGGTAGGAAACGAAAATTTTCCTTACATGTGTAATTCGAATTTATTCGGGATGAGGAATTTAAAGAAAAAGAGCAAAATTATTTGACTCTTGATGTAAAGTTTGCGTCACGAGTATTAACCTGGCATCATTGCAGTATAATGACTCAAAAAACTACGACAGTGTCATTCACTATCAAAAAAGTGGAAAGCTTAATGGTTTGCAGAGAACTCCTGGCTTTCAAAATGTCTTATTTCTAGGGATCGACCGATAGTATCGGCAACCGATAGTATCGGCGCCGATACCTCCAATTTTTTTAGGTATCGGTTCTTTCGATTCTAAAAGTATCGGGAAAGTATCGGTTTCTGTTGCTTTCATCCGTTTTCACCGATACTTTTTAACCGATACTTCGCTTTTCAGAAAAAACCACGCAGGCGCAACACCATTCTAGAATCTTCATTTTGGTAATGAGATGAGAGGCGTCGTTTCATTGGCACATTTGTTTGTGAGAGTGTTTTCGAACTGTTTTTTTTTTTCTTTTTTAATTCTAACCATCGCTAAATGGATGTCGTATCACCAAGTGTGGTCGAAATTATGGACGAAGAATCGTTAGATGGCAGTTTAACAGGACAGTCGCCTATTCTTCTAAATTATTTTCAATGTCGAGAGGTAGGCTGTAGTTTTACTTCAGTTTTATAAACGTTTATTTTCTCACTGTGTTGACACAATTGAATCTCCCTATAACGAACTCGCTCGGTTCCAGTTGAAAAATTCGCTATAGAGAAAATTTTGTTGTACAGAGATTAGAGATTTTTGCAGTTATTTCAGAAAATATTACAAACTTTTTAGTTAATTCGATGTTTAAAAGTATTAAATTATGACTTTCAATTAAAAATAAATTGGTATTTACTATAAATTTGTTAAACTTACGGTTTCTTACTTTTCAATTGTATAAATGAAATGTTCAAAAGTAAGGACAATCCACGAATTTAGGCAATAAAATATGTTGTGCACTTACGTTTATTTTACTTCAAAATTCCGTTATTTTACATTGTTTTGCATTCTGTGATTTTAAATTTTCATAAAAATATTCACATTTTATAAGTCCGCTGAAAATAGAGTGAGGCACATTTTATTCCATTTAGAAACCTCTTTTTAATGGTTTTGAAAGTTTGAAGCATTAAAGTTTGATGTGGTTTTGGTCGTGAAGCGCAGGGCCTTGTTATTATATGGGGAAATTGGGACTTTGCACAGGGCCCCCGACTTGAAAGGGCCCTCAATTTTAAATGTTTTTTCTGCAATATTCTTTTTTATATCAAAATTTTATGAAAAGTTTAAAAAATTTCATAGTTTGGGGCCCCAAAATCTATCAATGCCCGTTGCCCCCAGTTGGTCATAATCGGGCGCTGTTGAAGTGTCTTCATTATCGGATTCCGTTTCACTTTCCTGGTCTCCTTTTTATCATCTGTTACTCTTCCACTAAGTGCTCTTTTCGAAAATTAAAATTTGCTTCAAAACTAACAAAAATCAAAGGTAAATCTGAAATATTCGCTATGGGAAGATAAGCTCTTCGTTATATAGAGAATGTTTATAGTGTTATTTAAGCCTTAAAGTTACGTTTCCATGAAAAATTTCGTTATAGAGAGAAATTCGTTGTAAGGAGTCCGTTATAGGGAGATTCTACTGTATATATAGGCTTTTGATATCGTTGGAGAGTGTCTAGCTCTTGATATAGATTTCACGCTTAAGAGACATGCTTTAAATTTTTATTTAAAAAAATTGGCGCAAGGACATCTGATTCGGCTTGGGTATGATATAGATATCAAAATTGATGAGGGAGACGGTCCCTGACATCGTTTGATATTTCAGGGGATGACGAACTTTAAAGTGCTAAAGCAGGTATGGGCAACCTTTGAAAAGTTGTGGGCCAAACTTTAGGATATTAGCGAAGTCGCGGGCCAAACCAACACCTCCTAGATAGAGAAGGCCTGAGAACAGAAACTTTTATGTCATCAATAGGTCTTCTACAATGACGTCCTCACAGTTTTACTTTCACAAAGTAAAACTATTTAAAATTTCTCGTGAATGTTACAAATTTTAGAAAGTATTTTCAATTGAAGATAAAAAATAAAATACCTGTCTGATAAAAAATAATTTATTATGATCTATTTCTGTATCATATTACACAATTAGTGATAGTTAAAATTTCCTATTTATCGTAAAACTAAATTTTGTATCTTAAATCATTAAAATGTTTTATGCGGGAGTAAATTCACCACAAACTTTGAATACTTTTACTTGGTGAAAATAAATGTATGATAACGTCATTTTAGTGGACCTAGTGATGACGTGAAAGTTTCTGTTCTCAGGCATTGTATATCTAGGTGGCGTTGGCCAAACCTGCGGATTTTAGCGAGGTGGCGGGCCGTATAATTGAGATTTATATGGGATATTGAATGGTTTATACGGAGTTTTCAAATGTTCCGCGGGCCGGCGGTTGTCCATATGCGTGTTAAAGTGTAATATTTCGGCCTTCGAAATTCGTTTGGGGAATTTGCTTCTATTTAGCTTATAGAACTTGAGAATGTGGTGGGAAAAATTAAATTTTAGTATTATATATATATAGTAAACTATACTATTTTATATAACTTATATTGGTTATCGTTATGTAGTAGTGGGACGCGAAAAAAAAATGTAGTTGAAGATTTTTTGAAGAGTAGGACAAACAAGTTTGAGAACCACTGCTCTAGATCAAGATTTTCTCAGTGTTAGTTCGAAATGCCCCCCCCCCCTTTTCGACGATGGCACCCAGACCTTGATTACCGTACCACGCCGAACACTGAAGATCAATTTCATTAAATATGGATAAAGTAGCAACTTTTTTTTAAGACTTGAACATTGAATTTAGTTTATCATTTTTAGATTTTTCTTTAACCTTCATTTAATCTCGTCATTTTAAAGCATCTTTTATTTAGACCTTCCAAGGCGTAGCTTGAAAACGAGCAAAAATATTTTGATTCATATTGTAGCTGTTTCAATGACAAAATTAATGGTGCTAAAATTATAAACGAAACCTACATGTAAAAACAATTTATTCCTTTTTTTGTGTCGCTAAGAAGTTAACTTTTTGGCAGTGACTTGAAAACTGACGACTCCCGTGTCTTTAATTATGTTGGTCGAGATGTTAATGATTCATTTTTAAAACATTACAAAATATCAAAAGTACGAATTATCAAACATTTAATGATTTTATTATCTATCAGATTAATGAGAGAACGTAGGATTTGTGTTTCATTCTGTTTTGAGAAGTGTAATAATTATCAATATCTAATAATTATTTATATTGTTAATTTAAAAAGTTAAAGCTGTATTAGTATAATTAGTAATACTAATTATTATTTAGTTTATTTCAAATTTTGGCGTAAAAAACATATTTCTTGTGAATATTATTTGGTTTATATGTAAGGAAAACACAGGACTAATCGGTGTGTACCTGTTCTTCGTACGGAAAAGATCAAATACATGGATCCTTCCGGATTAATTGTGACTTAACCCTGTCCAGAGAATCCCTGTCAAAGAATTCAGATTTTCAAAAAGAACTTAAAAATGATCATATGAGTTCATATTAAACAGAAATCTTGCTAAAACATTTAATAATTCACATTGGAGCAGATAAATAAAACCAATAATTAATGTGAACTTATGCATTTTAAGGGAAGAATTTACACGTATTTAATGAACAATATCTAAATACATATGTACTTACATAATACTGTACAGTTTATACATTATCACAATTTAATGCAGTTTAAGTAATCTAAGAAATATTTTCATGTGTGAAAGAATTCTAATTAAAGAAAATCTAAATAAAAATTGCAAGAAAGACACATATAGTAAGAGCAAGCAGGAAGCTGTTTTGTGTCTAATATGGAAACCTTTTATCTGGCTCATAGCAACAATTAGGCGACAAAATAGAGGTTAAGAAAAATTGATTTAAATATTTGCACCAGCCGGGACTGGAAATGAAATGGTTTATCTTATACCCCTTTAACTCCCACCCCCCGTGTTTGTGTTCTGTCAAGCCTAAATAAGGGGCATCTACCTATAGGGGGGCTTGGGCGGAAGACTTTTTAAGGTTATTCACTTAACATCTGGAGAAAATCGCCTAAAACTCTAGACCGCTAGATCGACAGCCACGCGAGGAGAAAGAATTCCGAACCTGCACACTAAGACGCTTCCCAGTGCTCAGCTTTTTATAAATTCGGCCATTCGTCGGCATGATTTGAATAGAAAAGAAAGACTAGAACTACTGTAAATCCACATTTCAAAATGTATCAACTGCTTTTTCTTTTCAATGCTTTCTACTGGGATCAAATTTCATCATTCTGTTATTCATTTTAACGAGAACTACACTCTCGTTAAAAGAAACTGCCCAACAGATGTGGGTTTAAATGACATTAAATTATGTAAAGTATCGGTATCGGCCGATACCATATCTTAAAAGTATCGGTATCGGCTATTTCTGAAAATGAATTTATAGGTAAAGTATCGGTATCGGTCATCGGCGAAAATGTGGTATCGGTCGATCCCTACTTATTTCTACATCATACTGTTTTTTAGGCTCAAGTTGTAGCATTAAATACCTAAGACACTACATGGAATGGACAACCATTTATTTCTTTCCGAACATGTACCATATAAGAAAAGTATTGTAATCATAAAAAAATTCGACTTCGAGATTTTGGTGTATTTACACGTTTTGAGGTCTTCTGAATTCATTTGTGCTATTTTCAAGAGATGTTTTTAAGATAACTGCGCACCCGCTCTTCATACGGGAATAAGCGAATATTTTACTAAAATCATATCTGCATGTGACAAAACAGAATTTTATTTTTTAAAAAGTCCAAGTAATCTCCTCTGTTGAAATTACGGCGGGATATATTAACGTAAGTTAGAATTACTTTTCATTTAGTTGGTTGTAAGATAACCGTTGAAAAAGGTTAAACACTTTTAATTTCATGAAATATTTATTAACGTGGTATATTGGTATTTATTCATATTATCCTTACAAATCTAATAATACTACCTATTACGTACATTAAATACTATCTATCTTCGCTTCTCCCTTTTCAAGGCTCCCTTAAAAGAAACAGCTTAGATTATTTGGCCCCAATGGAATCTTTTGATTCTATGGCGATTCTTTGCAATTTACGCATTAGCATAAATAATAATCAGTTCACATAATGGTTGCCATTAAGGAAACTCTCCATATATATTTAATTTATACATAGTTTTATAAGATTGGCGTATTTAGCGCCGCAAAACGGTATCATTAAAACTTTGCGTTATGTAGGACCTTTATGGAGGAACGTAATTCAACGTTAAAATAAAACTATACTCGCAGCCTGCATGCATATGTTAGGCAACGTCTGCGCCATAATTAAATGTCAAAAATAAAAATAGAAAATAGAAAAATTTTAATATATCGCGCTTTGAAACGAACTTTGTAATTTTTAAAATGAACATTTTCAGCACCGTGAAGACATTTCAATTTTTAAATAAGCACCGGATTAAAATACCACTTCTAATAATAATAATCGTGAATTTCTTAGTTTATTTCTACAGTAAATTTTAATCAAAATATCGTCTCCCTGTGTTGAAAATAGAGCTGGAATAAATGAGTTAAAATTATGGCGTAATTTTTACGTATCTTAAAGCATTTGACGTCATAGATCCTCACTTGCGAATTGAAATTCCGATATCCCATTTAAAAACTCGATTGGTTGAGAAAACCCTTTTTTCTAATCCTTTCTGTGGCAACAACCGAAGATAAATTCTCGTGCCGTGATCGCAATGTAATGAATGGCGTAAGATCGCGTTCATGCTATTAAATTCTAAACATTAGGCTGCATTAAAATTCATAAAAAATCATCTAATTTACATAATTTTTTCGTTTTTATTTTAAAAGAGGGAGAAAAGAATGTTTCACGATTTGTCAAAATATCAAAAAGTTATGACGGATAGAATTCAAGATGCGACAGTTTTAAAATTATTTTACGAAACAATTCGCCGAAGCAAATGCTTAGTAAAAAAATTCCTAAAAATCGGTAAATCATGTTACGTATTCAGAACAAACTGTTTTTAAAAGAAAATTTTCTCCTCTATCCGATGATACAAATGCCGTTTTGCTGCGAGCGTAATTTCCGCGGTCATTACGAATTGCGTGAGAAAAAATGCCAAAAATCGCATAAAACATAAAATAAAAAAAAATCTAGGTCGAATTTTGAAAAAATCGCTTCGAGGTGCACAACTACATATTTACATCTTCCCGAGTACCAAATTTGGTGTTTCTAGGTGTAGCCGTTTGTCCGTAACGCTGCCGACACACACACACACACACACACAGACACACAGACACCTTCTTTTATAATAAGTAGAGATAATCGTATTGTCAATTGTACCATACCGCGCTGAAACTCAATTCTTAACACAGCATTTAATTTAAAAATTGTTTTCAGTATTAAATAGTCAGACAAACCAAATAATAGTAAGCATTTTCGACTTCGTTGGGAAAATGCTAAGTATTAAAAGGAGAAATAAGTTCATGGATGGTGTGTGTAGTTGCTTTGCACGCAGATTCTTTGAGTAACGACATAAACTAACCTCTTTGTGATTCGAGTCACGTTAAAAAAGATTTATATTTTCCATTCTCAAGTCGAAATTTTTTATCAATCTTTAGTTGAGACGTTGGTTAACTAGGAGTTTGGAAAAAAAAATTAATAGTGTCAAGGGATTAGAGTAGAATTGATAATACTAAATTAAGGTTCACTTTCATCTAAATATTTTTGATGTATGCACAATACGCTGATTCAAAAAAAAAAAAAAAAAACCATTTTTCAGATTTTCACAAATGTAGTCGTAGTAATCCGTAGCCCTACAATTATTAGCACAATGTTTATTTTGGAGAAAACTAAGGAGATAACAGCAACATTTTCCAACATTTAGTGGTTTTCAGTAAATACAGTCATACTAATCCGTAGCATTAAAGTTAGGTATCATTTCTTGTTTTAAATAAAAGTAAGGCGAGAACTACAACTTTGGTAGCTGTCAACCCATATCAGACAATAACGAAAAGTCTTTTGTCACAGAAAATTAAAAAACGACCTGAGAGTGGGATCGACTTTAAAATAATCTATACATTCTCCTTTGAAAGTCATATAAAGGCTGTGGTAAATTTTTAAAAATAGTTACAGAAATAGCGATGAAGATATGCGTTTACGAAGTGAGAGATGATTTTAGCTGACAACAGCTGCAAACTAGAAGAAAATGTCAAACTCAATTCGAAGAAGGATTTTGTTTCCTGAAAAGACAAACCATCGGGAATAAGAGGATATTTTGAAAAGAAGTAGGCTGGACAA
Organism: Cheiracanthium punctorium; assembly: GCA_038373885.1. Classification (NCBI taxonomy): domain Eukaryota; kingdom Metazoa; phylum Arthropoda; class Arachnida; order Araneae; family Cheiracanthiidae; genus Cheiracanthium; species Cheiracanthium punctorium. Next base: position 374,536 of record JAWZYV010000410.1, on the reverse strand, counting down.
CGTTGTTCCGCCACCTTCTCGAAGTGAATACTGAGCTGTTTGGCGTTGGTTTTGAATGCCAAGCAAGTTGAGAACTGTACAACAATTTCTCATAAATATATCGCATCTTTTAAAATTTTAATGATAATAAAAAACTAATTTATGACCCACAAAGAATGTAAAAAATAAAAATATACCGAGCATTTGACACACAATGTGATTATTACAGGTAAATGCGGCAAAAATAAAGTAATCTGAATATCTTGTCTTACGCTAAAAAGTGTTTAGTTGAAATCAACAGTTGGTTATGCAGTTTGGTAGTTTTATTTTGTTGATTTAGCAAAGATTTTCTTGATTCTACCTAATAAATTTAACGTAATAGCTTTTTTTTGCATCAGCAAAATAATTTTTGATCTAGAACTGACAATATTAAGTAAAATCGCATAATAATCAATTTACGCATACGTCAATTGCATATGTTCTTCACGATTTTCTATAAAACTTCAGTTTCAGACATAAAATTCGCTTTGATTTAACAAGATAAAATAGGAACAAACTGTCATCGTTCGCTGGTTTGTAGGTGGATTTCACAAAGTTATTTTTTTCCTTAACAAGCTTAAAAAGCTTGTTAAGGGGAAAAAAAAATATATGCTACTGCTATAGTTTGTTTTTATAGACAAGATCCGAAGGATCGGTTTAAAGTGAATCTTTTCTGATGAGCTTGTCAAGGTTCGCTACTTCTAGTAATGTTCCTTGAATCATGACGAAATAAATGGCATTTCACTAGAAATGTTTACGTATTTTCAGAAAAGATTTTAAGGTTTTTTGCATTTTCAATACTATATATGTTGTTTTCTTTCAATTACATTCGTCATCATATATCGTGTATTCTCTTGCGATGTGTCGTAAGCCGTGAAATTAGAATGATGGCATAGTACTTCACTTGAGAGAGAATAATTAGTAGTATTTTGACTACACTTGGCATCGGTCATTCACATACTGACCACAAAACAACAACACATAACTACTTAGAGGAAACACCGAAAGAAATTAAACTTCTTTTGTTTATCGAGTCATGATTAAAAAAAACTGCAAAGTGCATTAACTCTTTTAAACCGTCTTGTTTGTGCAAACAAGTTTCATACTCTTCAAGGAGACCAAGAAATAGGTAAAACTTAAGTCAGTTTGAATTTTTTTAAAAATAAAACCATGGGAAAAAGCAGCTTTTAATAACACCCACATTCTTGAGTATATTTTCTCGTTTTTTTTCTACTTTTTTTTTAAAACTAAAGTCACTGGCCAAATATATTTGGACAGTTTTTGTTTAAATATTAATGTTTCGCTGTCAAAGGAATAAAATATACACATAAAACATTTGAGAGCTCATCCTAATATAAATATCTGCTCGTGTAGTAAAATATTCTATTTATTTTAAATGACTTTCAGTGAATGCATTTTTTATAAAGTTATTTATTGTATTTGTATGGTAGTTACAATATTATTACTGTACATTACATTTCGTTTAAGGAAAATATTACTTATTACATGTTCGAAATTCATTTAGGCTAAAATCTATCTCACGCGCTTTTTCCATTTAGCCATCTTTGTGAATATTCATATCTGACTACTAAGACAACGAGATTGCAAATCTTTCTTTCAAACACTGTTTGTGTAAATTGATTAATGAAAAAAAAAAGTTTCAAGCACACACAAAAAATGAACTGCTTTTGATTTCCACATAGGCTTTCATTCTTTAAAATAGCTTAAATACACAATAAAAGGCTGTGCAAGGACTGCTTCCATATTTTGCCGTGTTTACTCGGGTACTAGTCTATTTTTTTTATTTTTTATTTTTTACTTTTAGTGACTTTAACTTACTTTACTAATAGTCACCTTTTTTTTTGCCAATTTTTCATGGTGAAAGTCTAGGTGCGACTATTATACGGGGAAATCTATTACATAATATTGTACACTCTAATGCTAAATCATTACTGGTATAATAAAATAACTAACTTACCAAATGTATCCAGTTTATCTGCTGTGTATTAAATAATCTTTTTTTTTCAGTTGTACACAAAAAAGAGGCGTGTTTCTTTTTATAGTAATACTTTCATAGACATAAATGAATGTCAAATACGTGATTGCGACTTTTATGCGGTGAAAATTTTTTGACAATTTTTTTCTGCTTCAAAACGGGGGCGCGACTATTACGCGAGTAAACACGGTATATTGCAGTGTTGTCAACTAGCAGTGTAGCCCGGCGTTTCCCGGGTACATAAGTTGATATGGCATAATTTGCAAAAAACAACTGTCAGCTGATGACAATCACTGATGCACTGATCTGTTTTGTTTTTCAAAATGTCTATAATTTTGCTTCATAAGACTATGTTTACTTGTTTACGACCTTTTAAGTTAACGTTTCAATAATAATTGAATAACATTACGTTAATAGCAGTACAATTCTATATTTATTTTTATTTACGCTCGTCTCTGACAGCATGATGTTCGGTTTCACGTCATGCTCTGGAATGTGCCACAAAATTTAGAAATTTATGAAAATTACGGGAACAGAGTCATTTAAAAAAATAAAAAAATGAGTTAACTCAGGCAATGATTTAAATCCTTGGATTTTTTAAATACTTCTGCCCGGAACCATGTGCAGAAAAGTCTATGATGACTGAAACTTTAAGTCTTTTATTCTACCGCGTATAAATATAAATTGAAGTTAAAATAAAGCTCTCGATTTAATGACAAAACATTAAGCACAACTGCTAAATAACTATATATTTCGTCAGCTTCTAAATTGCCTGTTCAAAGCTGTTTTTTTTAAATCGAATTTATTAAATTTTAAAGTAAAATTTCCGAAAAGGACTTTAAAAAAAAGTCTGTAGATTATTATTAGTATAGAAACCAAGTAATTTTCTTGATTGGATAATTTCTGCATTAGTAGGATTACGTTGCATCGTTACTGACTTGACCCTGTTCACCTCCAGGTTGTTTTCGACCTCGGTTGAGCTCTAATTAAACGAGCGGTAAGTCGTATGTACACTAAAAAGGAAAGGCTGTCGCGAAAGCCTTTCCGACTTTACGGAAAGACATTGACTAATGATGCATTCAAGCCTGCTCAAATAACAAAATAGCATATGTTATGATTTACAGAACATGACTATTTACATGGAGAGATTTCGATAACAAAAAATAAAAATTCTAAATATTCTCGCTTAAATCTATCTTTATCAATCAGAGCTGTTCTTAAATGTGTTAGATTATTGATAGTAATTATAAGTTAAATACAGGATCCATTGATTTTTAAAATGAAATTTGTTTCTGTGTATATAAATAATCACAATACGTATACATCAGTGGCGTAGCCAGAATTTTTTCATGGGGGGGGTACGACTACTGCTTCTCATATATATGTTTACATGCGTGCGATAAGGGAGTAAAGAATATACATTTTGTATGGCAAAAATTTCCTCATTTAGGGGGGGGATTGTGACTCCCCTACCCCCCTTGGCTACGCCACTGATATACATGTTTATTTTTCAAAACATTTAGAAACTTTTCTCTATTCAGAAATACTGAAGAATGAATCAGTTTTCTGTGAAACATCTACGTTTTCTGAGTATTTATATATTTGAAATTATTGATATCATAAATGAGATCATTAATAGGTAGGACAAATTAGAGTAGTAGTTGCCTTTTCCCTTGGATGGTGGCCAGACAGGACAATTTGACGGTCTTCCATCCCATGTTCAAGAGTAAATGCTAACTGCTCTCAAAACAATATAATTTTGACTTTTTGGGTGTGAAATCCAGTAAATCCATTTGATATTGTCTGGAGTGGAATTTGGCTGGACATTGGCGCAACTGGGTAGGTTTTTTGGGTATTTCTAGGATGGATTTTAGGTCTCCTCTCTAGAATGTTCCTTCTTCTTGCTTTTAAAATAGAAAATTTAATTTTTAGAAGCTTTTTAATGAGATTATATTTTGTCTTTCCGTCATCGTGTGAAGCTTAGAGATAAGGCACTTCCACTTTATAGAAGTTAAAAGTACTGAAGTCCCTTGCGAAATCCCATTTGGTCTAGTGGTTAGGATACCTGGCTCTCGCCCAGGAGACCCGAGTTCATTTCCGACGGAAAAAGACGGGTTCCATGATGTATAATGGTCAAGTTTTACGATAATTATAAGAAACGTTCATAAAATAAATCCATTTTTAGTTATAAATAAAACGTGCGCTATTGTCTGTACTAAAAATGAAGAAAAAAAAAACTTAAGTAAAAATACAATTTTTAAAAGTAGAAGCTTTTTATTGTGCAGCCCTAAAAAGCATAAAGTAAAAATTTATTCTTGCAACGATATGCTATAAATGAATGAAAGTTTCAAAACTAAGAAAACTTTTGAAAGAAATATAGATATTTCTCTTTTGTAAGAGATGAAAAATTTTAAAAGTTCAAAGTATTTTAAAAACCATTCTAGAGCAATATTTCACTTGAGGTGTATTGCATTGATTTAGTCATTAAAATCTGTATTGCAAAGGTCTCGAACTTATTTTAAAATATTTTGAGCATTTAAAAATGTTCATCTTTTGAAAAAGTGAAATATCTATGTTTTTCTCAAAAGTTTTCTTAGTTTTGAAATTTTATTTCATCTATAGCATATCTTTGCAAGAATAAATTTTTATTTCACGCCTTTTAGCGCTCCACTATAAAATACTTCTACTTTTAAAAGTCATATTTTTACTTATTTTTTATTCTGAACTACGGTTAATTTTTCTAGGATGAGGTTCAGCCCCATCCAGAGAACTTAGCTAAGAATGTCTAGACGCGAATCGTTCATGCCTATGGGGCTAGAATTTCTTAATTAGCTGATATCTTCTTTTTTGGTAGATTTTAAGTTATTTTTACTCTCTAAAGAGAATCTACTTTCGCTTGCAAAAGCAGTTTAATTCTCTTTATTTTCATACTCCATATTTTCAGCATCAAAACTAAGCTGGTATTTGATTCGAATTTGATGACAAGCTTTCATTTTCAAACCGTTCCCATACGTTCTATATTAAAAATTTTCGTGCTGTTTAAGAAGTTATTGTTTCAAAGAACAAATATAGAAATTAATTTATCCTAATGACTGCATGTGATATAAGAAATAAACTTCAGTGTTTAATTTGGTATTATCTGAAAAGAAAAACGAATTGTAACTTTAAATTATCCAAATTACTTATACAATGCAATATTTAAAAAGAAAATCATGTAACTCACATATAAACTATTTTTTGCATAGAGACACTAGTAGATCAAGTGTATAAATTTAACATGCAGTATCCGTGTGTTATAAAATTACTGAATTGCATCGAAATGTTGCTATAGAAGTAACAAAAACCGATCCTGCAAGGTTAAAGGAGGGAATGATTCATCTATATAAATAAAATTAGACTTTTGTCTGTACATTTCTTGGAATTAAAAAATTTTGCGATTTCTATCCGTTTCAAGCACCCGGGAATCCGATGCGACCCTCAAAAAAAAAGTTTGTCTGTCTGTCATTCTGTCGTTCTGTCGTTCTGTCATTCTGTCGTTCTGTCCGTGACGCTTTTTCTGTTTAAGCATCACGTAAAAACGGCTGAAGCGAATGATATGAAATTGGGTGTCATGATAGGTGGTCACTCAACTTAAAACATAGGCGTCGAATTTTTAAAAAATCTTGATTGGATTTTGAGATTTTGCGAAAATCCTGTCAAACTGCGTAAATTTGTGTTCGAGCATCACGTAAAACGACTGAAGCGAATGATATGAAATTGGGTGTCATGATAGGTGGTCACTCAACTTAAAACATAGGCGTCGAATTTTTAAAAATTTTCATTAGATTGTCAGATTTTGCGAAAATCGTTTCAAACTGCGTAAATTTGTGTTCGCACATCACGTAATAACTGCAAAGGTGAAAAAATGATATTTGGTGAAATGATAGGTGGTCACTCACCTTAAACTATAAGCATCTAATTTTAAAAAATCGATCCGATTACGAGATTTTGCGAAAATCGTTTAAAACTGAGTGAATCTTTGTTCCCGCATTACGTAATAACGACTAAAGCGAATGATATGAAATTTGGTCACATGATAGATGGTTGCTCAACATAAACTATAGGTATCCAATTTTTTAAACATTTTCATTAGATTTTGAGATTTTGTGAAAATTCTCTCAAAATACGTTTATATTTCTTCAAACATCACGTAATAACAACTAATACGAATCATACGAAATTTAGTGATATGATAGGTAGTTGCTAATCTTAATTTATAGGCGTTGAATTTTTAAAATATTTTGATTACATTTGGAGATTTTGCGAAAATCGTTTTAAAATGCTGAAATTTTGTTCCAGCATCACGAAATAAAGACTGCAGGGAATGAAACGAAATTGGGTGACATGATAGGTTGTCACTCAACTTAAATTCTACGCTTCCAATTTTTCAAAGATGTTGATTAGATTTTGAGATTTTGCGAAAATTATTTCTATATTCGTAAATATTCGTTCGCGCATCACATAATTACGACTAAAGCGAATGAAATGATATTACTTAGTGACTCTCTTAACCTGTAATATTTTAACAATACATAAAAATTATAACTTCGCTTTCTTTACTTTGGCAACATACTCCATCCATTCTGTGTACTCCTACAATGCTGACGAAAGTTCTTGCTTTTTGGAAATTTGCATTCACTAACCCGCCAAGGACGGGTACTTCAGCTAGTTAACTAATAAATTGAAATGCTATAAAACAATATAAACCGCTATAATAAAAATACTATGTCCTTTAACGGTTCTAAATTTATATCACACAAACATTAATTTTATGTAACCTTAATGAACTGGTAATTCTGTTTGATATATTAATTGAAGGGTGTAGATGTGAAAGTCACATTATCCACTTTTTAGGTATTGAGTTATTCAAATTACCGGTGTTAGTCTTTTTTAAGGCGAATCGTACTGAAATAGTGCTTTGGTCCATAATAAACATATTAAGGCTGGGGAAAAAATGAAAATCTCGTTTTTAAGTATAACTCACTCTAAGCAAAATTCACATTCTTCTAATTCAACCACTCAGGCAGGCTTGCAAAGGATCATGTGATTGCTTTCTTTAGATCTGTCGATATTTTTAAAGAATAACCAAGAAACCTCAAGAAACCTTTTTTTTTTTATATAAATGTTTCTTTAGTGTTTCATTTTTTGTTGTTTATTACCCTCCAAAAAAACATAAAGAAAACTAATGTTCAAATATTTATTTTTGGGTTCTTTTTGTTTTAAATTCATAGCTATTTTGGTTTATAATTAGCATTAGGGGAAGGTGGCTCAAAATCAACCCCTTACGGGGAAAACTTGCATAAAATAACATAATTTTGCATCATAACATATTGCATCATAACATTTTGCATCATAAACATATTTTAATAATATATTTAACCCAAACTGAGTAACGAAAAAAAAATATAATTTTGAAAAAGAGCCCAAAAGATAATTTTGCCCTCACCCAAGGGCAAAATGATCCTTCATTTCTGCCCTTGCCGATGGCAAACTTTTGCCGATAATAAACAATTGTAAAAGTAATTATGACTATACATAGTGAAATAAAATAAGTTTTACAATCATATAGCATACATAATTTACTTTATGAAAATTTTAAAATGAAAAAGCGTCACAAACAATAAAATGGTATATTTAAAATCATTATTTAAATATACGTAGTATAAATAATTGCCTGCCTGCAATATACGCAGAAATAAATTAAATAATGTAATGGGGAGTCACGCATTTGAGAACGTCTGAAGGGCTGCCATAATGACTAGACTAGCAGTTCCTTCAGTCGGTGAATCATTTCACCCGGAAGTTTGCTAACCACTTTAGGTTATATTACTGGAAAACGCCGAGAAACACAACAAATTTAGACAATGCAATTCAAACATTTTCTATTCAGTAAACCAAGTCATATCTCTTTACATTAAAGACTGTATTTCTAAATGAATAGGAAATTAAGTGCTTGCCTTATAATAGATATGATAAAACCCAGTTTTTTGAAGAATTCTACTCATACACGTAATACACCGATCCCTTAAATATCGTCATTGTTTTTTCTTGACTTGGCACAACTAGTTTATGTGTTACCTAGTAGATAGTGCTACCTGTGTGTGTATGGAACAAAACATATGTGGATTGCACTTCTCTTTCCCCCCCCCCCTTATATTGCATAATGGTAGAAAGATGAGAAAGTTGAATGCTGCATGTCTGTTGTTTCTCTATATCAAAGAAATTACCTAATTTTCATAGTCTCTACTTATAGAAAGATAATAGCATGTACTAACCATTATTCTAGAATCTAGTTTGGATATCATTATGCATATGACAATCTTTATATTTGTGCACTTTAAACGCTATAAACAGATAACCGTTGTTCAATTAATTTTTTTCCGGAAGAAAAAGAAGCTAAAAGAGTTCGGGGAAATATCCCATTGTTTAATTTTTTCCGGAAGAAAAAGAAGCTAAATGAGTTCGGGGAAATATTATCTCATTGTTTAATTTTTTTTTTCGGAAGAAAAAGAAGCTAAAAGAGTTCGGGGAAATATTATCATTGTTTAATTTTTTTTTTCGGATGGAATTAATGTATATATTGTATATATTGTATGTAATGTATATATTGTATATATATGTATGTATATATATATATATATATATATATATATATATATATATATATATATATATATATATATATCTGTTTCTATTTTAGAATATTCTTCCTTTCTGCAACTTTTTACCGGAAAAAGCTACAGAAAAGGGTATTAAACTGTTTTTGAAAATTTTAGAGGATTACATGTGCACACATTCTAAAATTCATATCAGCAACGATTGTCTGAGCAACAATTAAAAAGATGAGTAATTATCATATATGGGGAACTGAAAGTTGGTGTATTTTTATAGGTCAGTATTTCGGTAGCTGAAACTACTGAAGTTTCAGCTAGCTAATAGAAAATTTAGCATTAACGTGAAGTTTGTAGCATATGTGCTTGATAAGAGAGGATTTTAAAAATTTGTAACCTATGGTGGGTAGGAGGGGGGTAAACGTTCTTTTCTATGGTTTTTCTCCCCCCTCCCCCCCAAAGAAAAACCCCATAAAATTCTTGCTGCAAAGTGTAATGTATGGGAATACCTTAAAACAATTTCGGGACATTTTGAAGTTCGCCCTCTAGGTGGGCGGCCACCCTCCTCTTTTTCACTTATCTTTCTTGAAAATAGAAAACAATTATTCATGGACGCCAGCAGGTATGGCTTGCGTGAGGAAATCACACAAAATTATAAATAGATATAAAAAACCTGAAATCTGATCTATTTTTTAATTTAATGGTAAGCAAAACCAGAAATTTTACTTAAATACATCATAGAAAAATACCGTAACGTTTGTGCATGCTCGCAAGCGTCTTGCTGTAACATTTTCTGCGCCTTTTGAAAAAAAAAAAAAACTCATCAGCTCCATGCAGTTATCTATAAAATTCGTGCTTTAGAGGTAATAAATATAATATATTCATACTTTTTAGAGTTTTTCAAGTGTTTTCGGACAACTTTTTTGTCATTAAAAACTTGTTGGAAAATTATTTTTTTTAATTTAAAGTACAAAAGCGACATTACTCTATGGTACACCTAATACCTAAACTATATACTGAAAGTATTGTACCTAAGATGTTTTGAATAAAAATCCAGTCCTTAGCTCAGAAAATACAAGAAATAACTGAAAAATTCCAGTTCTTGTCCAATTCTTGATTATTTTTTCTTTTCTAGCAAAAATGATTTCTGAAATTAACGAACACTGCTATTAAAAAAATTATTTAAAAATATTAAAAGCAAATTTAGGAATGTTTTTTTGAGATTCAAACCGAATGTATGATTTTCTATATCTTTCGTTTTATCATGTGTAAGTTTTCTTTAAAAAAGATGGGCATTTTAAACGTTAAAATATTAGGGATTTTACTCTTGTGGACCACATTTCTCTTTAAGCGTTTTTTCATCATTATCTGGACCTCAAATGTATGGTCCACTTAACTCAGTTACTAGAGATATGGCTATAGTTTACTAAACAAACACACATGTATAACCCTTTACAAATCTAAAGGAATATAGACGTTGTATAATACATGCGCCTCAATTTTATACAATTAAGAGCGAGCACGTTAGGTTCGCCGTAGTTTACCTCTCCTATAGCAAAAATTCTAGGTTTCCCACACATATAGTGACAAAGAACCAAATACACTTTAATATAAAATGCTCGCTAATATACGGCACTGCTTTTGACACCAGAATCATGTTCACCATATTTTATAAATGCTCGGCAAATCTGAAGTAGATAATAAAGCCATTAATTATTCCAAGTTTTAGATGTCTAGCCTGAAGTTTTGAGTCCCTCTGTGGGCTTCTATCCTTGCCGTTTGAATGCCACTCTAACAAGTAGCTCTCAATCTAACTTGATCTTCTGTGTAGACAATGTCTCTAATATGACAAACAACGATCTCTGAGTGTAAGCTTAGCTTTCAAATGCGAACTTCAAAATTTAGTATTACTTAACCCATTAAGCGCCAAAGCTCCTGTTACGGGAACATCTATTATATATTTTTTTTCTTAAAATAATTTAACGCAATTTACGCAATACACATTTTATATAAACATTTACACTATAGGGTGCGTTATATAGTGTAAATGCTTATATAAAATGTGTATTTCGTAAATTGCGTTAAAATATTTTAAGAAAAAAAGTATATAATAGATGTTTCCGTAACGGGAGCTTTGGCGCTTAGTGGGTTAAATCTAGATCATTACGAGTTACTGTTTCTTGAGAATAATTGAACAGTGTTGTTTATAGCACACGATAAACAATTGAAGAGTTACGTTATAAGTAGTTATCATTGTCATTTTAATATTAAAAAAAGAATCATTTTAATATTAAATAATTTTGTAACTTTATTTATAATTCGTATGCTATTAACAAACGGCACTAACGTTAATCCTCTTAAATTCGTCATAGGTCAACACACTTTCATTTCTAGCGTACCATTTATTACTTTCCGAACATGTACCATGTAAGGAAAGTATCGTAATCATGAAAAAATTCGACTTCGAGATTTTGGTGTATTTACACGTTTTGAGGTCTTCTGAATTCATTTATGCTATTTTTACGAGATGTATGTATGTATGCGTGTGTATGTGTGTTTGTGTGTATGTGAGTGAACACCATAACTACTAAACGGGGCATTCGATTGAGCTCAAATTGGGTATATATTTTATAAACCACCGTCGCAAGAAGGGTATTGATTTTGGTGTGTATAGGACTTAAAGTTTTTCTACAGGGCTACGACAAAGAATTCTTTTACATTATGGCCTATAAGGGGAAATTCTTGAAAGTACGCTAACGTTTAAACGGTACATTCGATTGAACTCAAATTGGGTATATATATTATAAACCACCATCGTAAGACCGTTATTGATTTTGATGTGTATAAAACTTATAGTTTTTCTACAGGGCAACGACAAAGATTTCTTTTACATTATGGCATACGGAGAGAAATTCTTGAAAGTGCGCTAGCATTTAAACGATTGAGCTTCAATTTGGTATATGTTTGAATTATTCATCGATTAAAATTTATTTAAATGCTTGTGTGTTTAAATGCTAATCGTAAGTGTTCGGAAAGTCGAGTGGTGTCATTCCAGATTTTTTTTATAAGTTTGGCTAAGACTTTTATCATCTGTGCAGTAAAAGTGCAATTAGTTGCTTTCATCATTACGAATTTATTATATGTATATATATATATATATATATATATATATATATATATATATATATATATATATAGAGAGAGAGAGAGAGAGAGAGAGAGAGAGAATATAGACTAAGTTGTAAAAATAATACACCCCAGTAAAACAATAAATACAAGAGCATTGAGAAGTGGGAACACAGAGTAACTATATACAAGCATATGTATTATAGTATGAGAAGAATAGAAACACAACAGACAATGAAAAAATAAAGGGAAACTTTGGAACTCATTTTAAAAAATGCATTAGTTACTTTCGAAACTATGCTATTTTGATCACTTATATAACTGATTAATTTCTTCTTTCTCCAAATTATGCTTATCTTGCAATTTTGGTACCTGTTGAAAACTACGTAAAGAGTAGACTGAATTTTTTTAAGAAGAAAAACATACTTCTAGGTTCAAATGCAGTCAAATGGAGGCAGGGTTGCTTCATTGCACCCGCAGATTCACCAATGAAATTGCAATATCAATAGCAACATCAGCGTTTGAAAATTCCCTCTTTCCCAAAAATCGTTATAAATTGAATATCCTATTCTTCTGAACGCAGTATTATTAATGTACAAAAAGTTCTGAAAAAATAGCTTCTGTTAACTGAAAATCGTAGCTGGTGTTTAAGTTTCCCCCAAGAGGTTCACACGACATGGCTTTATCAACCAAAATATGAATAAAATCGACGACTGGGAGTTTTACAAGAATATTTTGAGTTCATATTATGAATATAAATAATCAGTTACCTATCAGGCCTTTCAGAGAAAATGTGAGGCCCGGGGCAAGAAATACTTTTCGATAACTCTTTGCCTTCCCCTATATTTTTTCGTAACATACTGAGTTGTTGAGATGAGGTCTCTAATCAAGGGCGGCTCCCGTCTGAATTTTCGGAGGGGGAGGGGGGAGCATTGTGCTTTTTAGATAGTCTATAATTTGTTCAAAATGCAAATTGAACTTGTGGAATCGTGAAGTATACGTATCTGAAGTTGTATAACGAAAGATTTGGAGGGGGCTAGGGTCCCCATGGCCCCCTAGCTGGAGCCGCCCCTGCCCCTAATTTTGGAGGCCAGGAGCAGATCCCCCTCGTGTTTCTCCCCGTTTGTTTGTCCTTTCATACAGATATCATATACTGCTGCACGAAAAAATTTAGCAAAATATAATTTTAAAAAATTGCACCCTAACGTGAATAAAACTTTTATTTCCTCTTTTATTTTATACTTTTATTTCCTCTTTTATCTCGAGTAACGGCAGAATTCCGTCATGAAAATAACATTTTTTCAGAGCCTTATTATCGCATGGGCAAATCGGGACTTTGCCCAGGGCCCCGGTTCGAAAGGACCCTCAATTTCAAATATTGTTCTGAAATATTTTTTCTATATCAAAATTTTATGTAAAATAAAACAAATCTCATAGATGGGGGCCCCCAAATTCATCAGTTCCCGGGGCCCCCGTTGTTCATAATCAGGCTCTGCATTTTTTAAACTGGATTTACACAGTAGCACCAGAACTAGACAGCAGCAGTTTATATCATATACTTCGGAAGCTTCGAATTTTTCAATATTAAATTGTTATAGACTCCGAAATAAATGTACAAATAAATAAATAAAAATCATGAAAATCTCACAGACTCCGATTCTTTCATCTCCCGATTTCGAAACTCGAGTTTCTGTTTCGGCTTCGTCTCGCGAGGGGGAAGGTCCCTTTTTTCGGTGACTGACATCCCAACGGACCAATGAGCGAGGGCTAGGAGGAGATGTCTGACTGAAGCCATGTGTAACGAAGTGAGATCCTAAAAGCCAGTCGATGGGACTTGTTAATAACGAAGTGTAGCGAGCAAGAGTCGGCCTAGTGGCTACACTCCGCCTCAGTTTTCAGTAAACAGATCCTAGGGAGCCAAACACGTGGACTAGTTACTTTACATCTGACATGGGTAAGTCTGATTTTTGAGTTTTTAAAAAGAATAATTCGTCAGTTTTTAGCAAAGCTGCCACAGTTGAAGTTAGGAGAAAATCTCTCAAAAACGTATTCACTAAAATTAGAAATACCTTGACGAATGTCAACGTTATATCCAGAATGTGAAGTATAAAATTTTTCTTTAAGGAAATATGAAATCTTACGAGAGATTGAACACATATATAACTTTTTCGTAACAGTTATATTAGACGAAACTATAGTTTTCTACGAAAGAGAAAATAGAAGAAAAATATCTTTCACTTTCAAAACAATGTGTCTGTCTAGTGTCAAGCTTTAGTTGAATGCAGGAAAGTGATTTTTTTAAGTAGGAAAGAAGGAAGATTTTTTTTTCGATTATCAGTATTATGTATAAATATTTTTTAAACGTATTGTAAAACTATGTGGCTGATTATACCTGTATACATTCCTTTCAACATAATTTTATAAGATGAAAAATACTTTGTACAAAGAACGGAATGCAAAAGATTATCATTAATATAATATTTCAAAGAATAACATTTGTGTTACGTAATAAATCTAACTGCAGAAAATAATTTTTTTTCTCCCCGGGTGTCAAAAAGTTTCAAATAGTAATACTGAAAATGAGAAAAGAAACACAGATTATGCATTTTGTGATTCATGAAAATCACGATAATTTAAACCATTGCTCTAGGGGGAAAATAGTTCTCCCTTGTTTAGAAATTTATTTGCAAATACTGAAAATATTTTGACATATGTAAAGTAAACGATTTTATGAATGTCACAAAAATTTATAAATATTTTCTTTAATGAAATGCAAAGCTGTTATATGAGGTATTACACTGGCAAAAAAAGCTTTTCAAAGTAATTGTGTTAAAAGAAGCATTCATGAACGAAACATAAATTAAAAGAAAAATACATATTACATCATATTTGAAAGAAGATTACAGAACAAAAGTAAGATTTATTTAATCCATGTAAAACGAAAGAAATTAAGAACATCATGTATGATGCTTTTTTAAAAAACTGAAATACAAAATCATTGGACAGAACAAACAAGAGATAAGAGTATTTGAAAGTGATTGTATAAAAAGGTGATGTGTTGATCTACGAAGCAAAAACTAGGAAAAAGAATATTAAATCATATTTTGAAGCTATCGAATCACATGCTTATGTCAAGTGATAAAGTACATTCAAGAAACGTACATTTTTTTCTTATTTTCAAATGTAATTAAGATTCATATATTCTACAGATGGCAATTAAAATTTAATAATTCAGTATTAGTAAACATGTTTCACGATTTTTGAAAAGACTAATTTTTAAGAAAAGTAATTCTGAAAAAAAAAACTTTATTTTGAAAAATTTAAACAATTTCAGCATTCAGCAGCTGTTTGCATACTATATTGACACACGAAAATTTTTAATGCATAATTTGGTAAATCTTAACGAAAGTCAAAATTATTCATGCGATTACTTTAGCATAGAAACTTTGCAAAAGCATATTTTAAAGAAAATATGTTTGTCCATGATACGAAAACAGGAAGAACATTAGATTTTATGAATACGTTTCAGACATCAGCTGAGCTATGTGATCAAGTTAACAGAGGAAAAATTAATTTTTGCCTCAAAAGTCATAAATTTTGCAATATTTAAGATATCAGGAATAAACATCTAATTATGTAATAGTGAACACAACACTTCATGATTTATGGAAAGGATGATGATTAAAAAATGTATTCAATGGATGAGTCGGGGGCCCCACAAAAGACTAACTTAAAAGTAACTCCCCATCCCTTTTAAACTCTTAAAAATAAATACCTTATTACGCATTTAAATATCTTATTACATTTTGTTGACTGAAATAAATTTATTCCCTGTTCGCTTTATTTGCATGAAACGGACCATTTTAATTCAATTTATTTAACTTATGTGCATTTAGCTAATACTTACAAAAATGAGATTTTAGATTACAAATAGTTATTGTATTTCGCTTTGAGGATAATCATACTGACTTCACACTACATCACTTTTATGTTCATAACAATCTCTTTCTCTAGATTAATTGCAGCGTTTACGATGAAATAGAAACGAAACATAGTTTTATCAGTTGATGCTTCAAATCCGTTTAACGTTCAGTATTTAAAACATATGCAAGTAAAAGAAACATGTGACAACTTAAAACATATTTCATTTCGCTCCGATCTCCTTAAATGAAATAAATCCCAGGTAAATTCCACAAGCACCTGATAATATATAAAAGGTATGAGAATAAGTCATTCGAATAATTTTTTAAAACTTTTAATTTAAGAAACAGTATTCCTGTATCAATATATCTAAAAAAGTTTCCTTTTTTCTTTTTTTGAAAGCGCTGCTATACTAATAAGCACTTTCATTCCACACTACTTGATGCACAATTAAAAGTGTGATATATATGCTGAAAACTTAGGTATAAAAGTAAACCAAGTTACGGTTTTATTTAAGTTTTGCCTTGATAGTTCGTTTGTAATTAATTATTCTTTTCTCTTATAGAAGAGCTATGCTTCCAAGATATTAATTGCTCTTTTATTAAGTTTTAAAACGAAGTTATTCAAAATCAATTAAAATAAACTTGATTATTAATCTAGTCTTCTAATTCTAGATTATTAATCCCGTCTAATTGTCTAATTATGTCTATAAAAGCAGTAGAACTTGAAGATCTAAAGTAGTACACGTAATTTTTAAATGGTTATAGCATTATATGATAATATTTTACTAAACCATTTTTTTTCTATTTCAACTAAAACACTGAAATAATGTTCTTAATGATGGGAAAAGATGATTTTACAAAATTTCTCATATTTCTGTATTGCCTTTTATGAGCTTCGAAAGAATTTGTATTCATGATTTTCACTCTTATAACAAACGAAAACTTTAATTGTCAATTGATTTAGTTTTAGGTATATTATGAAAAAGAGAGTGGGAGTAAGTTATCATTGATTGCAGGGAAAAAATATAAATGATATAAATCTAATGATAGCTTTGTACTTTTAAAAAATCAGACAAAATAACAATTTGCTATGAGAGTTTTGAAGTTTTAAATATCATTTTCTTCAACAAGTAATGAAATATTCAGATGTATTCCAAAATTTGAAATCTTTAAAAAAATCTTTTGTTTGCATTTAAAGGTTCAGGACATAAAGTAATGAAGCTTTGAGTACACCTTTTGAAGAGTACACCTGAGTACACCATTTACAAAAAATGAAATGGAGTTAGCGTATTGAAGCAGATTTAAAATCAATATCGGATTTCATGATAAACAATAGTTGAACAAGTTTATATTAATTAACGGAAACTTAAAAAAAAAAATCAAAATTTAACACTGAAAGAGATTTTATTACAGCTTTTTTTGTATTTTGATTAACAAAACATCCAAATAATATTTATCCTTTCTGCATTCCAAATGTTAAATTTGAAATAGATTTCTATAAATATTTATCTTAAGCTGAAAGTAATTTTCAAATTTTCCACTGAAAAAGTCGGTTTAAAAATACTTAAACATACTTTTTAAAACTGAGATAGCGGTGTCGCAATGAGATAAACAAGTTAGGGATTCCAACTATTTAAAGTGAAACCAACATGAGAAAAAGCGAATAGGACGAAAACAATAATAGACAAATTGTTGTGCTGACCAATACTACTAGGTGGATCTTATATGTAAAATATATTTCCTATATATTTCCTGATGCTAATGTTTGTAATACAGTTTTGTTTATCTATTTCTTTCGCTACTATCGTATTGTTCTTGTGGGTGATAGAGTATTAGTGATAGAGTATTCATGGTGGTGTTTTAACTTAGAGCTGGCTGAGCATGTCAGACAACAAACAACCTTAACTCGTGCGTATCTCGATTTGACGTTCGTCCGTGACATTCACACCGTCTTCAGGACAGGCCTTATGTGTCATAATTTTCTTTCCCGAGTTCATCTTAGTCAACTTAGTTTTAGGATATGTACCTCATATGTGTCTGCTTCTTGCCGTCGTTTCTGTTCCCTTTAATCAATATACACTCTCTGCAACTTGAACGAGAAGTTTACACTGCAGCTGTGTACAGTGTAATGCAGCCTACCCAATTTAAGCAAGAGAACAATAGTTTTCTTTTGCTGTGGACAAGGAAATTTTGCCTAGATTGTTATTTGCATTTGGATTCAAAGTATTATTCGGTGGAGGGGTGGGAACAAACGGATTTCTTAAGTTATTATAACAATCGAAAAGAAAATTATGAGGAGAGAAAGAGAGGAAAAAAACAAAACAAAACATTTTCACATTTTAAAATTTACTAACATTTAAACAACAGTAACATTTTTAACGTTAGTAAACATAGTAGTTACTTACATTTAAAATTTAATAACAGAGAAAAAAAAGGTTAAATATAGTAGTTATTTATAGGGTCTTTTATTTTCTTTTTTAACCTGACAGAATACAGTACTCAGGTAGCTTTACATTTATATATTAAATTGAAAAAGTACAAATAAAAATGTTTAATAATTATTTCTTTTTGATTTGAAACTAATTGATTTCTCAAAATGTGCAGATTAAAGATAAGTTTTATTGCTTTAAATAGCAAAATCGTTTAACTCTAAAATTATTTTCATTATTATTTTTTAAAACATCCTTGTTAAATGAAAAATATGTTTTGTAGAACTATTCATTATGTTTTACTATTATGATATTTTATTTTGATAACTGCTTTAATAAATGTAGCACAATTTAAAAAGTCAAGTTTTAACCATCACATTCTTATCGTGAACTATAGAGTATAAGATAGGGTTTGCGTGCTGCTGTTTTAGCTTGCAGAAGACAAGCAACCTTAACAATAGCATCGGTTTTTTAATCGTTCTTATTATAGTTTAGCTCTTTTATTATAAAGAGAAACGATGAATTTCCTTTCTTTTGAATGACGTGTTATAAACGTGCTTTAGTGGGGATTTAAAAAGCACATTTTCAATAAAATCTGATTATGGAAAATGAAACTTTGACCTTTGAAATTAGTAACTGATAAATTTAAATATTACTTATTGTATAAGCAATTCTTACAAATTTCAGAGTAAATACAAGTAGGCATTGGATGAAAATATTCCTTATTTAGTATTTATACTGGAAATACATCTCCTTCAAAACATATTCCTGGATTATCAGTTGTACTATGTGCGTTTGTAAGATCTGTTTTTAATTTAATAAAAATGTTAAGGTAAGAAAATAGGATTTTAATATTAGTTATTAGACCATTTTATAACAGCAGAGCAGAAGAAAGTGATGAGTTATACATTTTACTTGAATCAATATTTTGTGTGAATTCACAGTACAAAGATGTAGAATTAACTTCAAAGAAAAAGTACATGCAATAATATACCGTATGGGAAGAATAAATAGCGTTTGTTTCAATAAACGTGAGTTCAGGTATACTTGAAGTATCAGGTATCTTGACAATCAAACTAAAGTTTAAATGTGTGTTCACATTTATAATTGATTAACACTTCTTATTAAATTGTTAAGAAGCAAAATCTTCTAGGAAGGATGCAGATAGAATAAGAATATTTACTTCATCAAACCATGTCTCTGTTGATGTCCTAGTTTGATAAATAAGGTTAATCAGATTTTAATTTAAATGTAAAAATATTTTTATTATGATATAAAATTGTTTATTAATATCAACGTTTGTTAATATTGCCTATTAATGTATATAAGACAGTAGAAAAGACATTAAGCTATGAAATAATAACGTGCAGTTTTCATCACAAATATGTGTTCTTTGATAGACGTCTACAGTTTAATAAAGAAAATCTGTGTCTTTAAGAGCAACAACAGCCTTAATCTGTGAAATTATATTGTGCAACTGGCAGCACAAACGTCTTTACAAGACGTCTACTGTCTTATAGAGATAGATAATCAACGTCTTTACAAGATTGGTGTGTAAATATTTCTCTCATTTTTACAATATTTTTTTCTGATCTCAAAGCAAACTTCACTTGTTTATAACGTATTTAGAAAATTATATGTAGAAGTATAGAGAGAGAGAAAAAAAAAATCCATGCACATTTGTTTTAATGATATGAATTAAACTTAAGCATTCTCTTTATGAAATCCATTTAAAATTAGAACAAACCTTAGTTTTTAATATTTTTTTACTTAGAAAAATTGTATTACATCGTAACGTCCATTGAAAAGAAATAAAAACTACAAGGAAAATCAAATGATTAAAATATGCGGAACTGATGCGTGAAAATATTCAAAATATTTGCTCTAATGGATTATTAAATTATTTTATAGTAAAAATGTATTTCAAATTTTCTAAATAAAATTGCTTTTCAAATATTGAAAAGTAGCTGATAATGTATTTTGAACTAAACGCAAACACTAAATACTTTTAAAACAAGGGTAGAAATTTCACAGATCATATCAAAGAAGCAGCATTATATAAAATTTTAGATGCAAGGTAAATAGTGATAAAAACTTTTAATTAAATATACTGATTAAATTAAAGGTGCGTACACAAATTTGCAGCGCAATGCACTGTTGGGCAACTGTACCATCTATTTACAACTCATTGTTGTAAAATTACTGAAGAGTTCTTGAAAGTTCATCCCCCGTGCTGGCGTTACGTATATCCGCACGTTGTGCTCTAATCTGTCGTGACTATTTTTTGCATTGTAAGCTTGAATATGCAAGATAATGGTTTTGTTTCCATTGGCGTCATGTGCTTTCATTTGCAACAATTAAATTAGCATTAATGCACTTGTAAGAGTTAGTGCTATTGCTGATCAAGACTAATTCATGTTTGTAATGAAACATATAAAATGCACGGAGAAGTAAATCATAGTAACTACGAAGCAATTTTCACAAGCATAAATAAATAAATAAAATAAAAAAAGGGGTGTTAAAAAAAAACAAACCTTCAGAATACAAAAAATTAGTGCATGGAATTATTAAAAGGAAAAAAAGTAGTTTTTTTTATTTAAAAAAAAACTAAACAATGTCACAAAGAAACTAACATAATATAAAAAATAGCTTTTTTAAGAGTTGCTGTATGAATGAATATTCTAACATATTTGAGAAAATTTTGATTTTAAAAGTATTCCATAAGATACAATATATAAGAAAAAGTACAGCTTATTAAAAAAAAATTCTAATTGCTTCAGAGAAAAAAAATATATAATTCGTATATATAAAACCTCTTAGTATGAAGAGAAGAACATAGTTTCAAAGCATCTAATTTTAAATTGTTATAACGTGGAAAAATTGTTTATGTTTCAACTCACTAACTTAACGTCATTGAATTGAGTTAATTATTAATTTATGCAAATTAAATATAATAAATCCACCAACATTTTAATAATAAGGATTTTCAGATTAACAAACATTTCATTACCATTGGGTGAAGACGTTTAGTTTGAAACGTATTTTGTTTGAAGTAGACCTGAAGTTGAAACAATTGATTTTTAAAAAGCACTGGCGTGGTTCGAGAGTGCAAATCATTATAAATTGCGTGCTATTTAGAAATTGGCTTTAAAAAGTTTTTTAAATGTTAGGTTAAAACACTTTTTAGGTTATGAAAAAATGTATCATAAAGGAAATTAGTTTTAACACGATATCACAAAAACCCACAATAAAAGAAGGTTGGGCTTTGAAAAAACATTTTCTTACTTAGCATAAAGTAGAAAAAATATAATCTGCAGATAATCTTAGACTTTATTAAAATGCAGATATTGAGAATTATTGCTTACTCTTCTCCAAAATACAAAAATCGTTTAATGAGTCATATTAAGTTTTCAGGAACTATTTATTTATTGCTTTTTTTCCTCTAATGGCGCGGCGCTTGGCAGTATCAGGCCTTGGTCGACCAAGTAGAAACCAGGCAAGTTTTTAAGCGGGAGTATTAGAAAATATTATAAGAAGACCTAAGTAATTTTTTAATTTAGGAGAACAATATATTGATATAGCTTGGCTTAAAGCTACGAGTTTCTATGAAATTTGTTTATATGGTTTCAACACTATATCACAATACGAAATAATTCTTTACATACTTTGACCAAGTTTGTTGCGAACTCTACTTTTAAATGCCTCTTGAGAAATTGAATGTTTATAAACCTGAAAGGCTTTCCCCCCCTTTTTTTAATGTGTCGATAGGTATGCATTAATTCAAGCCTTTGTGTCAATAAGTTCTAGCCATTCGTATCCGACTTTCAATCACAGCTCTTGATCTTATTTACCATCTCACATTGTGACGGAACAAGACTAAATTATCAGTAGTTAGTAGTGCTGTGTATGATTTTCCGTTTATATTTATTTATGTTTTTTTTTCTGGGGGGATGGCGGAAGTAGAATGTTCACATCCAGCGAAATTTCCTCGTCTTTACATATGTAAATATTTTTAAAAATTCACACCATATTCTCTTTGAGAAATTTAGGGAAATGGTATTTTATTATCATTATTTCTTAAAAAGCAGTGTACATTAAGTGTATCTTTCTAAAATAGAATAGGAATAAAGTAACGAAACACAAACTGCACAAAAGGCAGAAAGTATTTGAATCGTAAAAGCTCCAATAAATAATGGAAAGGTTCATTTTCTAAGGAAAGGTGTATATCTATTCTTCCATTCAATATAGATTCACACAGAGCTTTCATAGAACACAAAATTTATGTTATATACTATTTTGAATATCTATAAGCCACATGAGATATGAGTTTGATTTTTAAAAATAACTAGAATTTGCATAGGCTTTGATCATATAGTAAAGTTTAACAAAAACGTCTCATATAAAAAAGTCCAACAACGTTAAAAAATATTCACTGAATAAATATTATTTAATTATGCAGTAAATAAGTATATCAGGGTAAAAACATGATATCTATTACATTTACATGCTATAACATAAAAATTTACTGTCACATCAGTGAAGTATGTGAAGAAATTAGAAATGATGAAATATATTTTAAACACAAAAATTTAACTTCGGGGAGTTACTTTTTTTAGTACAATAATCCAAGGATTTTTGAAGCAGAAAAGATCCTACATAATTTTTTACACTTTCCTTTCATGTTTTAAATATGTGGTACCTCTTTAATTATAGAAATTACAAAAAATTAAAAACATGAAATTAGTGAAATTAAAATGTTAGATTCTTGGTTTTAACTATTGAGGCTATGTACTTAACCTAAAACTGGAGATTTTCTTTCATTCATAAAACACATACCGACAATATTTGTCCTGTAGTAGTTAAAGCAAAAGACACAGCAATTTAAAGAATGTCAGTTTCAGATGAATAAAATAATTTGTTTTTGATTCACATTCTAACAGTCTTAAAAGTCTAGCAGCTTTTCTAAAAGCAGTCCCTGAATTACTTTAAAATTTATCTTTTGCTTCAAAATTAATTTTTTCTATAAAGTTATTGTTAAGTTAAGCTAAATGGTATTATTGGACTCTTAAGGATTGTACAAATGAAAGTAAATCAAAGTTACAATTTTTGGGTTATGAGACCCTAGATATACAGGTTTCTCGAAAAATATGAGTAGATATACGTCAGTTTTAAAGTGAGGTAAGAATAATTAAGACTAAGAATTAGGTTAAGAATAATAATTAGGAATTATATAACAATGATGAAAAACAAAATAATAATTGTGTTGGGGTTTGAAAAAGAATGTAGAGTAGCAAATTACTGTAATTATTTTAATTCGGATGTTATTGTGCTTACACAAAAGAAAGTTATAAATATTGAAACATTGCGTTAAATACATGAAAATGCCATGTCTATACCAACATGGAAATTTTGAAATAGCGTTATCAAATTTCAAATTTAAAGTAATACAAATATAAAGCAATCATCATTTTTTAAAAAAACCTTTTTGTAAAAAAGAATATATTATTTCATATGACCAGAGGTGACTTACTGATAATTTCTTTTTATAAAAATATTTATTAGGAAATATACACCAAACCCTTAACTGGATTAACCTATAGTGCGATGTGTTATTTTAAAAATGATGTATATTAACGCTCAGATTTAAAAATTTATAATTAAGTCCAATTTTTAATATAACATGACAAATTTAGTTAGTGTGTGAATTTATAAATTCATGACAAAAATTTGCCATATTTTCTTACTCCAAAGGGACGATTTAATTCAACCATTTCGATTCTGAATTGAAGAGTAATTACACAATCCACGTAAAATTATCTGTTGCTTCTACTACTGCTGAAAAATGCATTGCCCCCTAAGAGCATAGATGAAAGTATATTGCCATTTCCGCTATTTCTGGAACATGTGAAATGATAGTGAGTAAATAACGAAACCAAATCTAAAAACAAGACTAACACGCGGTTACTTTTTGAATGATGGTACATTTTTCTGCTTCAGTAAAACGCGTTGATAGTAACACAACATAAATTATTATTATACGCTTTATACAAATATAAGCTGGGCTGGGGTAGTTATGACCAACGGAATTTTAAGGAAATCGATAAATGATAAAGTTTCATCAAACCATTTGGTATAAAGCAAAGCTTATAATGTATTTTTCACTATCGGTATCTCACATCATTAATTTGAATTATTTTTATGGCACTAACAATCGTAAAACTAACAGCATATCAAAATTTTTTCAGTAAACGAATTTGGCGGTTCAGTGTACGAAGTTATTTGTTGCAAATGGAAAATTATTCAGTATCTAATTCATATTAAAAAGTATGTTTGCAGTGTATTTAAGAGCTCCTGACATGTTTTTTTTTTCTTTTTCTGTCATCGTCAAATGTTTTAAAATTCATGGTCATAATTACTCCATTATATTTCTTATTTTTTTTTCAGTTGACCATGAGTAAAAACATTGTAGAAAAAAAGTCATTCTCGTTGGAAAAAGCACACCGTCTGTCTTCATGCAAAAAACATTAAGGAGAGCAGCTCTGAAATATTTTATTTTTTGTTATATTTAACTTAGAAATTTATAAAATGGAAATTCAGCTACTGATTTAAAAAAAAAAAGAATCAAATACTTAAAATTTACTGTCATGGCCTGTGAACACAGCCAGAAGTATATTTCAAGCCATTAAAAGTAAACCAGATAAGAGTTTGTAATAAGAATAAATGAATCATAAAAATACAAAAAAAAGTTGAATTTAAACCATGACATTAAAAAAGTAGTTACTGACTAGTTATAATTAATGAAAGGAAGGTTTCACATTTACATTATAACCCACTACTAGAGAACAATCGTTATACAAAAAGATGGTTTCTATTGCTTTATTCATTTTCATGATGGAAGTACGTCACTCGAAAACAATGAAAACCATTTGAAGTTACGAAGGTTAAATTGCTTATTGTAAAACTTGTGCCATTGAAAGTAATAATAATAATAATAAAATGTCCTGAGAGTATACAGACACACAACCGTTTGTTTTTTAGTTGTCTTAAACATTTATTGTTACTTTATTTTTATTTCTTTACTTCGACCTTATTTTGTTCTTAAATAGTCAATATTACAAAATACAATATCTTTCAATTTTTTCAACAAATATTAGAATTTAATACTTTACCTTTTATAATAGAGTGATTCTGAACACATCTTGTGAAGACTATTTTGATTTGATTAATGGAAATTATAATCCTATTATTCAATTTGTATAAATTATTTAAGCACCGGGGTAAATCTAATCACTAAATAACAAGATTAATAGTCTCAATTGCTGTGACAAAAGTTGTCAGCGTAAGCATTAAGATAAATCAAGTGGTCATAATTCTTTTAATTATCATCATAATTACCGAAATATTTTGCAATTTTCTGATTTTGTTGGCATAATTATGACCACCTAATTAAATCTTAAACAAGTAATCATACGGAAACAACTACATGTTATGAAAATCTCGTATCTTTCCCTTAATTTATTAAAACAATATCTTTCCAATTAAAAAAGTAAAAAAATCAAAGTTTGAAAAGGCGAATTTTGCAAAATGTGGTCATAATTGCCCCATTCTGTCTCTATAGGATGTAGTGGTCAAAACTGCCTTAAAAAATTCATTAGATTCTATCTTACAAGTTGGCCAATGTGCTATTGGTGAGGGCCAAATTAGACGCACTCTTAAGCTGAAAAAATTAGACATTTTATATTTAAATGCAGTTTGTATTTTATTAATCTAAAGCAAATTATATATATATATATATTCCCTCCTCTGAGCAACTTGCTACCTTCGCGAGGAGCAATCTCAGAGAAACTTCGATCTAAAGGATTATCTCATACATTAATTTTCCTTATTCTATTCGTCATACACAGACCATCCCGCTTCATGTTTCAAAACAGTAATCACAAATATCCATACAAAATTCACTGCCCAAAGGTAATCTAATATAACACTGTGAACATTAGTAAGCCGAAAATTTTAATGAAATCGTGCAGAGAGAGCCAAACACGCAGACCGTAACATATTTCGGGGAAAAGAGAGGGAACCCAACAGGCGTAAAAGGTAGAATTTAGAACAGGCGTAAAAGAAGCCTGAATTTCAGTCCCCATCAAATTTGAGAAACCGAGTTAAAAAAAAGAAAAACAAACTAACTGTGAACCCTATCTTTGGAAAAGTTCTACACATGTTACTACCCCCCCCCCCTCTTCCCTCCCAGTATCTTCTTAAAGCAGCGTCTGAGATTATCTATAAAAATTTGGGAGGCCACTCAAAAGTTGGAACACTGTTACAATGTCCCCTTTACTCTTCTTTTTCGTTTTGTTGCACATACATATATTTTTAAAATCATTATTTGACTACATTCCCATTGTGAACTAATCTTTCTTACAGAAAAGTAAGATGAGACAATCTATACATTGCTGCATTATTTTATAGTATATGCAACTAAGAATTACAACACAAAAACAAAAATGACAGTAATGTAGTACACAGCTACAAAGATGAATACTCATTTTTCAGTTAGTAATATAAATATAATTAATACATAAACAGAGAGACATGTACCTTGCATACAAAACTATTAGTCGGAGTATGCTTCGAGGTTGTATAAATTAATATCCATATCCGTAATACAGATAATAAAATGTATGACATTGGTATACGCTGATATGTTAGTGAATATATATTTTGCAGCTAGTACATGCAATTTAAAAAATATTCAATTTATATGCTAAAATTCAAATTTTCCTTAAACTTGCAGTCTTTTGTAAAATTGTACAGATTTCCTGTATATCGGAAAGAATTTTTCAGTCTTACTAACATAAGAATAATAAAATCTTCCAAAATTTTGAGTTGGGGGTTTATGAATACATTAAGTTATTTCATATTGGGAATTAATAAAAATAAACTGAATACAAGAGGTATTCAAAAGAACTTTTTTTTCTTTTCTCTTGCGCATTTTTTGGTTTTAAATTATTTCCAAAATTTGAAAAACATGTTCGTGATTTTTAAGGTGCATAAAATTTAAAAATTTTTGATTTATAATATTTCCTCATTATTAAACGGATTTATACAATTTCCTTTTAATTAAATTGATTTATAAATTCTCTTTTTTATTGGATTTTAGAATACTAATTCCTAATACATTACACACGGTATGCATAACTGCATAAAAGTCAACGGCGGAGATTCAGTTTTTTAAAAATCTGAAGGAGGCACAAAACATTGAGTGTGGACTTAGTTCGTTTGAGAGTGGGGCACGTGCCCAGGAGCCCCTCCCCCTTCTGGATCTGCCGATGATAAAAGTTAGAACAACAAGATTAAAAATCAAAAATAATTCTTAATTTTAAAAACTACATCGATGTATATAAAATTTAATATGAGCCCGCAATTAATACTATACCATCTATACTAAAGAAGATGGTAACTAAATAATTTTCTTCGTAGCTGAACAGTTGTTAAATGTCTAACAAACAAAACATGCTACACAAGAAATTTTACTGTGGTTTAAATCTTTATATTAAATTGGATTTTATTTATACCTTCACATTAAAGTAATATTTACCTGCATTATTTAATTACGAATTTCACTCTTACACAAAACTTTCCTCGTATCAAAATGTACCAGTTATTATTCAAACGTAATACTCTCATTGATAAGAGACTATATATATTTACATACATACTGTGTCTACTTTTCTGAGCGTTTTCTTCATGCATATTAAGCTAACCAGTATTTGAAAATGCGTATAATGATTTACTATATATAATTGAAAAACTTCAGAAGTAAAATTTTATTATATTCAGTTATTTTGCATTTACCTTGCGCAAACAAAGGGGAAATTTTTTTTTCTATCCTTTTTTTTTTCAAATTGCACAAAATTAAGGAGCAAGTTAAAATATTGTGATTAACTTTTCTTTTTTTCTTTTTCTATTTCAGTATCAACAAACAACTATTAGATTTTTAGTGGTAAAAAAATAAGAATAAATTTAAATTTAAATTAAAGGCAGAAAGCAAGAGGCGGAATGAATCAAACATCATAACAAAAACAATTTTAAAATACTTGACACTTAACGCAAAAGCGACAAGACAAAAGTCTTTTTGTTTGAGCAACCAGCATTCCTATTAATTCTATGACAGATTTCAAACGCGTTTCCCCGCTCGCAAAACGTAACCTTTGAGCTACTCCGTGAATTATGTCTCAGAGGGCTGTCCAAAAAGACAGGGTCCCCTCTAATAAGGTCCTTTTGCTGTATTTCTTTGGTGCACGGTAAATTTATGATATCGTTTTCCACACTGTGTCAATTTTGGGGAAATTGTCCTTACATATGTTTCGGAAGACTTCTTTGAAGAAGAAGATATCGCTGGGAATTTTTATACAGAATCCCAGTTTCAAGAAAACTTTTACTACCTTAAAGTATTTTTGCTGATTTAGATTTAACAAAATTTCTGTAATTAATCAGGGTAATCATTTAATTTTTTTACGGTAGTAATTAGACATAAGTTCATTTAAATATAGCATCCCTGTTGAAATAATTGAAGTGAAATTTTTGGCTGTTGCCAACAATTGATTAAAACGTTTCGCAGATTTTATAAAATAAACAAACTGACAAAATTTAAACTTCTTCATTAGAACAAAATACTCAACTTGTGTACTTTAAAGGAAATATGTTTTAATAATAAAGAAAAAAAATTAAAAAATAAAAATAAGGCAACAATTAGATTACTTTCTTCCTTTTTTCTTTATTTCGTCCTCTTCTTTTCTGCTTTTTCTTCTTCTTCTTCTTTTTTTTTTTTTTTGGGACGATGCTTATTTCGTTCAACACTTATCGAATGATAAAAAATTGTGTTCATTCTCACTCTCTATCTCTTTAATGGTCATTTTGTTTGGATTGTTGGTAATAGCACCCCCCCCCCTCCTTGTAATGGTCATCGTGTTTCGATTATTAGAAAATTTCTTTTTGTATCGCTCAGTAAATGAGCAATGATAAAAATCTGGCAGTCACCCGTCTTTGTCAATCCACAAGTCATATTAGTATGGGATTTTGTTAGCAGAGCACCCGCTGTCTAAATAGAAAAATAGTAGATTTAAAATAGTTTAAATCGTGTGAATTTACAATGGAACGTCGAAAACACTGCATACAAAAAGGTTATCTCGAGTCAATGCACCTGCACAAAGCTGAGCTACTGAAATAATTCGTCTTTCGCATTTTTTGAGTTCCTAGAAAACCGAAATGTACCTTGTACATGCGCAGTTGTCTCTGCGCTACCTGTAGACAAATTACCTTTCGTTGTTGAGTGTGTGTCGCAAAGCAGAGTTAGCTGCAATCTTTTTGGAGCTGGCGTCTCGCATTCAAGTTTACAGCCTTTCTTTCGCTTCACATAAAACAGATGAGAGATTAAATATTATGTCTCCGATAACACGTAAAAAACTGTTTGGTCTCACCAGCTGACGATTTCTGTGAAATGTACCCAGATCATTATTTCTAATACACTGGCGAAATTTCTGCGTCATAATTTTTTGATTCCATTGCTATCAATCTGAGTTCATACACTATGATGCAAAAATAAAATTACAACTGAAATAATTTCTTTGAGATTCTGTATCGCTTTTATAGTATAATATTCCCTTACTGCTTGATCCATCATGAAGTCTAACCTAATGTAGATTCTACAAATAGAGCGTGAATCTACTAAGCACTTTCGACAATTTTAGGTTTTACAAACAATATTCTATTCTATAGTCGTCCTCTCTAAAATCTGCCGAATATCTTAATATTACAGCAGACAATTTTTATCACCAAGTGTCGCGCGTTTTACTTGAAGATGGCAAAAATTACCGGCATCACCTTGTACTTTGGGCTGCAAAAATGTTTCTTCGTCTGACTGAGTGGTTAACACACTGAACGTGGTAGATGGCCGAAGTGGGATGGTCTAGGGTTCTGGCCTACTGACCGGCTGTCGATCTAAACGGTCTGGAGTCTTGGGGAGGTTTTTCCAAATGTAACGTGAAAACGCGTTAGAACTCTATAAAAACGCCTAAAGCATCCCCTCTTTAGGAAGATAGCCGTCATGTAACTTTGCCTTTACCATAAAATCAAAAAATAGGGGAGAGGGAGGGCACAGTGGGGAGATAGATATTTTTCTATGATTCTAAAGGTAAAAAAATTAGAAAAAAATTCATAATTTTGTTAACCACTATTGCAACACTGTTGAAAATAGTCACTGTCACCATTCATCATGTAGGAAAGTTGCAGCCATTTTTGTTTCTACTATCACTGTTGGAAAAATCAGACGAGTTTTACTTTTTTGGATTTGAGCAGTAAATTATCATCCAGTAATCAATATCTTTGTTTTAGTTTAATGCTTAAACTTTCTTAATTAATAATATTCCAATATCTTAAAATATCTTAAATTAAAGATACTTAAAATACCTTTCTGATATAAAATAATTCATTATGATTCTATTTCCTTATCATATTATGTATAACTATACAGTGACGGGTAAAAATACCCATTTATCGTAAAATTAAATTTCCTATCTCACATTATTAGAATGTTGCTGAGCGTGAATATACAACTGGAAATTTTAAAGAGTTTCTTGTCATGAAAGTATATTTTTAACGGATTGGCAAAACAAATTTAATAATTACGACGCACAGCGCTATCTTACTGGCAAATTTTATTCAGCTCTTTTAGAATACGGTGGCGATCGTCCTATATGCAAGTGCATAGTATAAACCTATGGCTTGTGCAGGTACAGAAAGAACAATGACACACAGTGGACTTTCGATCTTATTCGATGATAAATTGAACTTTTTCAAAAATTTTGTTACCGTCTACTATTTAATTTGATGTTATTTTACTATTTTCAATTCATCAAACATTGTTAAGCAAAGAATTTTGCAACTTTTAAATGTGTTTCATCATTATAACTATTTTTGAAGGCTTGCCATTTAAAAACTGCTTTAATATCTTCAGTGTTGAGGCTCTCAACCTCTATTTAACTGTAGTAATAGTAATGTGTGACATAATACATCTGATTTCGTATGTCTTACTCATTGTCCCACTGTACCCCATTCCCAGACCCACTGTGGCCCGAATAGGGCCACAATGGGACAACTTGAGTACGTATTAAAAATTAATTTCTTTTAAAAGAATAAAATAAGGATAAATTCTGAAAAAGAAATTAGAATGAAAACTAAGAGTTGTCACAATATTGTTCTGCATTTAATTTTTAGTTTTAATTTTAAGAAAGGAAATTATTTTAAAACAAGTAAAAATTCCCTCCCCCCTGTCCCCTACATCTAAGTATAAAACTAACATTTCATTGTTCTTTGCGTGCATAAAATGGATTATCCATGTAATTACAGAACTCTTTTTTATGCACGTAAGAGTGTGTAAAAGAAAATTTGATATTAAAACTGAAGACCAGCTAGCTTAAATGAGCAACTGACATGCAAATAGTCATTAAAGTTATCAACTTATCTAACTGTCGACGCAAAGTAAATAGACGAGAGCTGTAATTTTCATTTTATCTATAGAAATTCTCGGAGAACACATTTAAAGTCATCGACACAGTTTTAACGTTTTCTAAGTCGTTCAATCCAATTAAATGCTTATACCATGTGACAGTTACATGATATATAGAATGTATATTTTCAGATGATGGCTGTGAAAATCTAATTACAGTATGAATTTCTTCCCCCGTGTAATAGCATAACGAGTTTTTAACCCGATGATTTTTCTTAGGAAAACGAAACGAGAAACGCATCAGATACACGTGCGGCAACTAGAAATGTATGTGTGTATGATTCATTAACACGGTTTCATGTGCCTCGAAAAAGATAAAAAAAATCAGAATTATTTGATTTTTATGAAATAAAATAAAAGGCAGATGTGAAATGGGAAACGAAATGACGATATTTAGGTTAGATTGTAGAACATTTTACATATTTAATTACGATTTAGTTTCCTACAAATGATAATACAATGCAGTTTTACGTCAAGAATTTATTTTTTATTTGTAGCAGATTTTCGTGATTCTATATGATTTCAATATCTCAGATGTAGAGCTGAAGCAAACCGCATGTATTCGGTACTAAGATACGGATAATCACTCAGACTCGAAGTAACGAATTGTTACTTTTCGGTTGATATCGTTACTCGTTACTCGATCGGAAGCTGTTTCGGATCGAGCAGCTTCGAACTTCGAATACAGATTTCCAGGCGAGGCGAACTAGGGGGAAAACGGGTTCCAGTAATCGAGTACTAATATCTTCTGTTTGTTACTGGATATCGGATCGCGGTTTCAAGGGGGAAAATGACTTTTGAGTGTGCATTTCGGATCGACCAGGTTCGAACCGGGGTCGCCGCGACTGAAGAAAGAGAGAGGAGAAAGCAAAGAGGGGGTCTGGGTACTGGTTTTCGTGACGTCACAAGAAAGGATGGGATTTGGAACAGTTTGCATTGAGTTCAATGGAAGAAATGGAATTAATAATGCCAATAAATACGAGTAGCTTAATTTTTTATGACGCATTGAAATAGCATTTTCGTTTTACAACACTTTGTTCTTAAATAATAGTGAATCAACAATATTTTTTGTCAGAAATTAATGAAATAAATTGGTACTAAATTTAAAGCAGTTTCAGCATTGTATGCAGTATGTTTTGCATTTCGGGCTAGCAAATACATTCTAAATAATATAATGGTTACTCAATGTTATCATTTATCTAAAATAATATGTATATGGATTAAATTTATACGTTGTATAAGTGTAAAGTCATATTTTTAAGTAAGTAAAAGTAAATATATTTTCAAGTAAAAATAATAATTTTTATTAATTTTACTTAAAAACTGAAATACATTATTTAGTTTTGCTTCGTTTTAATAAGCTTTTTGAAAGAATTGATGTTAAAAATATCCAGATTCATAAATAGTCATCTCAAGCCATTTCGTGACGTCACAAGAGAGGATGGGATTTCGAAGAGTTTGTATTGAATTCTATGGAAGAAATCTGATCAATAATGTCAATAAACACTAGTAGCACGAGGAATATAATCAGAAATTTCCACAATTAATATTTTAAAAACTTGTACAATACATTCTATATATAATTATGTTATAC
This sequence comes from Cheiracanthium punctorium, assembly GCA_038373885.1. NCBI lineage: Eukaryota > Metazoa > Arthropoda > Arachnida > Araneae > Cheiracanthiidae > Cheiracanthium > Cheiracanthium punctorium. Next base: position 341,236 of record JAWZYV010000410.1, on the reverse strand, counting down.
AGACTCCTAATGTCAAATTTTATTAGAAGCAATTAAAGCACAAAAAACAAGAAAATAAAAAGTAAAAGCTTTTATTACCCAAACCTTACAAATACTATAAATTTTTCGTGAAAGCACTACAAGTGTTTGCTTTAGTTTTTTCTGGATAAGACTTTCAAATATCACATTGAGGCATTTGAAATATACATAATTAAATATTTTTAAAAATTAGTGAGTATAACTCTTGAATATGTAAAACTGCCTAAATGCTCTCAGGGGTTTTCATGTAAAATATGTTGCAGTAATACATATACTTTTTCGTTATTGTTGTTAGCATTGCAGTAATACATTTTCTTTTTTGAGTTAATTTCCAAATCTGTGTTCATACTTAATTTCAGAATTTTCAACAAATTCCGGTAAACCGTTTAGTTAGAAATATTTCTTTAATAAATACCTTCTATATTTTTGTTTTTCTAAGTATCCAGCAAATAGATTTCTCTCTCTCTCTCTCTCTCTTTTTTTTTAAATAAATAAATCAACCATGAGATCCGCATTGAACCTTAAGCTACTTGGTATGTGCAGTGGAAGGGGATCTGCGTTTAATTTATAATTAATGGTGAAATTTTCTTAACATAGAATTGCCATGAAACTCTTGATACATTTCTTAATTTCAAAAGAATTTATATTTTCCTTTGCATTATTTTTTTCGGTTTCCTCAATATCTTTTTCCTAAACGTTTTCTCTTCTTTTAGTAGGATCAGTTATTTCTTGTTTTTTGGTAATATCGGATATATAGGCTGGTAAGCTCGAAAAAATGCACGGGATAGCATTCGGTTCTAATTTATAATGCTTTCTTTTTACAGTTAAAAGTGCCCCATCTGATTTTAAAATAGCATCGTCTTTTAAAAGATCTTCATCTCGGAAATGCTCAATACAAACATACGTATTTTTTCCTGGGGACCAATTTTTTCTTGGAATATTTTTAGTCCATTCGGCCCGCTTTTCTTCGTTTTTTGGGAAAAGTGAAAACATTTACATTTTCTCCTCTTTTGTAATTAGCTTTACTTACAGCCTGGGACGCAGCAAACGGAAGCATAGTGATTGCTAGAACAAAAGAACAGAAATCAATAAAACTAACGCAAAATACGGCAATTTTATATTTTTATGTACTCTATAGCTTAATAACTATTATCAAGTATGTCGTATTAAGAATAGAGATTGCTGACTTACCATTAGTATCCAAAAAAGGCACAAAACATCTTAGTTTCTTCTACTTTTCAGTATGATTCTAAAGGCCGCCGTCCTGTTGCGTCTTTTTCCGGTCGCAGCGGGGTTTTTTTTTTAATGGTCAAGGCATTGTACAAGGGGGGATACAGTGCAGGGTCGAAGAATTTATTGACTTTTAATGACCACCGCCAAAGGATAACGCGTGAAACCACAAAAGCACGCCCACCGCTCAGTGGGGGCACTTTTCTCCGCAGTGCGTCTTCAAGATTCTGAAAAATACATTGGGTTCCCATTATAGCGTACTGAAACGCACTTAACTGGACGTCGGCCCTAATGCTTTTAACAGAGAAAAGTCCATCCTCTCTTGTGACGTCACAACACCTCCACGCGTTCAGTACCCAGGCTCGCCTTGTAATTGTCTACTCTCCCCCTTCCTTCCCGGGGGCTCCGTTCGAACTTCGAATACAAGACTGCCGGAGGGAGAAAATGAATTTCGGTATTTGAGTAATAGTATGTTCCGTTCCGTTACTAGATACCGGAAGTATTATGGATTCTCGCTGTTTGAAGGGAAAAATCAGTTTCGGTATTTGAGTAGTAATATGTTCTGGTTGCAATTCGTTTGTGCCGAGCCGAATGGTATCGTTTTGATGAGGTTTGGAAGAATCCGTATGTTTCGTTAGTTATGGAGATGGATATACTATCTGCTGTTCTATTGATATGGGTCGTACAATGGGGGGATAGGATCCGGTGTATAGTGCGTTCTTATGCGCAGTTGAACTTTTTTTTGCAGGGGGGGAAGGGGGTGTTCTTATAATTTTAGAGGAGCAATACATATAAGAGAAGCATGTTAGTAAGGGGTGCTAATTTCGGGCTTTCTAACATTTTAGTACTAAATAGTGGTGCAATCAGAATTCTTTCTTTCAGGGTGGTTCCGAAGCAGGATTGCGAACTTAACTTTTTCTTTTTTTTTTATTTAGAATCGAAATATGAGTAATAAATAACAAATTATTTAAATACATCTTTAAAAAAATATTTTTTTATAAAGTAAACGAATTCACACATTTTTATTATTTAAAATATTATTTGGAACTAAAAAAAATATTTAGCATGGAAACCTAAACATATTTTTTAAGTAATTGTTTAAAAAATATATAAAAAATTGGAAGCTACCCGGGATTTCTATGCCCACTCCTGCGTAAGCCACTGGTATTAAAACAATTCAATAAAGTTCAGTATGTTTCTAAAATGTCGGCGTTTAGGGGGCCATCTGCCCTATTTTATGGTACATTTTATTCCATGAACTCATGGAATACGCATAGTCCGGTGGAACCATTCTTTCTGTATGAAAGGAGTGATAATTTTTGTTTAAAGAATGCTCTCATATATGCACCCACAGAAGGGGCTAACCCCTTTCATCCCAAAAGTGCAGAAATAGAACTGAAAATATCTTAAAAATAGATAATTCTCACTGAATTAAACAGTTTTAATTTAAAATATGGTAATTTTTAATTTACTTCGAAAAATCGTCCAGCAAAAGAAGTTTTTGATATGAAATAAGAACTCACAAATAATAAAGATATTATGCTTGTAGAGACGCAAAGTAGTTGATATCATACTGAGATCCCCTGCCCTGTGAATTTAATATATATGGCCCAATCCCTAGATCTCAGTATTCGAGAACCCGCTCCCAGAAAAAAACACGAGTCACAAGCTTTCCTTTACACTTTTTATGATAAGAGTGAACAGGTTAAACCAGCGTTCAGAATTTAAAAAAGGGGGGTTGAAAAAAAAAGAATGGCATATGTCTTTGGAAGATTTCTATGTGTACTCAGTAATTCGGATAATTTAGCATTGTATAAAACCATAAATGTGTATAAAAACAATCTGTAAATCAGAGAAAATAAGCTCTAAATACAACTTTGTACAACTTCGCTAAAAAAAATTCTTTTATTTAGGTTTTGTTATGGGTTTATGTATGGGCGGCATATACCCATAACAACACTGTCCCGGATGTGTTGTTATGGGGCACATATAACACCCTATTACCGATTCTATTAGTAGTAACGAAAGTAACGAGTAACGAATAGCGAACATCTAAGTAACAAATACATACGGATACTCATTTTGTCGTTACTTTTACAGCACTACTCAGATGAGATAAAAATCCTGAATGATATCCATCCACGTAATATTTGTGTAAAACATTTGGATTGGGCCAATCTATGTATTTTTGTTTCGTTGACTATAAAATTAGTAATTTAATTAATTTTAATTGAACATTATGAGTCAACGTGCTAAGCATTAGTATAAGATTTAGTATATTTGGGTAATCATTTAAAAATGTGAATTAGGGTTTTTTCAACGTTCAAAGATTCAAGATAAATCAAAGTTCGTGACTGAAATTAGTATAAATTTTTACGCAAAGAAAGACTATCTCTAAAAATTTCACGATAAAATGCGATCTGCTATGTAATACAATTTATTGTTTTCAACTCAGTTCGATTACAATTTAATGTTATGAGTTTGGCATGGTAAGCAATTAAAAATAATTCATTAGTTCAAATATTTTGATTAATTAAACGGATTTATTGTTCGTTGTGTAGCATTATTAGTCAATTTTTTAATATCGTTGTGAGCGTAAATTTTTTATTAAAATGGTTTACGTACGTAGTAATTTGAAATAAAAGGTGTTCTCAATCCGAATTTATTGAAGCTATACGATAACTCTTAAAATATGCAAGCTTAAAAAATATCGAGCTAATTTAGATCAATATTTTTAAGCGTGTACATTTATATCTATGAAAAATGAAAGAATTAAATATACAAATAAATAAAGTTAAAAAATATTGAATCAATCAATTTCATGAACAAACAATAGTGGTAACACTTGTTTTAATTTTTGGTCGTCTATAAAGCTTCATTTGTCGTCTATGAAATCTCAGGCATCTTAGTATATAAGGAAATCTCTTCAAAAGTTTGTGCTATCTAAGAAAATTTAGAAATACAAAAAGCATTTTATGGATAGTTTTTTTTTTTTTTTTTTTTTTTTTTGCTGAAACTGTCTCATTTTGCAAACTAGCCAATTTTGACTGACAGTTTTAATATACTTTTCACAAAACCAAAACTAATTTTAATGAAATAACTTTATACAACTCACAACACAAGCAATGAACGTAAGAATGATATCACACACGTAGAAAAAGGTTAAAAAATTACTTCAGAACCAGTTACTAGGTCATTGTCCTTGGTGTAGATAGGACATTTTTTCCCTGCTAAGTTTATATCTTGTAGAACATGCTCGATTTCTAAAGTACGGGAAACGCTTCGCTGAAATTTCGTGATAAATTTTGCGCTTGATAAATTCATTCTTTTTTCTACACCCCCACCCACCCCCCCCAAAAAAATGAAAGAAAGAAAAAAATCAATAAACTGAAAATTAATTAGTATTCTAGTGCCTAGTTATTTTACGTAGAATCAAATTAGTTTTCTTTATAATCAATTGTATAAACTGCATTTAAGGATATTCAATAAAAATTTTGCTATCTAATTCTTGCCTTTTTCACAGGGCACCTTCTGTCTTTCCTCGGCGAAACATAAAATAAATCTCATTGTTTACCAAATCATTTTCTCGACACTTAAACGATAAACTTTAAAAGATATATCTCTTCATCATCGCCACTGTCTTGTTATATTTACTCTCAGTTTCGCTTGCTTTTCATCAAACTCGAACAACAAATCATTCAAAAAGCGGCTACTTCAAATGTTAATAGCTGAGCGATTTAGAGGCCGGACTGAACTCTAATTACCACAAATGTGTTACGCCAGCCAGTTTGGGTATTGGAAGTTTCCCGAGAAAAGAGAAGAAAGACAAAAGACATCGTCACTCATTCGATACCATCACTCAGCATTAAGATCCAGATAAAAGATTGGCGTGGGTTTCCAATCACAGCTGTAAAGAAAACATTTCATTCAGAGAGCATTGCGCAATTCTGAAAACTGTTAATATTATAGATTTTTTTGATAGTGGTCGGAATTCGGTATATATATATATATATATATATATATATATATATATATGTATATATATATAAATACATAGTTATGCATTTGCATTGATAACATTCTTAATGAAACCTGGATAATTCGCACTTCAGGAGCGTGTTTGAAATCAGCGGATCTAAAAAATCGGTTTATCATTAAATCAAATTTACTCACTCATATTAAATACACAGGGTGAATTCGTGAACCGAAGGGTAGATAAAATGCATATAAAGAAACATTATTGGTGTAGCAATGGGATTTCGAAAATGAAAAGTGTAGGCCAGAAAACAGGAAATGTTGGGGAAATGAAAAAAAAAAAAAAAAAAAAAACTTTATTACAGTAATAGCCCAAATGTGCCCTCACCAACATCGATATTCACCCTTGAAGATATATCTCTTTCAAGTGTTTCATGAGCATTTGCAGTAGCGACTTTGTAATGCGGTCCTCATCAGAGTCAATCGAAATCTCATAGACTGAGGGATTTGAGAGCCCCCCCCCCAAAAAAAAAAACTCGATATCTAGTAAACGTGCTGGAGAAGCGACTGGTCCACCTCGTCCAGTCCATCGAGGGCCAAAGGTAATCGAGGCACTGAGGTAATTACATGCATTATTGCAGAAATGAGCTGGAGCCCTATCCTGTTGAAAACAAGTGGCATTTCTTTTCGGTACCTCACATTACTATACAAAAAATGCTTCTTTATATGTATTTGATCTAACCTTAAAATTTGGCGCCTGAATTCAGGGACACCCTGTATACATTAACTGCCAACAAAAAGGGAACACCTTGTTAACAAACCAGGCGACGAGATTCCAGAATTGAAAGTAAAACGATGTTCTGGCAGGATAACGAATGATTCTCCGCTCACAGGAAATGCTAGAAATTGCAAGATTATGCATTCACCAATAAAAATTATGAATCTAGAAAGCTGATTTCGACATATTTTAAGACATCATCGTATGTAATGTGTTAAAGAATGTCGAAATAGGTCAGCTGTATTTGTAGCTTTAATTGGTATAATTACAGCTGACAGCGCATGCCTTGTGAATTGATTCTGTTTCATTTCGTCAACAAACTAGATTTGTCCTTTAGCTTGAAGGTATTGTTAGCAAACACTGTTTCATGCTGTTAGCTATAAAGCCTGATTTAAAATAATCCATAGGTATTCAACTTTTTGGAATAAAAATCTCTACAATTAAATAGAAAGAACTCAAAATTTTGAAATATAGTATATACATATAATAATTACATAGTTCTTTTTCCTTAATCCTATCCCAAACTTACTAACTTCGTCTCGCTGAGAATATTTATTTTACAATTCAATTTTACAAACCACCAAGTTTTCGAGTCATTTATTTTCAAATAAGAATTAGAATTTAATCATAGTCTCTAACAGGGTATAACTATAAACTTTTAAAACCAATTAATACAATTTTACATACTAACTACTCTAAAAATATCGTATACGATGAGAGTATAATCGAATTCCACCTAACATTAATCGGATCAAACTAAACATATGGAAAATTGATGGCTTAACAGTTAAACTTTTCACTAATAGCAAAAAGCCGTGGCACCCAAATAGCTAGGAGGTATATCACTGAATCTGAATAAATATATTTTACAGCGTGCAACTTTTTTTTTGTGTGTGTGGACTTCTCTATTTAATTAATAAATCATTAAATAGACGTAAAATATGTTTACAAAATATTTCTAAATTTGATCGTTTTTAAGAAAACCAAATAAAATTTGAGCAGGATACTACTACCGTTTCGTGAGATGGAGTTGCTTTAAAAGACATCAGTTTCTGGGCATACGATAAGAACTGACACTAACTACCATGTCAATGACTTCTTCAAAGCTTCTGTCCCCACAGTAACGTATCCAGTAAATGTAGATTTTTATCTATTTTCTAAAAGAAAGATAGTATAACACTCTTCAGAATCCTAATAAAGTACTGTTGTGTTCATGATTAGTTAGATATAAATAGCTTGAGGGATGTTTCGTTATGTACATATTATGTAACATTCAGAGCAGGTATTTCGTGAATATATATATATATATATATATATATAAAAGCAGAAATGTTATTTTATAATGATTACCTAATCCAAATTTTTCAGTATTGTATGTTGACTTTAATGCCTTTTTTTAAAGTATGGAATAACTTTTAAAAGCTCAAATGTTTAACAAATAACGAATACAATAGAGGTATTAATATCGAATTATTATAACAATAGAATATGATTGAAATATACGATAATTAAAGTGTACAAAATGTAAAAAATAAACATGAAGGACTGTTTCAGTTTAAATTTCAGGCTTTTGGAGAAATTTTGAATAAATTACAAGCAATTAAAAAAGTTTAAACAATTTCAAGACGTCATATTTAAAGCTTTAGCAATTTTTTTTATGAAAAGAGATAGGGCAGTTGTTTTCCTTTTTAAAAAATTGAAAACTCGTTATTTTTCTCTTTCAAACTTCTGACAATGTTTGCTTCTCGCCAAGGACACATTGTAAAAAGTACTTTTCAGGTAGAAATCGTTGTTCTTTGAGTGGTGATTTCAAGTCCCATCTTTCGTCGTCTAATAATCTTTGTTTTATAATTCCTTGCAAAACAATTTAAAATGAAACTCTTGTTTGTTAAATGAACAACTGTAATGAGCAAATGCAAAAGAAAAAATGCCCTGTAAATTTACTTAACTTCTAAGGAATCACAGCCATTTATGTCTTTCCAGCTCTGTAAAATATTCAAGAGACAATTCTTGAAATCTTTGAAAAATTTATATTTATCGTTTGAACTGCATAAGAACTCTGTATTTTTTTAATATTAATAATTATGCATTAGAAAGAAAAATTTTTAATTTTTGAATAACTGAAAACTTTAGTCGTAAGAACCCTCAAATAACGGTTGTTAAATGGTTATAAAAAGTAAAGAAAAGTAAAGTAAGAGTAGAAAGTCTTACTTTCTGCCTTTATGGAACGAGGAACTTCTTACATTTGAAGAAAGATGGACTGTTTATGTGAGCCGAAACGGTCCGTACTGTTTTAATTTATATTTCAGTATGTTATATACAATTCTGTGTTATTATATGCCCCTCACCCCCCCCCTCAAAAAAAAAAAAAAAGAAAAAGAAAAGGAGAAGTTCATAATCCTTTGGCTTTTATTTTATAAACTGGACAACAACGCGAATAATTACACAAAAATATTTTTTAAATAAATAACATGTTTTTCTTTAATGATCAAAACAGAATAAATTGCTATGAAACTTACAATTAATATTCAAACACAACACAAGAACTTTGTTACTTAAAATTTAACACTTTATTACTTGTTTATTGTTGAATAGAATTACAAAAGACGACTTAGCTTATATTGTCCGCATTATCATCATGTATCTGATGTAAGGTATTGAGAATATCTTCGTAGTAGTTTTCCTTCAGACTATTTCTTGTACAAGCATTAAAAATCTTATGACTGAAAAATCAGCCTAAGTTTTCATTTATTCTCGTATTTTGAATTTATACATTTATTTTTTCAGTAATGAGATCCAAAGAGCTTACATTGTTTAATAAAGTTAAATATTTATGACAACTTTTTGCTGGGTCAAAAGTGATTCCAACTCTAATCATAGCCAAAATTCTATTACATAATGATTGCTAGGAATATTAATACAGAAAAGTTTATACTTATTTTCATATGAAACTAAGCTAAAAGTATTTCTGAAATTAATAACTTTTGTATTTTTAGAGTAGCGTTTGAGAAAAATTAATTAAATAGGACATTTTCTAGCATTTTTTTCAGAAATAAATTAAAAACCCATATTTTTTAAGTCCAACTAGCTCGCCACAGCAACTACTTGAAGAGAAACATGGAGTGATGCTGAGATATTAAAGAAAACAGACTATCTGTACGTTTGTTTATGACATCCCAGCTGCAGAGCATTTAGACAAACTTAAATTGAAGTTATCAACTGTGAGATTAATTCATAAGAATTTCAGAGTTACTTTATCTCTTCACCTAAAGAAAAACGATAGTGAAGACATCGCAAAAATAAACACTTCACAAGTCATCACGTCCGATAAAAACCGAGAATATGCTACTTTTAGACTTTTTTTTTCGTTTTGGTATCTGCTCTTTCACAATGCAGATTTTAGAACCGTATTGAGGCATGGTAATTCTACTGCAATAACTTGAATTGTGTTGACGGTTAAACAGAAAAGTAAAAAGAAAAGAAAAGTTTTTATGTGGGAGGGGGCGTGGGTCTGGGAATAAGGAATATATATGCTCATAGTTTTAAGAAGAGATTAACATTTTTGAAAACATTCCACTCCATGGAAGTCTTTAAATTATTCGATAAGTATTAATTATCATGCACGGTCTCCTTTATTATTGCATTAAATATTCCCCATACGCTAAGTCATTTTTTGGCGGGGGGGGGGTCATTTTTCATTTTTTGCCTATCGTCGAAATGCTGTGGTTCCAGAGCTATTTATTCAAAATGAATCGCATATCTTTAACCCTTGCTTCAATGACAGGGTACCTTTAGGGCATTAAAAATCTCATAACTCTCTCATCTCTTTAGGGGGTGGGGTCATGGTAATTTTATAATTTCTAATTAAGCCTAGATGATATCGTTTTTAATCCTCGTTATTTAGATTAATCTTAACTAAACATATCATTTTAACCCCTTTCGGGAAAAATTAATGTTGAGTTTTTATGCGTTATCTTTTCGGAATCATTACTCAAAATCCAGGTACTAAGGTACCCAGGGGCGTAGCCAAGGGGGGGGGATAGGGGGGTCATAACCCCACCCATGAGGAATTTTTTGCCATACAAAATGTATATTCTTCACTACAGTGTCACACACACGTATACATATATATGAGTTGTAGTAGTCGTAACCCCCCCATGAAAAATTTCTGGCTACGCCCCTGAAGGTACCCCTTATGGTCTCTCTTGTATATGCAGATTGTAAATGATTATTATTTCAAATATAAACAAACATAATAATAATTATTATTATTATGGTTATGAATTATTTATTTCTTTAATTATTTATTATTATTATTATTTATTAGAGTCGTTCAGTAAGTTAGTACTTGATTATAAAATCGGTAACATGACAATTAAACAAACGGAGACAGTAGATATTCGATGTGGGTATCGTGGTACCAGGTATTTAAAAAATACGGGGTGTTTTTGGTCATTGAAGTAAGGGTTAAATAATTTTTGTATTTTATGTGTAAAAATTGTGCATTTTTTATATCTAAAAGATAGTTCACAATCATTTTACAACTCAACAAGTGTGTGCTCTCTTCCTCCGGTTTATTCCTCATATGAAAACTCTGAATACATACTTTTTTAAATTCAGCTATAACGGTTAAATGATTTGAAAACCTAGATTTAGGTCTTTTAGAATGAAATGTTAATACCTTTCTTAAAGCTCGAAAATCATTTCAATATGAACAAGTGTATGAGAAGTTTATGAAATGTCAGAAAATTTTGGATACAATTCGCTAATGAGATGGTACTTTAGGTAGATATGTTTTCACCTAGGATATTATTGATGTGTTTTTATCTATTCCTATTACTATATAGGGTGTCCAAAGAAAAAAAGAAAGAAAGAAAGAAAAATATGTACAAACTACATATGTTGAACATTCATAAAAAATTTATTTTCCTCCCTGCAAGTTTAAATTTCTGGGTGAAAGTTATGTTATGTTCACACTTTATGTTTAGACAAGTTCCCTACGCGATCTCCAGGACTTTACGCCGTTTGATTTTCGATTATGAGGCACTGGAAAAGATTAGGTTTACAGTCGTATATATAACGTAACCGGACACATTTTGGAATGATGAGCTCTGAAATCCCATTGGATACATTGTTTTAAAGTACGGAATCAGTCGTGACTCTTACGCAGAAGTGTACCGATATTGATAGTTACCATTTTGAACACTTATTTTAAACACTATTGGAACATTAGATTTGACCAGAAAGTACACTGATTTTTGAAACCGAACTAGAGCCCTGCTTTCCCCAGATATTTAACCTTAAATTTTCCAGGATAGTTCAACGTGTGTGTACAGTTTTCTGACGCAAGCCTGTATTTTACATTTGTACCAATAGAGTGTTTCGATCTGGCTAGAACATTAACCTTCCATATATTGAAAACTTCAATAGGAGTGTTATATTTTACTCGCATCGCAAAATAAAGTTATCTAGATAGTAGGAAAATTGTGAAGTCAGTTCTTTGGACCTTTCCGCATCAGCTTTCGTAAATTAGTGCCTTTTATGATAGAGAGATCATCAGTAATAATGTTCCCAAAATTCATATTTACAAAGCCCTTATAGTAATCATCAGTGTATGAATAAGGATGTGAATCAGTTTAATTTAATGTTTAAGAATTCTAATTACCGTATTGGCCTGAATATAACGCGATCTCGAATTTTTTCATCAAGATAATTAGAAAAATCCTATATTTAGGCCTCGAATTTAGCGCGAGTCAGGTTTTTAACGGGAAATGATCATTCAAAAAATACCGTGTTATATTCGGGCCAATACAGCAAATACTGTCTTTTCTTATGATGATTTGTTTTCACCTATAAGCAATAAAAAAGTAAAATTCTAAATTTATTTTCTCTGCATGGTTTTCCTCTCATACTAAAAATTTAACTTTTATAACGAATTAAACAAACCGTATTTTAAGAAACGATTAAAAATTAAAATAAAAATATTCGAAGGATAAGAAAGTAATGTCTTTTTTTTTTCATATTTCAGTATTTCGCTCAGCCAAAATCACTGAAGCTGATAAAATGAAAAATGGCATGTATATGAGATTTTTAACATTAAGTACTAGATGAGACAGCAGTACCGCATCTGGTTTAGTCTCACTCTCCGCGCAGTCAACGCACCAAGCTGTCAAAAAGCGCTTTCCCCTTTATACCCAGCTGATTTCTTCGCGATTCCCCCCATTCTTCCGCGGTCACGCACGGCTATTGTTAACCAGAAGCAGTTTCACTGAGAGAGTTTAGTTGATGTTTTGTATAATGCGTTTTCTTTCGGAAGAAAACTCTCAATTTCATCTACACGCTTCGAGTTTGGAGATGCAAATTTTTTTTCAAAATGAGATTTCGTTTGCCACAAGTAGAGCTTTTCATCGAAGTCAAATAAATATTGTTTTATCAAACATTCATAAAACCTTGATATATGCTTTCTGTCATCATTTACAAGATATATTTTTAAGCAAGTTATTGAAAAGATGTATTTATCAGAGTCGATACATATATCGACTAAAATGCTAAATTAATATACGTTTAGTCGATACATGTATCTATAAAGTAGTATTTAAACTTTAAAATAACGATAAGAGTTTTTATGATTTTAATACACGTTAAATGAAAGTACATAATAGTATTTAACTGAAAATTGTGGATTTGCCTATACATGGTACCCTAGATTTTATTTAAAAATAATTTTAATGGAAAAGTAAATAGGGTATAGATGAAATTAAAATTTTTACCTTATGGGGGGTAGGGGGCCAAAACGTTCTTTTTACGTATCCCGCGTGATCTTAAAGAAAAAAAGTACATCCATAAAATTCTCGCTGTAACACTCACAAATACATAAATATCAGTTTTATTAAATTTTGGCATTTGTCCTCCTAGGTGGTGTAAAAGAAAGAAGTTGGTCATCTTTCTCGAAGGATGAAAAATTATCTATAAAATTCTTGTTGTAAAATGTAACAAATATGAATCGTGTGTTTAGGCTCAGATTGTTTGTAGTTAAAAACTTGTTGAATATTTATATTTGAATTTAATTTTAAAAAATAAATTAATTTTCGGGGCTTCCTAATTTTTAATAAAAATTCAAAAGTTAATGACCTGAATAAAATGGCACTATTCCATTAATTTAAAAAGCTTGAGTAATTAATTAGTGAAAGCTGAAAACTAATTTAGTGTTACTTCTAATTGGACAAAAAAGTGTTAAATACATTTTTCATGCTTTTTAGACAGTATCAACTTTGAATTGAAGTACTGAAAGTTCTTTCGTGTATAATTTTGTAAGTTTTTTTTTTTTTTTTTTTTTTTTTTTTTCCCTAATACTATATATTTTCCTTCCTCAGTGTACGAATTGTTTCGGAATAGAAATGTACAGTATCAAACTAAAGAAGTTAGACTTACAAATATTTTTAAAAATTCATTCATGTCATAAAACTATCCTAATATTTTATCTACTTCTTTTTATTATAAAGTAGTGTAGCTTATGTCATGTGTTCATATTAAAAAGACATTTATTTTAAACTTTAAAAAGTTAGATAAAAAACACTATTGTATTTACGTACATTTCCAAATATAACAGATAAGATAGTTTCGCAGTTATATAAAATATAGTTAATTATGAAAAAGTGTGAGTTGTTATCCAGTCTATTGCTTTTTGTTCAAATGTGATATGTTTGTAACAAGCGCTGTAGACAATGCTGTTATGCAATTGTATAGCTGTGTAATTGTAACCCATTTTTGCAAACTATAAATAATTCGAATGACGAAAATTACTAAATCAGTACATTAAAGTAATAAAGCTTGGATGCTTTTGATGATTGTTGGTTTTTGTACTTAAGGCAACGCGATCGAGAAGCACCCCGATTGGAAGAAATATTTGAATATTTTCTAACATGCATTAAAGTCATTCTGAAACCTTCTATGATTTTCTTGCACATTAAAGTATTCGACATCAGAAGATCGCAGCATAACAAGTACTTGCGTTTTTAATGCGCTATCTTAATAAACATGTAGTTATGTTATGTTATATAATAACAATTCTAAATGAATAACCAAATAAACAGTGATATAAAACTGGTTACAAAGTTCAGAAACTGTTAAACATTATTGCTTATTTTCTTCCCATGTCTAGTATTTTTGTGTGTACTATTTTGTCAATTAGAAATTAAAATCCAATTAATCCTATTATTTTTCTTCAAATAATGTTTAATCACAAATTTATAAAGAACATAAGTGTAACCTATCTCATGTTTTCTTTTTTTATTGGCTGAGATGCGAAAACAGCGTGTGTACATATCCTATATTTCTTATAGGATATGTACAATGAACATTTGATACATTTCACAATGAACATTTTGATACATTTCACTCACATTTTTTTAATTCTTTAAAAATATAGCTGCCATAGAAAGCCCTGTATTTTTTATGTTTCGCATTAATATATTTATAACTTAACTTCTTCCTTTTTCAAAATTCATTACTAATAAGTAAAGTAAAGGCTCTTTATTTTTGTCAAAGTGTTTCTCTTTGTATTGTACTTTTATTTCAAAAAGTCATCACCAGTTATCTAAAATTTTTTTGCGAGTTAATATCTATTTTATTTATGAAAAGTTTTGAGATATGGATGATATCATATTAATCTTGAGAACTTTAAGTATTAGATTTATATTTTACGACATTTATAATCAGTTACATAGATTGAAGCATTGTTATTATTTGAAACGGTAGCTCTTAATTTGTTCTTCTGATTTTATAGACAAAAAACTAAAATAATAATGTTATGTATTTCCAATACTAACAATGAATCACTCATAGTGTCCGTAAATAATTTTTATATCGCTGATATTGTAATAACTCCAAATTCACATTTATAATCTCCGGAAAGATAACGCGTCTAAGCAACTCAGCATTTTGAAATTTTATCTATTACTTTAAGAGAGCAGATAAGCTTAAAAATAGAGTACAGAATTAAAGTAGACTATTTTTAATATTTAAAACTCAGATGATTTTAAAAGTTGAATTATAAAAAAAATGATTTATCATGAGAAATCAAAGTATTTAAATTATAGACTATCGATTTCAAGATGGTCAAAGGATAACGATAATTTCAAATGTTTAATGTTTGTAGTAGGAAATTTAGTTCAGGTATTTCTAGGAATTAGTGCGAATTTTCAATGAAAGAAATTCTAATTTGTAATAATTTACAAGCGATACGCAAAAGAATCCCATCAACTTTTTGACTAAAATGTTCTGCTTTTAAGATATCCCCAAAGGAAAAGATGAATGCACTCTTTCATAATAGATTTGTAACATTCGAAATAAAAGTCTTGTTTCCCAGAAAAATTTCATAATCTTAGCTGTCAAAAGAAACACTGTTTAAAATCTGCAGCAGTGCATTTTAATATGCAGACAGTTTTATTTGGAAAACATTATGTCACCAGAAAGTTCCTAAGCAAAGTTTTGAAATGTACGGCAACAAATTAAACTTAAGACGAAAACCTTTAAAAACAGAAACGGCAGTTAAAAACATACTAAAAGCTTTCTTTTAAATAAGGAACATCTGTAAAAAAAGAAGTAACGCAATTTACAGAGCACTTTCAAATAGATAAGTGTAGCAAATTAAATTTCTTAGAAAAACCGCAGCGTTTTTCAAATGCAATCTGTTTTGTTTTCTGATATTTTGCTGAGAATTAAATAAATCAAGTTTTTTCATGGATGGATGGATGGGAAAGGTGCAACTTCCGTTGTCTTGCAACTAGAGCACCTGTGGTGGAAGACTTTCTCAACTGCGTTGCCTGTAGACCTTAGCAGGGGAAATGCGAACGACCTTCACGCTTAGGGTAGACCTCCCAGGAGATTACTCTCCGGACGTATACGGGGCCGCCGCGATACAGGTTTCTCTTCTATGGGCCCGGAACCTTACCGTTTACTGCTCGATGACGTCATGCTAAGCGATCTGAATCTACATACTTCTCTCCCGGTTGGGGAGAAAGTCTCAGGTTTGGAACCTGTTTCTTGTCGATGCAGAATGAAACGTTTTCATGGAACTATTAACTTTTTTGGAAATAATAAATAAACGGTGGAAAATTATGAATATATAAAGAAATAATTTGATAAAGGCAGAGAGCAGCTGGATAACGATACCATAACATTTTCCCCAACTAGTCGATTATCATTCTTGGATAATTGCGTTAAATGGTTCAAAGCATGGCATAAATTTAAGTTTAATAACAAACACCGGAAAAGTGGAAATTATATTATAAATCATTTTTTTTTTCTCTTATGAACATAACTAAAGTTATAAAACAGATAATACTACATCAACTCAATGAATAGAAATATAAGTATGTTTTAACTGGAAAATACCAAACTGACCCACTAGAATGGGGAATTTGGACAGTACCGACAACTTAATGGTGCAAATTATAGTGTCACAATACAGCAGGTACTAAGATCAGAAAAAGAAACCCTATGTTTAAAAGCTTAATCGAACTACATTCTTCTCAGTTTGGAAATTTTTCTATAACAAATTTCCTTTGAGACTTTCATGAAGATACAGAGGAAATAGATTTGGATATAGATATTGATTTTAAAGGTATAGATTTTTTCTCTTTCTCCGAAGAGAATAATATACCATTATTCATACTTATTTGTGGATATGCAGTATTTAAAGTTAAATAACAACTGCAGTGTATATTGTGTTGCAAATCCATATCCACACACACAAAAAAAGCTATTTGAAGAAAATCAAGATACAGAAATTTTTTTTATGTTTGTTGACACAGGAAATTTAACATATCCTCATTCAGGTATGGTAAAAATATTTGTTGTTTGCTTTAAAATATTTAAAGCACTCTTACAAGAAAGCAATGAAAATTTACTTCATCAAAAAAACATTAAGAATATTTTGAAAATTTTCATCACTAAGAAACTGGATGAATTTGATGTGATGAACGGTTGCTGCACAATTTGTTTAAAGGCCATAGATTGATTTGGGAGTGAAATGTATTCCATATTTTTGAACAATTATTCAAACTTTAGAAAGCAGCATCATATAATAAAATAGAAAAAGAAAGCTAGCAATTCTTTCGTCAAATGCCAACAGCTTATGTAAATGAAATTTATAATTTGATGTTTTTACATCAGTATTATGTACATAAATTTTGTTTATAGAGTTTCTAAGATTTATATGATACTAAGTCATCCGGATTATTTTTATCAACAATGTGTAAAACATAGTAAGTGGATTTTTCTTTGTAATAATCAATTTAATATTTTAAGGTCTTAAATGTCAATGCCCTTTTTAAATATATTTGATACTACTATGCTCAAGAATAAAGAGCTTATCATGTAAATTCGTTTCAGAATTGCTGCATAGGAAGTGTTTTAAAATTTGAGCGATTTCTGTAAATATTCTGTTTTAAAAGATAGTTTAATATATGTACTTTTTACTTAAGTTTAATGCTTTAAGTGGAGCAATCAACAAGTAAATCATTGTAGTAACTACATAATTAATTTCAGAGCTAAATCATGCTCAATATTTTTAAATTAAATGTTGTATTAGTATTTTGTCGTAATATAGAAATTTTCTCGAAGTGTTTTAGTACTTTGAAAACCAAATTTTGTAAAATTGAAAATTATGATTGCTAAAATATGAATTAAATAACTATATTAGATATTACAGTACTTAAAAATGAAGAGCTTATCATGTAAATACGTTTCAAAAGTGCTACATAGGAAGTGTTTTAAAATATGAGCAATTTCTGTAAATATTCTGTTTGAAAAGATAATTTAATATATGTATTTTTACATAAGTTTAATGCTTTCACTTGGAGCAATCAGTAAATAATTCGTTTATTGTAGTAACATAATTAGTTTCAGAGCTAAATCATGCTCAATATTCTGAAATTCTGTGTTGTGATAGTATTTTGTCGTAATATAGAAATTTTTTAAAAATGCTTTAGCACATTGAGAACGAAAATTTTTCAAATATTTAAAATTAAGATTGTTAAAAATATGAATTAAAATATCTGTTAGATATAAAAAATGCAAAAGTGAAGTATTTTCTTTATCCATATAGTTTGAAGATTTCAAGTGTTGAATCCTAAGTAAACGTAAATAGCATTATGAAAATTATTTTCATTCATTATCCAAATATTTTTTAATATATGTATATTTTAAGCATATATAATTCGAACATATTTTAATAGCACACCAATTTAAATGAATCAAGTTGTGTAATATTTATTGTTCTTATTATTATTACTATGCGGAAAGAACTCATTACATTATTTTCATTTAAACTGATGTATCCCTATTTTCTTTTTTCTTAAAAATATTTCTCCCATGAATGATATAGGCAAGTTTTTTTTTTTTTCCGATCACCCTCACAGTGATTACAGAAAAGAAAGAGAAAAAAATTACCGCCTTAACATATATTTAATTTCTTGTCTGATTACACAATTAAAAGGAACTGGGACTCGGGGTGGAATTCTCCGCCGGTGGTTCACGAAATCGTCGGTTGTTAGCTACCAACTGGGCAGAACCAGTTGTTTGGTTACCGACTGCGATAACAACTCCGGAGGGAAACGGGAGGTCTTTTAGCCAATCACATGAACCCCTTGACGCTCCTCCTTAAAACCCCACCTCAAGGCGGGGCAAAGTTAACAACTGCGAAAAATTAACGACGACCGGAGAATCCAGCGATGGCCAGAGCGATCGCTTACGGCCACGTGACAAAACTGGCGTTCCGGGCCCATATTAGAGAAGCGTCTTTCGCGGCGGCCCCGGTCTAGCCCTGCTGGACTGTGGGAATAGGCGAAGAAGAAGTTTTTCCAACTTCCTTACTGGATTGACCACAATTGAAAACTAAAATTAATATTATTATTAGTGAAACGGATAATGTATAATAATCATATTTCTTAAAAATTCTATAAAAGAAATTAAAACATAAAACATTATCATCAACTTTCAATGCAAAGCTGATTTAGATGGTAAAATTATGTTCTAATACTAATGATGGAAAAGAAATTCATAGTATGATCACACAAATTGTTATGTTAAAAAATAGTGCTGAGGTGAACCAAATTTAAGCATCAATTTGCATTTAAGTACTTTTTTATTTCATTCTGCTCAGAAGGCAGTTCACGATTAGATAATAATTTAGAGCTTTGTTTTGCCTTCTCCTGGAATGCAGGAGGAAGGTGGAGGTAAGTTCCTCTAGAGAGGTCTTCCATGGGAAATTACCTGGCATTTGTGCATCGAAATAAAGAAAACTAGGCACAGCCAGACAACTGTCACAGTCGCCATATTCTCTTCTTTTTTATCCCAAGGATTCTGGCTCTATAATAGCACACTCGACGGAGGTTGATCTATCATATGGAAAACAAGTACGCAACCACTGAGTCTCCAGCCGGTCTAAAAAAAACAGTGATATGTATTTATGACTTTTAATGAAACAAACCATTAACACGTATGAAAATAACCCATTACTATTATATTCAAATGTTACATTACTCCCCTGCATTCAGATGTAAACTTACCTTATGTGAACCATTTTATGATTCGAGACTTTAAAGTCGCTTATAAAACAGTACAGAATTCGGTATTGGTGTTATTATTGAATGAGAAGGAGATGAAAGTTATTTGTTATTCGCACAAATTACATGGAAATAAGAAACTATAAAATATACAATAATATGTCAAATTATCTTAGTGACAAGTGTAGAAGCTAACAAAAAAGAAAAATAATTTTAACAAATTCACATGCCATGAAATAATTTTTCCAATCCTTAGAGATCATGTACTAACGTACTTGTTCACAAACAAAATTGAATGCATGCTATGCATAGTATAATTTAAAATTTAATAAATAAATATTTACAATTTTTACTAGAGGAAATTTCGCATAGGCTTGACAAGTGTTTCAATTCAGCTCTCTTTTAAATTCTCTTTTTTCTTTAATTAACGAATTAAAAAAACGCACCTTTTAAAAAGCAATGAACAGTTCTTTCGAAATATTAAATTGTGCTTAATGAAGTAGAATTTTATTTACTTTCTAGAAAGCTCAAGAAAGTATGAGGGAGAAAGTTTTCTTTTTAATTATTTGCTTTAAAAGTAAATACAATTAATCGTGAGATAAAAAAGAAAAAGAAAATTAATTACGTTGACATCTTACAAAGTTCTGAGTGAGCATTTTTCTTTTCTAAACACATGTCACATGTTGTAAAGTCACTGTGAATAAAAAGAAATACTTTTCAAAATACGCATCTTATTTTTGCATTTACTTTCGTCTAATTTCTAAGAACATCCTAAATTAAAAATTGAATATTTTGATGTTATACATTTTTGTAAAAATGTCGAATGTGTCCACCTTAAAAAACCGCCTGGTTACAGGAATTTTTGTTTTCTGTTAAAGTTGTTTTTTTTAATATTCTTTATTTCAGTTTAATTAGCTAAGCTATTATTAAGTATTTTAAGATTAAATAAATGCATGACTGTTTAAATAGACCAAAATTTCTTTCATTTTTTGTATTTTTAAAGCTGCATGAAAATTCGATTGAGAAAACAACTTTACAATTTTTGCCCATTTACAAGGCACTTAACTCTAAATGTCTGTCTTACCATAGTACAATTTTAAGAAATTTCCAGTCTTGAAAATAGCGGACAAAATAACATGACCCGTTTGTGAACAGTTTTTAAATGATTATTTAAAACGTATCTAAAAAGCATTCAATAGGAAGTTTAATATCATATGTTAGTCCTAGATAGTTTATAAAACTTTACACAAGGCTAACATATCATAGCCTCACCATGGCACAGTGGTTATGCCACTGAAAATGTTAGACGGCCGAAGTGTGAAGGTCCCGGGTTCGGGTCCCATCGCGCGGCTGTTGATCTAACGGTCTGGAGTTTTGGTAGGTTTTCTGCAGATGTAACGTGAATACGCGTTAGAACCCTTTAGAAAGTCCTCCTTCCAAGGCAACCCCTCCATCCCAGGCAGATACCCCTCGTGCAGGTTTGCCTTAAAAACACAACAACACCGCTAACATATCATAGCATTATTGATTGTTTGATGTATGAAATCAAAAGTTCAAAAACTTTGTGTAGTACGTATATTACCTAGATATACGTACTATTTTTCACATTTTTTAAAGAGAGGCTGTTCAATTTAAGAAACTATATACATAGCAGGTTTGGTGATGACGTATCTTGATAGATTCAAGTCTTGAGTATATAAAATGGCGTTTTAGAACGGTATGCTTATTGTAAAGCTTATAAGAACTCTTTAAGTTATTCAAGTTACATAGTATGATTCTGAATTGCTGCCGACATAGTATTATCAAAATGATTCTTAATATTGTTTCTATTATGTTGGACTTTTTCATGCGGAGCATGTCTGGGCTTAGTATGTCTTGCTGGAGATGTTCTCGGGTTCCGAACAATGTTACGTTTAAAGAAAATCACCATAATTTATGAAGGCTTTCTTCCTGCCCTAAAACTATTCAATTACAAGTGGAGTCCTAATCTAAGTCTTGATCAAACTATAGTTTATGAATTGATATTGCGTACATGCATGATATTGAATACAGGGGGAAAACTGCAACGAAATGAAATCACCTGATAAGAGTTAACAGAAATAATCTAATGGGGCATATTACTATTCTATATCAGTAAATGCTGCTGATCAACTTATTTTGCTGGTGATCTACTACTTGGTAACAAATGTACTGTTATTATTTTTAAATTATGTTTTTAATGTGTAACACATCTCAAAAGAAAAATGTTCAGTCGTATGATGTTTATTTTTCTCGTCTATTTTTACTTAAATATATGTAGAAATGAATTTCATTAGCATGCTTTAGAAAATTTCAACCAAGCCAGTTACATAAAAATTACTCTGCTTTGTTAGTTGTGAGTGACAAGAGTTTTATCATGAAACATAACTTCTGAAGACGGTCATTACAATTTCACTCGGTTGATAAGCTGTAAAAGAAAGCTATTGAAAAGGTTTTTTTTTTTTGGGGGGGGAAGGAGGGGAGAGAAGCGGGTTAGCATAAGCTTATTAACATTCCTTGCAAGTTATTTATTAAAAATACTTTCTCAAAAATTTCCAGATCAATGTTTTCACAAAATAAGCCCAATTAGCAGCAGAGTAGGCAAACAGAACAAGTGAACACAATCGCATATAAATTGGCTTGGAATTTTCTACGTTGAGAACATCCTTTTTCATTAAGCTTTATGAATTATTTTAGCTTGTTCCTTGTTCATTTAACTCTAAATAAACATTCTCCGTAGCAGCCGAACAAAAACCTCCTTTCCGACACACTACCTATCTAGTTTTCTTAGGTAAACCTCAGCTACTTTGGCTGCTTTTCAAGAACCGACCCCAGGAAAGAGTGAAGCATCTCCCTTTACTCTATGGTGTCCGGATTCAGGAAGGTGCTGTGCAAGTCTGATACCCGATAAACGGAAAAATCTTTTATTCGTGGAGGCAAAAACTTGGCATTAAGAGACCTGCGAGCAGGGTGTTAGCGGTTCCTTTTGATGTCTCTGAAAACAGGGCGGAGCTTTGAAAAGAGTCATTCTTTCGTGAAAGATCGGAAACAGAGAAGACTTTATGCGGCTCATGATGAACTAGGGTTTGTGCAAACGATAGAGGTGTCTCGCTCTCACCGGGTGTAAAGATATGGTGTTAAGCATTGATACCTAACCGCGACGCTTCTTGGGAGTCCGCCACTTTATTTATTTATTTATTTACCTATCACGAGCGCCCGCTCTGGTTACAAAAGGAATAGAATATATCCGAGAGGAAAATGAGTTGAAAGTATGGCCTAGTTCTGTCGGAATATTTTTGTAGAAATATGAGAAACAAGCAATGCCAGCTGGGTCTACGGAGTAGGTGATACTTATGATTAAGCAGCAACAGCTTCAATGCACCGCGAGCAGTTATCCTAAGAACGCTGATTACACGGAAAGTAAACTTCTCATAAGGGACTTATTGTAGAAATTTTGTGATCCTTAGTGCATTCTAGAAACGTTTTCTTAATGTTCCCTTTTCATTTAGGCATCTAACATATTTCTTTGATGTT
The DNA here is from genome assembly GCA_038373885.1 of Cheiracanthium punctorium. Lineage (NCBI taxonomy): Eukaryota > Metazoa > Arthropoda > Arachnida > Araneae > Cheiracanthiidae > Cheiracanthium > Cheiracanthium punctorium. The sequence continues at coordinate 318,115 of JAWZYV010000410.1, read as the reverse complement.
AAATGAAAGTAACTGGTACTTACTCTTAGGTGTACAAATGTTAGACTTTTATGGAATGTTAACTTCCCAGTTACCCAGTAAATATCTGACTGACGCTGATTAGACTTATTTGTTGTTAGGAATGATAGTTGCAGAACCTGTCCAGATGGGGGTATTACACAGAATAAAAATTTCTAAATTATAGATGATTTAGTTGAGATTTAAGATAAATAAGATACGGGATATCTGCATCAAAAAGATATTCATTTGTTAACTAGGTAAAAGTACAAAATATTGTAAACACTCATACTACGTGAATGAACTCTGGAATAGAAGCGCAATGCCACTCATTTCAAACAACTCGTTTTTTATTGTGCTTCTGGTACATATACTGTAGGTCAAGTAATTTTCTTATGGCAGAAAAATACATCATTACTTTAAAATATATATATATATATATATATATATATATATATATATATACGTAATTTATCATCCTAAAAGAATGCTTTCATTTCAAAATTATTTTCTGGTTTAAATAAAAATAATAATAAAGCTGTACATCTGCAAGATATTTATAAATTTGTCTTTTATGGAAAATATGAACTTAGATACTTTAGTTTACCGTTTACCAAGATCCTCGTTACGGTTCTGACAGCTTAAACCTTATTTTAGAGTTTAAAAAATGACCTACACCAAGACTAAAATTATTCCATAGCAGAAATAATTTTATCTGAGTGAATTTATTTTAACTCTTATCACTCCCCACATTTTAAAATTTCCAGCACCTATTAAGGATCATCTGAACTGAAGACTTCCAGAAAATCTGTAAAAAATTTGTAAGTTTCTTAATAACAAGCAGTCTGTTCATTGTAGGTTACACACTGGACACTCACAGAAATAGTTAGTAGACAATAGATTATTAAGATAAATGTAAGGGAATGCGTATTATATTTTAATGAGTGTACATATATATATATATATATATATCAGATGCTTTTACTGTTAACATATATGTCTATAGTTAAGAAAGCCTTCAAAAATGGGCCATAAGGATTACTTAAAACACCAACGGCATTTAAAACATAAGATAAAATAGAAAAGCTTTGTGGTCTTAAGTTTTTATATGTCCACCTTAACTCTGAATTTTTCTTCCTACTGAACGAATTTCTATTATTAATATAAGAATCGTGTCGTCATGTTTACTACTACATGTTTGCTTCCTAGTAACTACGAAAACACAAGATATAATCAATGAAAAAAGCTTTTGCTCTCAGAAAACCAAGTAAAATTTACGGTTTTATATTAATTTTTTAATACTCTAAGCGTTTTTTCAAAAGCCTAGATTCTTTATTTTTCCTTCATCCATTAAAATCTGGTGTTACAGTTTATTTCATTCAGTTCAAATATCTGTAACTAATTGCACTCACAAAAATTGCACGAGAATTGACTGTCAAGGCCAATACGAGAATTTAATATTCCTGACTGGAAATTACTTAGAGCTATAGCATTGAAATTCACCACAAGCTTTATCTGCCATTTTCAGCAGTGTCACTAAATAAACTTAAACGTTTTCCCGTTAATAATTAATCCTTGGCTGTGTGTTTATTTCAAATACAAATAAAATTACAAAAACCCATAAAATATCTGGAAAATTATTTTAAATCTATCGAAATGAATTAAAACCTCAAAACTATGGGTTAGTGAATTTTTATCACTTAGTTGTTTACCATAGAAGTCAAACAGTAGCAGTACAATGTTAAACAAAAATATAAAACAGTATAAAGTGCGGCCCAAAACCATTTTATTTTTCTTTTACTTCAGACTCCATCGATTACTCCTTTTACTAATTAAAGCATGGAAGCAAAATGTTTTTTTTTTTTAACTTCTTTTAGGAAAGCTAATGCGACTGAATCCAGCCGAGCTTAATACAGTTGATTCGTTGACTAACCGGCCGCGTTAACATTATTTTGTCGGTTTAGTTGAAGCAGAGCGGGAGTCGTCACCCCTGACAGATATAGATAGGGGGAGATGAGATATAGAATATCAACAGTTGGGAAATGTTCCGAAGCTTTGACTGTGTCCGATCTATTTACTACGACAAACTGCAACATCGTTTAAATTTGGAATTGCGGCGAAAACATTTTGCACTTGATGCTATTAGTCTGCTGATCAAATGATAACACAAAAGATAAATTACCTTTTTATCCTAACATTGAAAGGATATTTTGACGGCATATACGCCTGATAGGGAAATTTTTATTAACTGAGACTTATAAAGGAACCATTGAATAAATGGTGTCAACGTAAAATCAACTACTATGTGTAAAACTGCTATAAAAATAATATAAAACTTGTACGTGCGTTTCAAGCGTCACTATGTAGCCCATCTTCCCCACGAGGGAAAAATATACATCGTCCGGCAGAAAAAAAATATTAGTAAAAGATAACTCAGAAGAAATAGAATGTTCTTATTCCGGGAAATGGAAAAAAAAAAAAAAAGAAAGAAAACGAAATTTCTATTCTGAGCATAAATAATGGGACACAGGTGTGAAAGGATATGAAGAAAATTTTTTTAAAAAGAAAGAAGAAAAGTTTTAAAAATAGAAGGCGAACGATGAAAAACAAAACTAAGAGCAAACTAAAAAGTAAGGTAAAAAGAGAACAACACAATTTTAAAAAATGTGAACAAGTAAATAAATATACAATTAAAACTCAATGCATAGCAGCAACTATTGCATTGTTTTAAATTTATTTATTTTTTATTGCAAAGAAAACAACACACACAAAGAGGGGGGGGGCATAGAGAGAAAATAAAAATGAAGAAGGGAAATTTTACTATAACTCCCCCCCCCCCCAAGCAGAATGGTGAATGAAAAGAATGACAGATTCATCGTTGTTAAAGAATTTCAAGCTCTATGCAAATAAAAGAGCTTGCCGTTAGTCTGATGTGATACGTTGAATTAAAAGGTTGCTAAGTGCATTAATGATACTTCATATACATATGAAACCAAACAAACATTATTTAAAGTAAACTAAGAACATTTTTTTGTTGTTGTTTTATTCAGGAAAAGGGTATTGTTTAAGATTCGAAAGTTGCTCCATGCTATTTTGTTCATTGAAACTAAAATGCAAAGTAGAAATTAATGTATAAACTTAAGAAATTAAAAAAAATTTAAAATAATTCTATCAAGTTATAATATAATGTTGCATTTCTGTATGATGTATTCACATTGTATAATAAGTTTTAAAACGATTTAGAGCATATAGCTTTAAACATAGATAATTATCATTGAGTTTTAGTTGGAAAAGTATATAACTGTTTTTGGTTAACATGTTCTGCATATAAATTGTCTCAATATAAAGCGCAAAATAACTTGCAAAACTAAAAGGCCATTGAAAATTTAAATATTTTTGAGTATTTTAGGCTGTTGCAGATATTGAAAAGTTTACCTTTGAGCTTAAAAAGATGTCTCACTCTTACTTAAAAAAAATTTACAGTGTAAAGTTTTATAAAAGCTCCCAACTTTAAAGAGACTATGTAAAAAAAAAAAGAAAATACGCCTGCGATCTTCAAATTATTTTGCAACCCTCTGTTGATAAAGTGTGGGAAAGATCTCATTTAAAGAATTAGCTGATGTTTGAGCATCACGTGTTTCGTACTTTAACAATAAAAGCATCTTCTCCTTGTCTTCGCTTCACATTTTTGATATTTATTAATGGATAAAAAAATAAGGTGGGGGAAGGGGGGAGAGACTATAAAGCTCACCCATTACGGAACATGAAAGTGAGCCGAAAGAGCTTTCATTTGCAGCAAGCTTTGGTACCCAATTAACATAATTTACTGGGGACCACTTTCAACCCTTTCTTCCAATGTTTCCTGCCGCCTAGTTTCTAATTATAAGCCGTAAAAGAACCCGTCGTTTTGTCGAACACAGCACAGTTCGAGGAAATCCGCTGGTTTTCGAGCAAGCTGCTAGGCGTTAAGTCAGCTGGAAAGCCGGCCGCCAACAGCTCTGCCCCTGACATATGTTGACAGCGGCTTGAATCGGATGTCCTAGAGACACGAAAATGTCTCCAAGAATTGGATTATAGATACGCCTATGACAGTGCTGTTACGGTTGTTTATACCGAAGTGTTTCAGGAACAATTTTCTGCAAGCTGATATAATATCAAAATTACCGCAGTCGTTATCCATTCGCTCGGAGCACGGCTATGAAGTCTAAAAATTGCAATTACATGTCTTGGAAGCTTTTGATTTACGCGATTGCAGTTAGTGTTCATGAGAATATTTCTAATAACTGCGGCTTAGACGACAAGACTACTTAGCGCCCGAGAAAGAGATAAATCGCTTAGTTGAGCAGGGAAAAAAAAATCGGTGCTTTACTGAACAATTTAATCTGCTTTGCCGTAATAGCTCTTAACCTTTTATTTAATACTAAGTTATGAATAATAGAAGCATTCTACTTTTTATTGAAGATACTTTTAATGATAGGGATTTAAGAACTAGTTTGGCTAAAAAGTACAGGGTAGCAATTATTCAGCTATAGGAAAATCTAATTAATGTTGTTCATTTTTCAAGTGAAAATGTCGAAATGCAGCTTTTCTGAGCGTATATCAATCATCATCCCCTACTATTCGATCAGTAACAGCCCTATTAAAGTTTTTAAAAAAATTACGACCAAGTACAAGATGAAGACAACTATCTAAAATTTAATTTAAAGATGATTTTGATTTGAGAAAATGATAGAGAGAACATTCACCTTTTCAGCCTGTGAGCAGAATTTTCCTAGTCACCTGCGCTACATAATAGCCATTGATGACGAGCATATAGAACATAAACTAAATACGAATGATTGTCGTTACTTTTGAAATTTCCATTACTATTGTTTTTTTTTACCTCAGTAGTTTTTGAAAAATGTATTTTCTTTTCATATAGCTAACTGCTACCTTAAATGCGAAAGAGAGTGTACACAAATTTACCACGATGATGGAAATGGATTTTTGAAATCGTATACTTGAGCTTAAATAGTGTTCCATATTATATTTTATGCAGAATGTAAACTTGTCACGGATTTATAAAAAAATTCTGGTTACGAGTAAAAAACTCTTTTAAGATTTCATATTTAATGTGATCAGTTGTAAATCAATATTAAAAATGTATTACAATCAACTTTCAATGCTTTTTCTATACTTGTGTACTTATAAAAAATCTTTCAGATTCCACACATTTATTTACAATATTCAATCTATTAAAAAAGTTCAAACGTCGTAAATTTGAAATTTTTTTATTTGCAGTAGTATTCCACGAGTTTTCTGCGAATGTTTTCTTGAAAATTATTTGCAATTTTCTAATCAGACGAGGCACAGGTACATTTAATTAACTATCTCCTTTCATGCATCTTTTTAATATCTCTACTTTAAAAGAGTTAATAGAAACACGCTAAGATCACGATTGACTCGTTGGCATCACTGCATCACTGTACTCGTTTGCAAATATTTCTATTTTAAAAGAGTTAATAGAAACACGCTATCGATCTAAGATCACGATTAACTCGTTTGCATTAAACAAACATTGTGTCCTGGAAATATTTGTAAAAACTGCATGTTTATAGATCATAATGCAATTAATCCTTAATTTCAGCAGTTTTTTAGATGTAAGATAACTGATTTGAAATATTTTTTACAGAGATTTCCAATAACTGACTTCTTTCTTTCACTTTCTTTTTCCAGAAACTCATAGTTACGGGGAAGTGAATCAACTAGGGGGAGTGTTTGTTAATGGAAGACCTCTACCAAACGCTATTCGGCTGCGAATTGTGGAACTTGCTCAACTTGGAGTTCGCCCCTGTGACATCTCTCGCCAGTTGCGGGTTTCTCACGGCTGCGTATCAAAAATTCTTGCCAGATACCACGAAACTGGCTCCATTTTACCTGGTACGATTGGAGGCAGTAAGCCCCGCGTAACAACTCCGAAAGTCGTATCTTACATCCGTGAGCTGAAACAGAAAGATCCAGGTATTTTTGCTTGGGAAATCCGTGATAAACTTCTTGCTGATGGCATTTGTGATAAGTACAACGTTCCATCCGTAAGCAGCATTAGCAGAATTTTAAGACATAAGATCGGTATCAATACAACCTATGGAGGACTAGACAGGGAAGCTGCCAGGCATTTATATGGAGCTATATATCCATATCCGTGCAATGGAAATCAGGCACCCCAACAACCATCTCCAGCACACACCTCGCCCATACCACTAACTATTACGACACAAGTTAGTGTATCATCGCCTCCAGCTTTAGCACCAAGAGCATGGCCATCAGCGCACTCAGTGTCCAACTTACTAGGACACTCGATGGGCTATCAGCCTTCAGCAGCAGTTCCTGTACCACCTGGCAGCCAATTTGCGCAATTTCCTTCCCCAGACGCTGCAGCAGCAGCAGTTGCTCAAGCAGCACAAAACTACAATTATTACATGTATCACCTTCATGGACATCACCTCAATCATCATCAAACTCCGACAGTTCCAGGGTTCATGTCTGCAGTACCTCAGCCTCCGCAGAACCTGTCACTTTCCACCACTGCAGCCACACTTTGACGGACCTTAAGAAATGAATATTTTATTTGTTTGAATGGAATTTGTATTTATTGAACTGGTCCAAAGGGTTATGGTTTTTTTTAAACTTTTTATTCTTGTTTTGTGAATTTCCTGATACTTTCATTCATTCTTTCAATGATTTGAGCTAGTTTCCACATTGGTAACAGAATTAAAAGACATTAAATCATAATAACAAGCTCGATAAGTTTTCATTATTCGAGATACGAATTTATATGTATATAATAATAATAATTAATTAATTAATAATGGAATATATATATATATATATATATATATATATACAATAACCGGCAGAATTGTCATTAAGTGTTTAGTTGAAATACCCATAAATACCCATAATATTAAAATACTTGTTATTGATTGTTGAAGTATTAAAAAATGAAAAATAAAAAACAAATATTGGTAAGAATTTTAACTATATCGTTACGATAAGTTAGCCTGTCACTTGGCTGAAGTTATTTCTTAATACATGAAGCCATTTACCGTATCAATAAATTTCCTTAAAATTCATCAGAAACATACGAAATGTGTCTCAACATCTTTATTATTTTACAGCTCAAAGACTTTTCCTTGCATAAATAACAACTTTATGCTGTTTAGAAATTATAACATTTTCCGCCTGAGGATTGTTGTAAAACAGTTACTATTTATGTAACTCGATATACTGCAGTTAAATAAGCTGCAGTATATCGAGCTGACTATACTGCAGCTTATTTAACTACTTTAAATAAGCTGCAGTATAGTCATTCTTGTGTTGCTAACGTAAGGAATAAGTATTCAATAGCACTGAGAAAAATATTTTTAAGGCAATTTATTCACATGCTTATAAGAGTGGGCTCATATAAAAGCGACTTTTAGATATGAGTAAATTAATTCGTCAATGTTTTTTGATTTTTTAATTTTTAATTCTTTATATTACGGAGGATCGAAATTATCGCAAAAATAGTCCTGTATTGATTTCTCCCCCGCCGTCACCCTTACCTGATCCGTATAGCCCAAGATTTATGCACTGTATGCTGAAAAGCATATAAAGCCGTGATATAAAATAGGAGTATCTATCAAATGCACAATTTCTCTGTTTCCAATTGAAGCTTATTTACAACTGCATAACTATTATAGTCCTTAGATTTTTTCTATAATGTAATTATTAAAATGCACGTGATATAGGCAACGATAAGAGTAGATGCAGTTTAGCATAGTAACTCAAGCAAAGTATATGTAATGCATTATGGTCATGATTACCTCTTACACTACATAAGCTTGCAAAAACTCACATTGTCGTCAAGATTACTCATGACTTAGGAAATGCTTTGCATTGTAATAACCAGTTATTGTGCATATTTAAAGTCAATATTAATCAGGTACCCCTTCCATCTCGCTCTTGTGCTATTTACGGGATGGAGTGTTCAAAAGTTATGCTCCAGAAAAATTAGAGCATTCAACTCTTATGAACGGAACATTTTTTATATCAAAATGTCCAAAACCATAAAATGGGTGCATGCATTGTACATACACATTTTTATACAATATTTTTTGAATAAAAATAATAGGTATACTTATGACCGTTTTCTTGAAAACAATACGACTTTAAGGGGTTAAAAAAACAGTGCACACCTACGGTATTGTTGCGTATATGGTATTTTAAAATGGAAAAATGTGAATATGTATTTTTTCATAGCAAAATATTTTGTGATAAGAGTACAATTTTTTTTTTGAGAATTAGGTACGATAGATTTATCAAACTTGTTAATTTAAATATTTTTGATAGTTTTATACCTTTTGTGCATTATGATTGTGATATGATATGGAATTTTGAAAAGAAGTTTTAATGGAAGATGCACAAGAAAGCTATGTAACAAATCAGTTTTAAAGCAATTGCAACTATAAAGGATGTTTCAAGTTATTTCAAATTATTAAATAATACTTCCGAAAATTCAAAGCATTTTTATTTGCATGGGAAAATTTAGTTTTATTCTACCCTAGTTTACTGATAATATTCGCTTGCAATATTAATATCGAGGTTCTGACATTTCTAAAAAATGTTTTTCAACATCAGTTGAAAACATTGAAAATATTGCCAGTATAATGTTGAGTACAAAAATTATCCAATATTAGGAGCACAACTGAAATATTTCTAATAAAACTCTAGCATTTTCCCGATATTGGGAATATTTTAGAAATATTTTTCCAAAACTTATACGAAATACTAGAAACTCTCATAAAGTAATTCATAAAAACATATAATACATCCTCCCTCATATTTGACGTCATATTGTGATATGTAAAGAAACAATATGTGGCCGAAAACAAAATTGCTTTTACCAATTTCACTTTAAAAATTCAATTTGAATTTATGTACATGATATAAACTCCGTCAGTAAAATAAGAATGAACAAGGACAGCTTGTTGCCTTGTGTGCACGAGGCAAATGCCGAATCCTGTTTAAAAATGATGAATTATGCTTATAATTGTTAGCCAGCAGGCTACAGAGCGTAAATAGGAACCCTTTTAATTGGTCTCTGATTACAATCTTCTGCTAATGATGCCAACGAAAGATCCAAGTCAGATTAAACTCGGCGTATGGGAGTCACATTCTGATAAACTTTGCGCCTTCTGGATCGGTTTTTATTGAAGCAGATTGGCAAAAGTAGAATTATTCTGGGAAGCTTCCGATTGTCGAATAGATATAACTCGTATCTGAATGCCTCTTTATGATGACTTTTTAGGGCAAATATGTGGAATGAAACAAAATTGAGTAGCTATTAAAATTACAATTCATTGAATTTTTAGTAAGTGAATTATTAATACAGCTAAATAGTGATTTTGCAAATGTTATGCATAATATTTACACGTATATAGTTAAAAGAAATTTTTACAGACTATTCTGAATAGTGAAAGACATGATCAAGTATCCAAGGAACTAGATTTCTTATAATTGATAGTGGGAATATTTCATTGAAATTTTATTTAAAAGCCCTTCGCCAATTCTAGATTCTGTAGTATTCTTTCTCGATTTTAATTGCATTCTCGTATAACAGATTAGTTAAATAATAACGGTAATTTTTAGTTACTTTTTCCTTGCATAAAGACTTAACCAAAACCTTTTCTGTTATACATTGTACGTACCGACTATATTAAGGTATATAAACTTAGAACGGCCACAAGTTTATATTACTTGACTCACAATCTCTAAATAATTAAACCCCTTAACTGTGTTACACTCAGAAAAATGCATCTTAATATAGAATTTTTTTTTCTGAGGAAATTTCATCTTTATAAGCTTTTCTTAAAAGGAAAATCGAAGTAAATTCTCTATTTAAATAAAAGATGTATTAATTTACAATTGCAGGTTTAGAAATTCAACATTATACAAGTTAATAGCCAAATTATACAAGTTTGAGTGGCCCCTAACTGACTTTGGGCTAAACTTGAGGGTTTAAAAGATTTATGGGTTGAATCATTATTATTACTATTTTTTATGATTTTCGTCATTACTAAAATTTTTTTGTGTAAGCATTCAAAAGAAACAAGTTGTTGTTATACACTTAAATGCTTTAGCTCCAAAAACTCTGCATTACTACTTCGAAATGCTTTCTGCATAAAATAAAATTCCGAAATAGTATAACTCTTATGAAAATTTTTATGTATAAATTTATTTCTTAATGTTTGAAGTATTTTACAGTGTCTTAATATGTTAAAATGTGCTTTTCATAGGGAAATGGTTGTTAAATATTTATTAGTGGTGATATATATAATGTTAAAACCAAGGTTTGTGCCTTCAATTGATATGAATATATTATTTATGTAAATATTTGTCTTGTGAAATCTTATTGTAATGGTGCTGGAAATAACTAGGTTTATTCATATGAGTGGCGTATATATTTGTATTGATAAAATAAAGTCATTTGTTTAAATATTTTTTTACTATTTTTTAATGTTAAGTCTACACTGTATTTATGAACACAGAATTTCTAATACTGAAAAAGCTAACATAATACAAAATTGTAATTTAAAACACGTAAAAAGCTGCTAAAGCACTAAAATATAATTAAATATCAGAATGACACTTATCTTTATACTTGAAATATAGAGGTTATTTGTTTTAACGTAGAAAATCAAAATACATTCATTAAAATCAACTTGTGTGTTTCACGAAAATATTTAAAATCCATTGACAGGTCGGAACATAATATTTTAATGACACTTGAGTTTAGATCCAGTAGCATTAAAAATCCTAATTATCATGTAAACGTCATCCTCTCTATATTATATGTTTATCTATGTTATATAATAAAATTAGAAAAAAATGTTAAGTTTTTGTATATTTAAAACACAAATTTCAATCATACGATATGCTAAGTAATTTGTTAAAACAAAATATAATCTCTGCAAAATGTTACGATAATCATTCTGAATGTTTAGCTTCACAAAGTGAGATGAAACATATATTTGAATTAATCTGAATCCTCCAATTTTTAATTGACTAATTCAGCCCTTTATAATGATTTTGATAACTTAATTAAATGTAGATTTTAACTCAATTTTAAATCAGTTTGAATCATGGATCTTGAATATTTCCTTTTTACTTTATATAGTACTCTCAAAATCAAACTAAATAATGCGAATACGGATTTCCCTCTCCTCCTAACTTATTACACAGAAAAATATACATAGAAATAAGTATAGTTTTTATGTAATGTATGGCTTAGGTTTCTTCGAAAATACACTTTTACCGAAACACAATTAAATCATTCGAAGAAATCAGTGGACAATTGATGTAACATGTAGCGCGCTTAAGGGGACGATACACGTTATGAAAGCTCTTTTATAATTTTTGACTTATGAATTTTTGAATGAATATGCACTGAACTATTAAAAAATTTAACTATTTAATTTTTCTAATTAACAAAACTTAAATTTTTGGAAAGTTTTACATATATTCCTTGAGTTACAATTTTTATTTTTGTACTTAAGTTTTGCCTATTTGTTATTTAAAAATATATTTTGAGCATATTTGGCTATTACTTTAGAGATTCATCGAAAAGTCAAATTTTTAGGAAATATTTTTGTGCTTTAATACTGCATTTTCTGAAGGATTTCGTGTTTTGCTTTTTCTAACCTTAAATTGAATTTTCATAACCGTAATGGCAACGAAATCTAAAATGGATAATGTATGATGGGTTAAATGGGTAAAAAAAAAAAAAAACATTTTTTTTATCAATGAGCTGTTTTCTGTTACTTATAATGCTAAATATTCTTTTTGAGTTTCTTTGTGCAATGCATTCAGCCCCTTCACACAAGTGGAAAAAATTATATCAGTTTTAAATGCAAAAATATTAAACATAGCTGATTTTTCCATAAAGGTTGGGTAAATGGGTAATAGATTTAAAAAATGTTTTCCGAATTGAAAATAATAACAGACCTTCTCAAATTTTCAGGAATGTATTAGTTTCTTGGAAGTTTTTTGCGACACAAGGACATGGATTCAGTAAGAAGATGAAATCTAAGGTTACGTTTTTGTTTTCAAATGCAATTAATAAACTTTTAATCAGTATGAATCTTCCTAACTAATGTCTGAAAATAGCGGCTAAAATATGATAATTTAAAAACAATTTATTTATATTTTTGAACAAAACAAAACAAAACAAAACAAAAAAACTACCCAATTTCATTCTTATGTTTACCAGGAATCTCTATGACAAACTTTAAGATTTCTTGAAAAATTAAGACGCGAGGAACATTTTAAAGACACGTGTAACTTCGAAATATTCTCATTCTAAGCAAAAGGAATTTATAAAATATCTTTTCTATATAACTTTTTCACTAATTAACACAGAATGGGGCTTTTTGCATCAGATCCAGGAAAAAAAAAATCTTAAAATATTAATACACACACAACAACAAATCTAATTTTTCGGTTATTCCAGTCTACCATCCCCTTAGTGTAACAATGATAACTCTTTTGAAAAAATCAATTTCGGTTATTTTAAACTAATCTTAACATTAAAACTTTTATTAGCATTTTCCGTTTATCCTTTAACTCCTAAATCAAAGAAAATGAAATGAATAAAATTACAATAATGCTCTAAATCTATTTCATTCAACAGCTGCTTGATTCTTTAGAAAACGGTATCTTAATTTTACGAGCGGCCATTTTACTAATGATATATGATGAGGATGATGATGATGATGATGATATTTAAATTTTATTTGGATACAGAAGCAGGTGATTTCTAATCCGATTCAAAAGAAAATTATGTCGCAAAAGTTTTATTAAAGCATTTTCTTTCGAATGTGAATTTAGTCTACACAGTTAAAGATAATTTTAAAATGTAATTTCGAAATGACGGAGCTAATCTTAATAATAAACAAGTATGATCTTATATATTAGGAGAAAATTGTGCTTTCTTGACTTCGAACCTCGTTTTGCAGACGTTTACAGTCAAACACCCATATAAACATAGACATGAGAAACTTGTAAGGAGAGAGTAAAAGGTGAAAGTACACAGAATTTTTCAAAAAGAAATTTAATAATTATTATTCTGTCAGGAATGTTCTTTTTTTAAGGGGTGTAGGTAGTTTGTACATTAGTTCCCAATATTGCACAAATATTTGATTTTAGTGGAAATATTTTCATTACGATTACGGCACTCGGTAAGAATTGGAGTCATAATTAAAAACATTTCCAATAATCATCATCACCAACACTGATAGGTTTCAAGTATTACGGAATATAACTAACCACTTTCTGTAAACCATAAATTCTTTGAATATTTTCCTAAAATGGTAATCAGCTCTCGCTTTCAACTCCGAAATTTTGCTATATTTTAAACAGAAAATTACAGCTCACAAAAAGTGGTTTAATTATATTCCGTAATACTTGCACCTATGCCAATACTGCGTGAATATTTAAAAAATCTTAATATCAGAAAACATTGCGATTTAGCATTGTTTTCCTTTTAGAGATGCTCTCAGGCAATATTGTGCAGCTTATTATCACAAAATGCAATGAAACCTTTAATTGCATTAGGCTTCTCAAACTGACGGTTGTTTAGGTAACTCGGTACCTTTGACCAATTTATGTATATGTATAAGGATTTTTACTTATATCACATGTGAACTGACACAAACAATGAACCTATGAACTCCCAGGGAAAAAAATGCTAAATATACGGAATTTCACAATTTTTCCAAAAATAGGCAATTCCTCGAACTATTTTTGACAACTATTGTGGTTATATTTTTTTCTGAAAAATGCGCATGAGACATACAGCTTTACTGTTAGTGTCAGTTTATACTGCATTGGATGAACAAGCATAACTAATTTTTTCTTGTGTTTAAGAGCATTGGTTTGCTTTTAAAGCTGTTCAGAAATAATGTGACGACGACCGTTCTTCAGGTAGAACACCCTTAATACAATACACACATAACTTCAGACACGACAAATAGACTAGCAGACACGACAAATGGATGCAGACACGACAAATAGACTAGCGTTCTTATGGGGTTATGTTGATACATGCCCCATAGGATGTCCCTTATTTTGGGTTAAAAAAAATTTTGCTGAAATTTTTTTTGCCTGCCCCCTAAATTCGTTCCTGTGTTCGGTCCTCAATGTTTCAGTCCACTAGGATGAAATTAACCCGTGCTGACCTGAGCCAGAACAACGGATGATACGATGTATTTAGAACAAATAAAATACTCTGTGTTATTAATTAAAAGTTATACTCAATAACTGGCCAACTCATGTATACATCAATCAGTGGCGTAGCCAGAAATTTTTCATGGGGAGGGGGGGTTAGGACTACTGCAACTCACGTATATGTACACGTGTGTGTGATAAGGAAGAGAAGAATATACATTTCGAATGGCAAAAAATTCCTCATTGGGGGGGAGGGTTGTGACCCCTATTACCCCCCCCCCCTTGGCTACGCCACAGACATCAATACTTTCGTTTGCTTCATGCTGCAGAACTTAAAATGAGTGTAGATATTTTCTTTTTAACTTGAAATTTTTGCAATATCAATATAAGTTGTGATGATCTTGCACACCACGAGGAACAAATTATTTTTGTTCTTCATTAATAGTCTAACCCATTTAAGTCCTGCAGTAATTTAACACCGCTTTCAACACTGTCAATAACTGCTTTCAACACAATAATTTTCCATTTGACTTCCAAATATGACAGTTTTTCCCAGGTTAAAGCGCAATCTTGTTTGAAGAGGTATCCAAATGAAGGCGATTTAAAAAAGTTTTGATTTTAGTAGACACAGAATCATCTATGCTTACAGGAAAGTACAGTAGTAACAAAACTACAAAGTGTAAATACAAATATGGCATTCCTAAATAATAATAATACAGCTACTTTGTAGACAGAAAAAATATGTCCGTTCCATGTGTAATGCACTCACGAAGTTTGCAACCGATTTCAATTTCACTTATACATAAAAATTCTCATAGATAAAAGGATAAAATTGACAATTCTTCTGATAAATACCAAAAGTACTGCACTGCAAAAAAAAGTCTGTTAAACTGACAGAAAAAAGCTGATTTATTTCCGTATATTTTACAGGAATCTTCCGTATTTTTTTCCGTAAAGAAAATTTCTGTAAAATAAACTGATAATCTGTAAAAATTACGGAAGATTTCTATAAAAAAAAAACTGGAAATAAGCTGGCGTCCTGGCTGGCAGTTTTTTTCTGTAAATTTGACAGAACACAGTCGGAACCTGTTAAAAGATGTTTATCGACCCAAAAATTTGTAAGGGCTAATCTTGATGCAAGTGGAACCAAACTAGCGGGCGGCATTTAAAAATTTAAAAGTTAGAAGATAAGGGACACCCTAATGACCGAGTCTATTGCATTGACGTCCATGATCTATTTCTTTTGACCATTACTTATCTTTGAAAATATCTATTGGAAAACGTCGAAGGCAGAGTTGAATACCTAATATTTAGGAAGAAGTCCTTGAAAATACAAGCATTTGTGCATTCTACAGTATTTATTGATTCGAGAAAAGTTGTAACTTACGCGTGGCTTTTGCAATGACCGATTCATTTACATTTTCACGATGTTGCTTAGGAACTTAAATATCCGAGATCTGAGTTCAAATGTGCCGTTCAGACGCCTTTAAAATTATTTATAATCGTCATACAATATCGATGAAAATATCTTTAAAAAAAATTTAATATACTTTTTAAGTTGTATTGTAACACTGAAAGCCAGCATTTTAATGTTGTTCAAAATGGTCAAATGCTTTTAGCTTGGGTGTTACTGAAATATTTTGGAACACATAAATCTAGGCTTATCCATTAAATGTACACTCTGAGACATTCGAATCCAGATTTCAAGTCAATATCACTAAAAATACTTTTAGAATAAATTCTTCTGTTGAACCATGGAGGATTTAAATATTTAAATTGAAGTTTTCAAGTATTTCATATTTCCCATGAATTGGTTTTACTCTTTAAAAGTGAGTACATTCATTTCACTGTTTTAATTATGTAATGGCAACATTAAATTATGGATTTTAAAATAGAAAAATTTTATTAGAAGATTTGTTACGATAATATAGAGAAAAGAACAATATATCATGTTAATAAATATTTCGTGTACATTAAATTAAAAGTGTGTTAATTTCATCCTTTTTCAACGGGAGCCTTAAAACTAACTAAACGATAAGTAATCCTACGTCAGTATATCCGTAGTAGGATTATTGACGTACAAGATTGTTGAAGCTAGATTGTAGAAGATTTTTGAAGCTAAGAGCTTCAATAATAATAAATAAATAAATAAATAAATAAATGAACTTTTAAAAAATGGTTTTGCAATGAAATTTGATATTCGCTATCCAAATGATTTTCAGTCGACGTTGACATCCAAAACTGTTGCGTTCTTCTTATAACATATCAAACTTAATCCTTATTAAAAATCGCTGCCAATATATTCAATCGTGATTGAATGTAAATCGAAAACTAGGAAACTTTCAGAAAAGGAAAGACTTTGTAATTAATTTCTATTTCAGTTCGAAACATCCAGATAATAACTATTATATCTCAACGAGCTGGGATATAGTTATATATTTCAAATATGTAGTTCCAAATTCATTGAAATAACATTTTTAAAGCCTTTTTTTTGTAAACATATCTCTAAATTTATGAATTCAACATAGCTGAAATCACACTCTTGTTACTAATTCTTACAATACAGAAACAATCTTCAATCATAAATTTATAAAAACATCATGAACACCTCTTGACAAATTCGCGAAAGCATAAGCCTTTCTCGGATTTTAAACGACATATCATAGCAAAAACCCACCCTTTCCTTCAGCATTTTTCTGTCTTTAATTCGTCAAGCTCGATGTTTAGTCTTTTTTAAGCTCATAATTTGTTAGCGTTCGGGGAGTTAATAGAAAGAAATCTGTCAACTGAACCATCAGTATCTGTCATCTTGGCTCCTTGCGGCGTTTCCACATCCATCAGCGGTCCAATAATATTTTTAAACGCTCATCAAAATGCACAAAGCGGCTATTTTTCTGAGTAGGAAACTTCCGACCTTTCTCAAAGCGCTCTCATCATGGTGAATCCTCGGTCACTGAGACAATAACAGTAGCATTTAAACCCCAAAGGTAATCTTTTGTTCCTAAATTACCCTGGATTTGTTACATGTCGTTCTGAATATACTGCCAAGTTTCAAAGCTATTAAATCCTACTTGGGTACGCATATCTCAAGCGCTCAATCGACAGTGTGAAGAAAAAATAGAAAATTACAGGGGTAAATTGTCGAAATATTTATGCATATATTTTGTCACTAATTTTTTAACCTGAAATACTAAATACCGTAAGATTCATAAAATATCATATTACTTAATTATATAAATGTCAATAGCTATTATGCAAAGTTAATGTGCTCACTGTCATCACTTGATAATAC
Source organism: Cheiracanthium punctorium (assembly GCA_038373885.1). Taxonomy (NCBI): domain Eukaryota; kingdom Metazoa; phylum Arthropoda; class Arachnida; order Araneae; family Cheiracanthiidae; genus Cheiracanthium; species Cheiracanthium punctorium. Next base: position 300,582 of record JAWZYV010000410.1, on the reverse strand, counting down.
GCAGTAGAAAAACACATTCCACGAGGCCAACTGCGAATTACCTGGTTGTACCGTTTTTGGGCAGCCACGAGTAGGCTCATATTTTTACATGCTACAGTAAGAAGTTCGCTTCTGTATGGTTGAGAAAAAGTGTTAAGAGTGGCGCAATGGAGCACATTCTTTTAGAAAAGAAAAATCGATGATGCTTTTGATTTTAGGAAAAAGTGCTTATTTTTATGTTTTTATGCTTAAACCAAATAGAGGACCATAATATAAAGCTACCAGACCATAATAAAAAATTGCCATTGAATCCAACGCATTAATAAACTAAAGTAACAAAAGTTTATCTGAAAACAATTTTTAGCAGGTTCTGAGCATTTCTTTACAGGATTTCTTTGCTCGGTGCATCTTTACGATTGACATTTTGAAAAATTTATGATGTGGCTGCTTGAAGAAATAAGGTAATACAAACTTTACGATGTGCAGCGCTACTGTTAGAACCTATTGTAACTACTACTTCAAAAATTCTGTATTTTTAAAGCTTATGTAACGTAATAAACATATCGTTTACTGCATTTTTCTATTAAACTTTGTTTTTGAATTTTTGAATTTTAAAATCAAAGTTTTAATTTGCTGGACGTGTCCTGTTTTTTCGAAATACCCTAGTGTCCAACAAATTTTCAAAATGTCTATCGTTCGGCATACAGAGATGTCACAAGCAAAAGAAAAATGAAATTAGTCATCACATCCTGTAATGTCTGAGTGGGAGCCAATTCATATTCCGCACTAATCGACAATTCAAGCTCTCTATCGTATTGGGAGTGTTCAGGTACACTCTCAGAAAAATTCGTCTTTATACACTAATTTATGCCTCATTTTTCAACGAATAATTTCCGTACTCCTTGGAAACGTAATATTTCCGTGAATTCTTCTTCCAGAAATCCGAAGAACAGGAAAAAAAATCTGTTGAATCTGGAGAAGTTTCTTCAATTTACAGGAGAAAAAAAGAAACGGATATTCGTCAAATAACGGAAATATTCCGGCAGCACTGCTGCCAGTAAAATTTCCATGAATTGAAGAAACAATTTTTGAGAGTGCGTCTTTATACACTAATTTATTCCTCATTCTTCAACGAATAATTTTCGTACTCCTCGGAAATGTAATATTTCCGTGAATTCTTCCCGAAAATCTGAAGAAGAGGGAAAAATTTCGTTAATTCTAAAGTAGTTTCTTCAGTTGGCAGGGGAAAAAAGATACGGATATTCGTCAAATAACGGAAATATTCCAGCAGCACTGATTGCTGCAAAATTTCCGTGAATTGAAGAAATAATTTTTGAGAGTGTAGACAGTGCCTTATCAATTCAATCAATGTTCAATTGTTCAATCCGGAGACAAATGCAAAACATAGAGTTTCTTTAAGGAGAGGAGGCTCATAGATGTAATCTTAATGTTAAAAGGCGAAATTTTTACGTAAAAAATTATAAATGTATGGATTTTATGCTGAAATATATTCGACAAGGGGGCTGTACCTCTCAACCCCCCCCCCCTCACGTGCGCAACGGGTAACAGATAGAGCTGCAAGACAAAATCGATCGACAATCATTATTTATAAGTATAATCATTCTTTTGGATAGTTCCGATAGGCATAGTCCTTAAGTGTGCCCTCAGAAAGCAGTCACAAGGAGTCGGATCGGGAGAATACGGAGGCTTGCGATTACAGCGCCATTTGTTAACGGCAATTGCAAACACATTTCTTATGTTATTGAGACTTGATGTACACACAAAATGTTTATACTAAAGGAATGAAATGTCTTTAAAGAGTGTCAGCTAAATTTACTGATCGATTGAAAATTTACAGACTTATTATTGAGTCAGTTAAAGTAAACTTCATTGCTAGGGGCAAGAAATTTTCAAAAAATATATATCTTTTAGAAATTTTTCAAAAATTTGCTTTTTTTTTCAACTGGAAACCTTAACCAATCGAGTTAAAATTTGGCACACTTTTTATGAAGCCAATTTGGCCAATAAATAGCTCTAAGGGTAAGCGAATTTCGAAAAAAGGGTTTTTCGATGCACCCTACTGTATACTCTGCTCGATGTCTGAAACTTGAGTAAAATTAATCCACACTGATGAATCCCATGCGGAAGTATCGAACCTTTGCCATAAGAGTTGAGAGTCCGTTCTCAGAAGTATATATCAGATTTGTGCTGAGCAAATAATCCGACAATTGCTTCACCTAACAAAGGAGTAACTCCAAAAATTCGTCTGCGCTTACAGGAAAACTGCCCGAGCCGTTTCACGTTGAACACAGAGTGATGGCTGAAGTGTGCAGGTCCACGGTTCTGGAATCTTGCGGCTTCGATCTAATCGTCTGGAGTTTTGTACAGTTTTCTCTGGATATGACAAATAAGGGACCATACGCGTTAGAACTCCTTATTTTTCATTTCTATGTTTTTTCAATTCAAGAAATGAAAGTCCAGTTTTTTGACAACTTTATATGATTATTACGATTTTCTTAACTTCTTATTACATAATTTCTATAATCTGGAATCGATAAAATCTCAGTGATTCCAAATTTAAGAGGTTCTAGTATATTGAGTAAGTGTGCGTAGTTCCTCGAGGGTTAATTGGGGTTGTCTTCACTCTCTAGGGTGAAAATGATTTTCCTTGCAGCCGCAATCAAAATCTACGGCTTTTAATTAAAAAAATTGTCAAAAATTAAAAATTTCACATATTTTGATCGTTTTTCTTTTAAACGATTTAGGAAAGGGCACTCCGTGTTCAGTGAAATTATCGAAGAGGTGAAATGTATAGTTTTTAAAATAGCATGATGTAACGAAATTGAAGGCATCATATATATCACTCTTCCAAAAAATCATTAAAAATTTAAGCTAAGAATCGAAACTGATTTCTTCTTTTTCAGAATCAAAAGAACTTCCCAATGATGCAAAGACAAAGTCTGGTCCATAGATATGATGATGCGGGCTGATATGTGTGAAAAATACTTTTGGAATAAGATTTTTTTTTTTTTTTCGAGTATCGAAAAATTAAAAACAACAATACTCAGAGTCATCGAGTTACACGTGTATACAAAGTTTCAGCTCGTTCTGACGATAGGAAGTGGGTTGAAATTCGTGTACAAATTTTGAACTGGAACTACAAACACAGACCAATTTATTATAAAGCTTGAAAAAAAAAAAAACATTCGTACTCGCATCGAAAAATGTACTCCAATCTATTAGAATTAATGAAATTTTGAAGAGATTCCGTATTTTTTCTCCTAACAAAAAAAAATTATTCTTTTTTTAAATCTCCTTAGTTTCTATTACAAGGAACGGTAAATATATTTTTGACCTCGTGCCAGCCAAGTGAAATTTTGAAACTTTAATTATAATATGCATGTATATGAATGATACTACACCGCAATATGATTGCTCAGATATTTAAATTAATGATATAAACTTGATATCACTTCAATAAAAAGTCTCAATTAAATGCACAGACTATTTTAAAATTCTCTTTTAAAATTATAAAAATAAACAAATTGTCAAAAGAAATTCTACCCTTAAACTTATTATGTTCTACGAAGTTACCTGCATATCCTTAAAACAAATTTTACTTATGATATGGAGCATGTAACGCATAAACATTTAAATCCTGCAAGTTACATAGTCTAATTTGGACTGTAAAAGTTGTTCCGTTTTCGGTTTTGAATATTTAAATAAAAGATGGAATTTCGAAATGTTACTTTTGTCAAATTAAATTCATTTGAATGCAGATTTCAACCTTTTCTCTTGATATTTTCAACAGAATTGCAGGAAAAAGATAATTCTGCACACAAAAGATTTTCAGGACATAGAGGAAATAAATGCCAGATATACTTGGCATTTATTTCCTCTATGTCCTGAATGCAATTTAAGTAAATTTATTTATTTTAATGCATATAAATGTAATTTGTGGAGATGGATGCGAAACGAGACAGAGATTTTTATCATTACTATATAGGGATTTTGCGTGACGAGACAAATCTTTGCATCTGTTTTGCGACACGAGACATGCTTATTTTTCGTATTGCGTCCATCACTAGTAACTTTCATAAAAAAACTCGACGATGCGTGAACTAAATAATAGAATTAGTGATATGTACGAGTGAAGTTTCAGCAGGCATTTTACTGTACAGAAAACACACACACACACACACAAAAACTTTTTAACAGAGTTATATTGAGTATAAATTTATGATTTTGTTACTTGTGATTTATGTCACTTGTCACTTATGATTTTGTCACTCCAATGCTATTTTGACATTAATTTTCTATCAATATATTAGTTACTATGGTATTTTATTTTGGTAATTTAACGTACACGATTTTTTAAAATTAGGCTGTTACATGCCTTTGATTTGATTTCAGCAATTTAAATATCCTTCTGTTTTCGCTTTCAACAGTCCTCATTTAGTTTTGAGGACATATATGTCATGTACCTTCATAGTCCTGATAGTACTTATCCAGATTTATTGGAAAGTTTTGCCCTATTTTCTGGCTTGAAAATTAATAGGGTAACTTGTCCTTAGAAAAATAAATGGTTTGAGGGGGGGGGGGCGGTGTGGAATGACATTTAATATTTTTTCAAGCACAGCTCGTTATATCTAGTTGTTACAGATTTTGTTGAGAATATTACATTAAAATTTGACCTCTTGAAAAGTCCTAAATTCAATGCAGTTTCCTAAATGCCCTTCAAATAGACTAGCTAAATAAAAGTCAAATTTTAATCATTAGCAGCGTATTTTGAATGTGAACATAACGTGAATACATTTTCCATTTGTTAGAGGAATCATCTTTTGATGTTAGGTTCGAGACTTATAGTCTCATTTCGCTTTTATAACTGTGTTTCTTCTGGAAACATGTAATTTTCAAAAATTTTAAAGTCATCGAGTAAAGAAATCCTGTAAAAGTATGGAAATTTTCTTTTCTTTCTTTTTCAGATATACCAATGATTTTATGGTTAAATAAATGAATCAAAAGCTTTACTTATCATTTAGTATTATAAATAAAAGACAATTTTTTCAGTGATGACATAACTAATCATTTCGTTTCCGGTGATAACAGCATATCTAGACGTTTCTAATGGCTTGGGAAAGACAGTAAAAGAAGTTCTGTTTATAAATGACTGAAAAAATTTAATAATGACAAGTTAGATAATAAAATGTAATACAGGCCATCGCATTTTAATTACCTATTCATCGTTAACTCACGTTTTATATTTCATTTAAAATTTCCCGAAAAACTTCTCATAAAAGAACAAAAACTTCAAATTTCAAGGATTCAGTTGTCAAAGCTGAAAGAGAAATTATCACTTTTTTTGCAATTAATTAGATATTTACAAAATCACAAGTGTAGTTCAGATTATTTTCAGAAACATGCATTTGTCAAATTTATTATGGCACTTTTTGCGTGGCAATATGCTCTGTCAAATAAAGAGTGGTCTCTTTCTAATAATAGCTTAATCTTTTATTCATTTAACAGACTTTTAATGCTTGGTGAGATACATATAATTTCATTGTAGATTTGAAATATTTTTCTGCATTCAAGCCTGTGTTACTTTTGAAAAATCAATAAACATACAGTTTTAATACAAACTGTATCTTTTTTAAACGCATATATCGAAAACAATTTCAAAATGATAAGTATTTTTGAAGATCAGTTGGAAAAATTAAATTTATCTTACGTACAATAAACTTTGACACAGACTACATGCAATGTTAAGAGATTAAAAGTACAAAATAAAATTAACAACCGAAAAATAATGGAAATATTTTTAATGAAGCACTTAAATTATGGTGAAATTACAGTTTTATTTACACAGTTTTGTTTTTTTATGTAGAAAATGCCAACCAATGTTAAATATTTCCTTATTTTATATGTTATAGAATAAATATGCAATGTAAAACATGCAAATGGGTTTACAGGTAAATTATAAACCTTTTTAAAAATGAAGAAGAATTTATCCTGCAAGCAACCTATTGATCATATTTAAATTTCTTTCATGAGTTATGTACTTCAAAAATTTTTACTATTAAATTCAATTGAAGACTTGCTTACTAAAAAAAGTTTTCTATAAAATTTCAATGAATTGACAGCATATATTAAGGGCATAATTCAATGAAAAAATGCTTTTCATGTATTTTTAAAATTTTATCACTAATTTGTGTAGAATTTAAACAGTTGGCAATATTTTATTATTCATGAAATGCTATTTTTTACTTGTTATACTTCGTTAAGTAATGTGTCCGAGCTGCTGTATGAGTTGCACATCAAACTTTTCTTTCAGAAAAAGAAAATTACTTAAAAATACAGTTAAATTTGAATGCCAGTAACTCATTCGGATATATCGCGCTTTTTCTGTCTCCCTTTTTTCCCCTGTACTGCTTGGCTTCGTTACTTTTCATGAAAATCATGGAGTACATTTTAAAAATACAACTCCAGTCACATAAAAGAAATACAATTAATTAATTTTCGCTCAGTGATCTTTGCTGAAAAGCAAGTTATGAGAGAAAAATTAGAATGACTTTGGATAGTTTCTTCAGCAGGAAATGAAATGTGTATTTCTACGCAAATTTAAAGTAAATTAAAATTTAGTTTATTGTTTAAGTGATTATCTTTTATTACAATACTTATAATATTAATTGTGTAATAGTTTAAGTGCATGTGATCATAAAAGTAAAATTTCATCACGTCACGCCCCCCATTCTCCGCCGGTTATATCCCGCCCCCGGATATATCGCGCATTTTTCTTGTCTCCCGACAAACGCGATATAACAGGGGGCTACTGTGCATACAGGATTGCTGGTAACTTAACGTATTCCTGGAAGACGTGACAGGGGAGCCAAAATGCTACAATTTAAACCGTCATATGTATGACCAAAAATCAATAGTTGTTGAGAAAATTGAATTTGGAATTTTTTTTTTTCTTGAATAACCCAAAATTTGACATTCATGTGCAAAAAAAAAAAAAAAAAAAAATCTACTAATTAAATGGGTTTCATTTTAATTTATTTTCATAGTTGAAACTCTGACTAAGCTAACGTAATCATAAAATGTACAAAAATACTTTAAAATTTAAATTTACGAGCTATTACATGTGCTTTTTTAATTCACATGTTTTCTTTCAAAAAGTGTTATTTATTTCAAAACAGACAGTGGCAGTAAGCATACAAATTATAAATAAAATTTCTCCCATTAATCAGCTATTCAAAAACGTATTAATAACGATCTAAAGACATGTAATTCGTAAAGAAGGGTGAGTTTTAGTTAGCACACGTAAAAACGCCAAAAGATGAACCCCCTTTCATTCTTTACGATCGTTCGTCAACCGATCATATTATCACCGTCTTTTTAATTTACTTTCATAGCTGACACTCTAAGCTAACGTATCCTAAAAAATTACAAAAAAATTTCAAATTTTAATTCACGCGCGCGCTTTACATGTTTTTTTTTTCATTTATTTACTTTTACCTTTCAAAAAATATTGTTTATCTCAAAAATACTATTCCAGTAAGTGTACAAATTACAAATAAAATTTCTCCCCTTATTCAGCTATCCAATAACCTAATAATGTACCTCTAAAGACACGTAATTCGTAAACAACGGTGAGTTTTACTTAACGTAGGTTATAAACGCCAAAGGATGCACCTCTTTTCATTCTTTAGGATCGTTCGTCGGCCGATAAAGTTATTAATGTTTTTCCGTGCTTAAAATATTAACCACGTCAGATTGTGAATCTCAAACGGCTATGTGGTGTGTCGTGGTGTTAGTTTCGACTCTGTGTTGCACACACGCCTTTTATCGTTGTGTGACTAATGAACAAAACATGCTTACTCAGAGTCCAAACGAACTAACACGGAGACACAACACGCACCGGTTTGAAGCTTATAATCTGATGTGCCCAGGTAAAATTTTAAGCCCTTAAAAGCAGTGATAACTTGATCGACGTTGAATAGTTGACCGACAATTCTAAACCATGAACGAAGCCACGACTTTTCGCGTTTTTTACCTGCGCTAAGAAAAACTCACCCCTCTTTACAAATTACATGCCTTTAGAGAGACATTAATACATTTTTGAATATCTGATTAATGGGAGAAATTTTATTTGTAATTTGTACGCTTACTGCAATAATATTTTTTAAGATAAACAACATTTTTTGAAAGGAAAATGTAAATAAATGAAAAAAAGAATGAATGTAAAGAGCATGAATTAAAATTTTGAAATGCTTTTGTACTTTCTCATGATTACGTTAGCTTAGTTAGAGTGTCATCTATAAAAATTAATTTAGAAAGGACGTTGATAACTTGATCGGCTAACAAATGATCCTAAAGCATGAACAGGGGTGCTCGTTTGGCATTTTTACCTGCGCCAAGTAAAACTCGCCCTTCTTGCATGTCTTTAGACGGACATTAATAAGTTCTTGGATACCTGAATATGGGCGAAATTTTATTTGCAATTTGTACGTTAACTGCTATTGTATTTTTTGAAATGAATAACATATTTTGAACGGAAACATGTGAATTAAAAATTTAAAAAATATATGTAATGGCTCGTGAATTTAAATTTTAAAGTAGTTTCACACTTTTTATAATTTCTTTAGCTTAGAGTTTCAGCTAAGAAAATAAATTAAAATGAAACCCCTTTAATTAGTAGATTTTTAAGAATTTGCTCTTAAACGTCAAAATTTCAATTATGCAAGAAAAAAGTTTAAATTTTCTCGTAAACTATTGATTTTCAGCCATACATATGGGGGGGTCAAAGTTGTAGCATTTTGGCTCCCCTATCACGACTTTTCAGGATTACGTCGAGTTACCAGTAATCCTGTATATACTCAACAAATTCTATTAGTTTTACCGTTGAAAGATTTCCAAAATTTAAATGTAGTTTACGTAAATGTCCAATGTACTAGTATACACTTATTTAATTTTCAGTGTTAGGAATATTAAAAGAACACATTTTAGCAGAAAAATAAAGCCAAAATATACTCATGAAGACGCAAAAATATTTTATGTTCTAATTTCATTCTCGAAAAAGAAATAATGAAAGAGCGCATGTAGAGCAGCGACATATTAGTCTGAAATTCAATTTGCCTTCATTAATAAGTCAATTAAAATACAAAAAAAAACTGTGCAAGGCAATAACGGCACTCTTCTTCCTGAACAATGTATATAAGTCGTAATATCATATATTCTAACAGTTAAACCGCCGCTAAAAATCGCTTACTCTTAAAATACTTATGTCAAGATCGGAAACCACGGGGAAACAGTTTTTCAGTGACCCTCACATTGTGAGGCCACGGTTTATCAAGTTACCTAACGAAGCTGAAGCGCAGGGAGATGTCATTCTAGATAAGCCTAAAGTGAGAACACACTTCCCAAGAACTTCAGGAAGTCGTCTTCTGAGCGAGATAACGTACCCTAAGCTTCATGCTTCACATGTCGAGACATTACTTTCATTTTTGGACCCCCCATCCATAAGCTATTTATCCCCCTGAACTGCATTATGTTTAGACGACATATGATCCTGATTAAATAATAGTAGTCACAAATATCGCAAAGATATACATAAAGTTACCATTGCGTAAAAATTGGTAATATTAGAATGATATGCGTTCCTTGCGGTTGCCGAAGTCATTACGAACATTTTCAAAGACTAGGGGGGGCGGTTTTATTGGCCTTTAATGAACTAAATGGATTTTTGAAGGCCAGTGTTCAGGCCACTGTCCACATCGAGCGGTTCCCGCCATACAATGTATTTGAATGGGGATATTTGGCCGCATTTCCCGCCGGGTGACAGTGGACTGTCGTCCACCGAACAATAGATGAGGGAGATGTGAAACCGCAATATTATTCACGGTCCCCATTTACCTTTTGTCGGTTTAAGGGCCGACGTCCAGTTAAGTGCGTTTCAGTACGCTATAATGCGAACCCAATGTATTTTTCAGAATCTTGAAGACGCACTGCGGAGAAAAGTGCCCCCACTGAGCGGTGGGCGTGCTTTTGTGGTTTCACGCGTTATCCTTTGGCGGTGGTCATTAAAAGTCAATAAATTCTTCGACCCTGCACTGTATCCCCCCTTGTACAATGCCTTGACCATTAAAAAAAAATCCCCGCTGCGTCCGGAAAAAGACGCAACTGGACCTCGGCCTTAATACCGGAGTATCTCCCTCTTTCACTGCGGCGGGTAAAATTTATCGCTTACAAGTGAGAATTCGCCCCCTACTGTGGTAGCGGCTGGCGGGAACCCCTCGATGTGGACAGTGGCCTTTGGGAGGACAGCACTTTTTACTATCGTATATAATACAATCACTTGACAGATGACATATTGTGACCCTGACCCTTCAGGAATGCGGTTTACTTTTAGAATAGAAATGTTCTACGTGTTTATTACTTTGGCTTTGAAAATTTTCCGTATGCCACAACCTTAAAGGTGGGTTTACACTGTCGAGCAGCACAGCGCGTGAGGCAACACGACACTTCCTCGCGCGACGTCTAATCTTGCGAGCATTGCAAGATCCATGTAACTTAGGCAAAGTAGGGGAACTCAACAACGGGACTCGATCTATTGCAGAGTCATTAGCTGCCTCGTCCGGGGATTGTCCTATTTAGTGTATATCCACCTTAAGATTTGTAAAATTTAGTTCATTCTCAAGCAAGACGATAAACGCTTCAATCAGCTTAAATTACAATCCAGTATTATTTTCAGTGTGCAAATGGTAAAATCAAATTCCCCAAATAAGTGTAAATTATAAAAGGTTTCATAGAATATTATAGAAGGTTACAAAGCCTGCAGTGTAACACGTGCATTTTATTTCATGCAACCAAGTCAACTGGTGATACATATGAAATTATTCTTCGACATAGTCTCCATATCCGTTTAAGCATTTGTTACTTCGTGAAATGAGTTTGAATATTTCCTCTTTGTAAATATCCTCTTTTTGCGTGTTCAGTAGCATTGTCATGAAATGTTTCACCTCTTCTTTTAAAGCTAATCGCAGTCCACCTACAGCCTTCCCACCTTAGTAAAGCGAGACTTCATACTTCTTTGTATCCCGGACCTCGCTCCAAGCGACTTTCACCGCTTTTCTTTTCTGAATAAATATTTTTCGCTTCTTAATTGTATTTTTCATTTTTAATTGTATTTTATTTTGCCTCTACAGGTCGGAAAGAATTGGTGTCCGTTGTATTCAAATCAATTTCAATATTTCCCCCCCTAAAAACAGTATGGCTATAGCACTTATTGCTGAACTTTGTTACTTCTTGTGTCCTTTCAAAGGAAAACAATAAATTTTATATATTAATCTGCAGGCACCTAAAGTAATACTGCGCCATCTCCCTTTGAAGACGCTTGGCTTTATGTATTCCTACATTTCTATTTTGTTGTTTTTCGTTTTTGGTAAAAACTTTAACGTTTTTTATATTATATATATAATATAAAACAACAAAACGTACTATGGATATCTTAATAATCCTTCGAGCAAATGATAGCACATAACCAATAAAAAAAGCATTAAAAAAAAGAAAAGAAAAGAACCGGAGCCAAGTATAAAAATGAAAACATCGACCATAAATATTGTAAGGAAACAGAGCAATCGAAGCTAAAAAATAGGTAGGATCTAAATACCAAGTGAGAAATCGTGGGACTAAGCCTAACTACAACAACCCAATAATATCAAAGATGTGGAAATTGGAATGGAAAATTGAAATAGAATGCTCCATTATCAAGTGCCACCGCATTCATATTTCAGTTTAAAGAAATAACAAAAATAGCTAGATTTTTGTAGGTTACATGACAAAAAGAGTCATAATAGTAACCTAGGAGAACGACCATAGCTAATGAAGAAAACATCAAACATGGTGAAGATCCAAACAAGGAGGAATAAGCTCGGAGATGATGCCAATTCTAGAAATCCTGAAAAGGAGATGCCAACATAGAAATTTAAAGGAGGAAAATAAGCAGCAAGATCCAAGGAGTAAAAAAGAGAGAAAAATTATACAACCAGATGATATAGCAGCAAGAACCATGCAGTAAAAAGAGAGAATACATATCAACAAAAACAGTAAGTCGGGGGTCAGGGAAGGAAAGAAGTGTAAAATACTAAAAATCTAATATAGCTAACCAACGAGCAACAAACTGCAGACTTAAATAGCTAAAGAGTGCTAAAGGAATTAATAATAAAATTAATAATAATATAAGAAATAAATAAATTTAAATCAAAACTAAATTAAAATACAAAAATGTATAATACTGATTTCAGTATATGAAATTAAACTATTTAAAATTAATAATAATACTAATATAATAATAATATAAAATTAATAATATTATTTATACGTAATTAATTATGTTATTAGTGCGTAAACTACTCGATAATATATTTGTTACAATGCACTTAGTATGGCTTATATCTGGATCAGTAAGTAAGGAAAAAGTAAAAAAATTACCCCGAAAACAAAAACGTACCGGTAATCGACAATTCTTCTAATTATTATTTTTTTTGTGTGTGTAAAATGTATAAATAAATATTTTATGGTATTTTGTATATTTTTTATGATTTTTTATATAGATTTTTATTATTTATTCAGAATATATATAGTTAGATAGATAAAGAGATAGATAGGTGCACAAAATTCCCAAACTGAAGGATTTATGTGTTATTAGTTGCTAAAATATAGAATAAATTTTTTGCAACTGCATCACCAGCTATAATTCTTCTTTCTTTTTTTTGAGGGAAAAGGGATGGTGGTGGTCTTACCTAGGCACTAAATCATTTTTTTTTTGGGGGGGGATGGGGGTGCTCTTACCTAGGCATTTAATCACTAGATGCTAATAATGTTCACCAGGTTGAAATTGAAATTATTTAACAATTCTAAATATGATGAAGACACATTTGGTATTTAGATATAAAATAAGATCACAAGCGACTACACCGAGAAACAAGTTATATCATGCCAACTGCATCAACATAAAAACCACCTTAAATTACTCAGCATTAATTAAATTACTATTCCCAAATATCTGCAATCGTCCATTACATGCATATTGTGTTGATATTCTTGCACGTTCACTGAAAAAAAAAAAATGCCACTGACGTCTAGAAAATAATTTGGTGGGACTAGAATTTATGACTCTACGTACTCTCTATAAATATTCTAGATCATAGAACGAGGCACTTCTGAACCCACTTATCCAATTTTTAGATCTCTCCTCTATAAGCTGGTGCTTGTACCCTGATGAAAATATCTGTGAACCGCTGCGTACGCTAGAGGGCAGACTCACAAACGGTAATTATAGTGTACCAAAAATCGAACGATAATTTCTCATTACATAAACTAGTCATTTTGTTGTGATTAGTTAGAATACTACGGACTAGAAACTTTTGACCATTTCGTCTATACCAGTTTTGTATTTCACCTACACGCATATATCTACGATCTATTCTTCTAGTTTTGGGATACAGAAAACAACCATGTATTCGTTCTAGATGAGAGAGGTATTTTTTTTCTCCGCGTTTAAGAATCTTAACTCCGAGTTGAACTCCCTGTAAAATGAGAAAAAACATTTCACATTTAAAATTGCAACAGTTAGCTTTGTGATTATTGTTTTGATTACAAGCATAATTGACTGGGAGGTGCCAGAAGGAAAACGTAAAATGCTCTATTTGAGATAGGTTTCGGGAGATCTGCTGATATTTTAACAGAACTGCTGTTATAGAACAAAAAAAAATTAGTTAGCACTAAGGGAGATTCCCCATGAAAATCGGGTTGACACTGTCTGTGAAATTCAGATTTTAATAACAGATTGGTCTTCAGTAAAGAATATGCAATCCTCAAATACGGTACAAGACGTCAACGGTAAACTACAATCAAGAATGACATCAGAGGATATCCAAAATCTCATTGCAGCAGACAGTATCCTGTGTTTCTAATTTACTGTTATTAGTAGTGGTTAAAATTGTAATATACACTGTATGAGCTGAAGTATAGTGTATTTTACTAAGAAGAGTACTGATAACGTATAATATTTTCTCTAGAATGCGAAGAAAAATTTGTAATTTTATTTGACTGAAAAAAAAAAGATGAATTCAAAAGGTCAAGAAAAAGAAGATCAAGAAAATAATGGTCCAACTAACTTTTAACTTTTTCAAAATTTCAAGAAAATTCAAACTATTATTTACTGCAATGCATATTAATCTGCATCCGAGTCTATATACATTGCATTTTACAGGTAACAAAATTGCAGTACTCATACTCCATAGTACTAACTAAAAAATGGTGTCTCCTATCATTTATATTAATAGCTTTACAAAATTCATCAAATGAATTACAATTTTTAACTTTGTTAGTTACAAATAGTCATGTTAGCAATCCTATCACAAAGAAAGAAATGCTCTTGTCATAGAATACCTGTTGAGATAAAATATCCTTTCACAACGAAAGTAACTGATATAAATCAATGAGTGATATGACTTTACCACGTTGTACGAAATGTAAGCTGAGTCAGTAAAACTCAAAATATTACATATATATATAGCAAAAGTGAAAAGTGTAAAATAAACTAATTTATATCTATATATACAGGGCGATTATAATTAAACTTCTTATCAAAATTAACTTATATAGACTGTACACGAGATACGCCCAAAGATGTTGAAATTGCTTGTGCATTTTGAATTACCCATTTTTATAATTGAATTTACTGTTTCTTCATGCAAAACGCCACCTTGTGGAATTTTTTGAACTAATTTTTTCCCCCGAAATACTTGAGTGCATCTCATGAATAGTTTATGTACTAAATTTGGTAGCAATTCATTCACCCGTTTTAGATGTAGAACCCTGCTTATAGGAAAAGTTTAATTATAACCACCATTATATATATATATATATATATATATATATATATATATATATATATATATAAATTGTTTCACAAGAACACATTTAGCGATATCGCTTTTAAATAATTAATTTGTATTACTATTAAATCTAAAATTCGCACGCGTTGTATAAATACCTCTCTTCGTGATGCATCAGATGTGTTTCCATGTTCGGCATCGTTTATCTTGAAGAGGTTTATTTATTAAATGCAGACAGTAAAGAAAACAAATACCACACTCCTTGGTGCTGGAAAGTGACATATCATATATCGGGTCTCTGTAGCGCAATACTTGGGTTTTCTGTGCCGCCACATGTTTTTTAGTTAGCGGCACTGTGGTAAAGCCTATTCATAGAGTGTGTATTGAGAGCTTTTCCAAGAAAGTTTTGACGGAAAGCTGCCTGGAACATCGGCGAAGACAGAAGGATGTTTCGACGTGTTTAATTCTTTCTAAATGTTATTTTTGTTTCATTTAGCAGTGGATAACACAAACAAAGACAACTCATAATGTTAAATAATTGTGAACTAAAAACTTTGCTGCAGTAGAATTATGAGTATGCGTTAGCGCATTTTTCACCCTGCATAGACAGGATTCTGAAAAAAGTGTTGGCTTTGAACTCCAGCATGCTTTCTAAAAAAATAATGACCGTCCGCATAAAAATGAATATCGTTAGTATTTATACTATGTATTGTGTTCTACTCATATTAACAGATATGTATGAGGCCTGAATCAAACTGATAAGGCATACTGAACTAAAAATATTGCTCTCGCTAGAAGTAAAAAAATGACACTTCCCAAATTTATTGTTAAAAGGTGCCATGAGATGACCACCTCAAAAGTGAAAGTAATATGTACAACTTATATACTGGAACCATTGGCGTAAATTGAGATGTAAGGTTGCAGGTGGGGGTGCATTTGCCCTCCTTTGCTCCTAGTAAGTTACGCCTATGTCAACAAACAATGGTATAACACAATATGTTATTACGGTAATTAAAATAAGTCCATTCATATAAATTACTTATATTTAGTATAATAAAGATTATACTTATAATAAAGACTTATTTTTGCACGAAAACCACTTATTTTAGTATTGAAAATATAATTTGTATTATTAAACTCAAACATAGGTTTATTAACATCACACATATGTTAAAATTACGGTAAATGTAATAAACAGGATGATAGTGTATAATTACCAGTGATTATTCATAATCAACTCTAAACTTGGTAAATGTGATAAATTGTTAAATATGCATCAAGTTTACAGGTTTATTTTTATACATCCCTGACCTATATAATCCCTGATCTAAAATGGGAAATGTAATAAATTCGGATTATTTTCTGGAGTAAGTGGATCTTAATCTCAACAAATGAATATTTTCAAATAACACTAAAAAAGTCGTTTTTAAGAATCAAAAGATCGTCATGATGACTATCAAAACATAATAATATTTCAATTTAAAAAAATTAAACTGGCGCTTTTGTATTTTACCTTCATTAGACATCTTATAACGGATACACTAGATAATGGTAAAATTATATAATATTATGGCGTAAAAGGTAACGGGAAAAAATAAAATGACCAAAACTTCTTAAAATAAAATAAAGCCAAGCTCATTATTTCAGTAAGTACTTCATTACTATCTAAATAAAACAGAACTTACGATTAAATAATTACTATCATTTACCAAACGAAAGATTTAAAAAATGAACAGTCTACGAACCCGCGTTGCTTAGTAGTGACATATTATTTCACGACAGAAGCCATGTATGTAGCTGTTCTCCTTTCTAAACGAATTTTTGGTAAAGATATGGATTTTTATTACATTCCTCATTACGAGTTACGGATTTTATAAACTGAACGGTAAATTTATAAATATTCAATAGTTTATCACATCTACCAAATTTAGCCATGATTATGGAAAACCACCGGATTAATAACAATTGCATAAATAATGTCAGCATATACATGTGATAGCCAAACTGTATTTCGAAAAAAAATCAAGCCTAAACTGAGACTTGTTTTACGGGTACAGTAATTTTCATTAAGGTAACCTTGAGTTATCGTTCTGAGTGTGAATTTATAAGATAAAAGTCTTCGATGCGAATTTGGATGTTTTTCACTAAGATTCTACAATGTTAAAATATATATGGATAATTTTTCTTACTGTTTTTACTAAATTTGACAACCACTGAACTTGTCAGGTTGAAAATCTACGTTATAATATGGAAGTAAAGAGCTCAAATATTACGTGACGTTTTAAAAATCATTTACATATAAGCTTATTGTCATTCCAAAAGGAAACTAGACATAAATTTAATCATTTATTTCTTCTACAACATGCCTTTTTTTTATCGAAAGGATTATTATTTTTAATTTCAAAATTATTATTTTTTAAATTTAAATTTTAGCGTTATGTGATGCATATTAAAGTCAATGAAAAACTTAAGTAAATTATACCAATTTTAATTTTCTAGGTAAAACGATTTAGTCCGGCAGTCGCCTAGTCGGTTAAACTTGTTAACATAAGAACACCGAAAGTAGAGAAGTGCCGACAATAGTCAGCGCT
This sequence comes from Cheiracanthium punctorium, assembly GCA_038373885.1. Taxonomy (NCBI): domain Eukaryota; kingdom Metazoa; phylum Arthropoda; class Arachnida; order Araneae; family Cheiracanthiidae; genus Cheiracanthium; species Cheiracanthium punctorium. The sequence continues at coordinate 283,112 of JAWZYV010000410.1, read as the reverse complement.
TGGGAGGATGACAACCTCTCTTGATTGGACTGATGTGGAACCATGTACACTAAAGGTTAGCCGGTGCACGTAAAATCTGTTGTGGTTCCGATGTATTAGTTCAGGTCAGTAGCGTAGCGAGGATTTTATTTTGTGGGGTGAGGGTAGGGGGTTGTCTGTGTATCAAATTGTAAGCTAACTTTCGATTGTAAGCTAAGTATCAAATTATAAGCTAAGTAAAGGCTCAGATTTCGGCGCCTGATTCAAGTGCTAGGATTTGTCATTTGAATTTGGTTCAAAATTACACCATTCGTAAAAGTCGACGTTGAACTTTTAGCTGGATTCTAAGTTCAATCCGGATGGGGACCATTGTAGGACCGCCCAATACTCATATAATACTTTTCATATTCTTAACTGCTTAAATGTTACCAAAAATGGCGTTTTGAGGGATCCCTCCTTATTTTTTGATGGAGATTAGCATTTACTTAGACATTCGGGTAGCAACAGCAATATCTCCGGCCCTCGTAGTGGTTAGTAGAAGTAAAAAGGCAGTCCACAGAGGATGTCACGTTTGGAAGGGGGGGGGAGGGCGGGTTCGTAAAATTTGTGACAGCTTCTGAAAAGGGGGAAATGGGTAACAATACGTGTGACATTGCATATTTTGGTTAAAATAAGAACATTTAAAATCAGCAGATTAAATATTTAAGTTATTTTGAAATTAGTATCAGAATATGAGAGTATTTTTAATGGGTTGAAACAATTTTCCTATAGTTTCTTTTTTCATTTATAGTATTCCTTTCTTCGAGAAAAAGGCATTCAATGGTTGGTATGATAATATGGTAGCAGCAGAAATTCTTCACTTAAAAGAAAACAGAGCTCTTCAAAGTTATTAAAACGTATAGCTTAAAAATAAAATATAAAGTATGATCTATAACTGAGTACTTTGTTTCTGAATTGAAAGTATGTGCTTATGGTTGTCCTATAACGTGACACGTGGCAATCGTATGAGAGGGGGTATGGTGACCTGTGACACTTTGGGACAAAGGGGGTGAGAAATAAAAGTTTTAAAAATGTGCGACATCATTTATGGACGGCCCCAAACCTAAAGTAGGACGGTTGACTAGACCATTAGAAAAAAAAAAGGTAAAACGAATTTTGACTTACAGCTGTCTGATATATTAAGGTAGCATCAAATTTGCATGACATTTTACTTTTTGAAGGTGAATAATTTTAAAATGTAATTTGCTTAAAAAAGGAGATTTAAAAAAAGTTTTATTCGTTGGCCACTGTGCCAAAATTTAAAACTCTGAGATTTGACATGAAATGACCCTCCACTAAACATTGGATACTTTTTGTCCTAAATCGATGATGCTCTACAACTTTGTAAATCACTTTATTCCCCTATCGTGATCCGTTTACGAGATAGGAATGCTAGATAACTCCGCTGTTTTCCACCAGATGGCACCGTAGGCGGTTTCATTCAGTAGCGCATGGATACTTTACTATATCTAGACATCATTTTTATGAATTAACAGCCATTCCGGAGTGAAGAGGGCAGCAAAGAAGTTTAGTGGGCATACTGTATATCAGGGGTTTCCAACTTACAAATGTTTGCGGGCCGCAATTGAATGCACCTGTCTAGTGGAAGGCCACAACGTAATCAGGTTCTAAGACATTTTAGGGTTTCGGGAGAATAAAGACATTGATCAAAAATTGGCTAATTTCCATCAAATTATAAAAAACCAAAACAAGAATTAAATTACGATTCAACAAAAGAATGGATAATCTTGTTACTATCTATCAAGGGACGGACGAATTAACAACCAAACCCAAGACGGAGTGAAACCCAAGCTCATGACCACAGAGAGGGGTGTGTTAGCCGCCACACAATATGAAACAGCAAAATGACTAAAGTTTAAATGAAAACTTTAAAATTACATGAGGGGAAAGATTAACGTAAAAGCACACAAATGTTCAGAGAGAATCGGGGTCTGTCTGCTACAAATTCTAAAGAAGAGATCAAGCTCTGTTGTTGAGTCTCGTGTGATGGAGTAAATAAGAATCTGAGAGGCGGCTCCTATCCTTAACTCTACGGACGAGGTAACGGACGTGAAAAGCGCGGGAGGAGTGTAATAGAACACATGTGGACGCACCAAATTTCATGGAAATCAAGGAAAATCAAATTTATTCGCAAATAGGAAGTGTTTGAAACTGACATGGATTTTCACAAAATCTTCTTTTCCTTAAATAAGAGCATTTAATTTGATGTTGCAAATAATTTTCCCAGAAGGCTTCGCGGGCCGCCAGTTGGAAACCCCTGCTGTATACTATCGAATCTGATCTAGAGATAATGCTTGATAAAGAATATTAATCGAGCGTTCCTCGTTAAACGACTCAAGCTACTCTACTGCTTATAGCTCAATAAACCTGGTAACACATGGGTATTGTTGTGGTAACACAGTGGACGTTACTGCACTTATAACAAGCAGTTAAAGGCTGATAATCAATTATTATTAACGACTACATTTATTTAGTTTGAAAAATTGTGACTAAATGAGTACTTTAAAATGTAAAATCAGTCGATTTTAGTATTCATTGACTAATCAGCTGATATATAAAAAGAATTTCGTTAAATCACATATCTATGCACTTCCATTTAATATAAAGAACATAAATCCTAATATTTCCTAAAATGAAGCATTGTAAAAAAAAAAAAAAGTCTAAACTTATTAGTACAAGAACTGAACTTAGCAATGCATATCAGTTCACAATGATCTTTGTTCTTTTTTATTGATAGTTTAAAACTAACAATGGAAAATTCAATACGACTAACTATTATTGCGAAACTACACTTACTCTACAGTTATTTTTTTATTAATTTCGTTAATTTATTTAACCTAGTTATGAATGAACACAAATGAATAGAATGTAAATACACATCAACGTATTTTGTACTCGTATTGTTTTCTGGTTACTCCGTTATAACTGGTTATTTAGTCATACTGCCCTGCGGCATGCTTTGACAAATGTCTGGTGAAAAAAAAAAAAAAAAAAAACGAACTCCATATTCATCGGGCATTTTATAGATTTGCTGCTGTCATATCTGGGATTCCTCATAGTTGGTGACATAGATCACATGTCTGAGGTAGATACATTTCAAAAAGTATCACATTGTATTCTATATTCAATCCGACTTCACGATAACTGACACTCAATAATTTTTTTGACAAGTATAGTACTATAGCGTATATCTACGGAAAAAGAGGCCACTTGCTTTTCATTCCGCCGTCGTTCGTCGCGCATTAAATTACACATTGTACTACATATTCAATCCGACTCCATGATAACTGACACTCAATATTTTTTTGTACAAATATTGTACTACAGTGTACATCTACGGAAAAAAGAGGCCACTTGCCTTTCATTCGGCCGTCTTTCGTCGAGCATTAAATTACACATTGTACTCGATATGCAATCCGACTCCATGGTAGCTGACACTCAATAATTTTTTGGAAAAGTATTGTATTTTCAACAAATATTGAATTTTCAAAACGATTAAAGCAGTGCATGATGGGGTATGCTACATTAAACAAACTTCCGTGTGTTGGTTATTTTTAAGAAAGAGCTTAAATTTTGAAAAAAAAAAAAAAAAAAAACGACTCACCAAGAAGCTACATGTCCGATTGCGATACAAATTGGTGAATGTAAAGAACATACATACAAAACAGACGATTAAAATTTCCGAAGAATTGAATGATTTATTGTAGAGTTTAACCATTACAAAGGAGGAAGTCTATAAGGCGTTGGTCCACCTCTGGCCTCGATGCAAGCTGTCACCTCACCCGACGTGGCACAGACTGATAAAGTTCCCGGAGGGTGTCCTGCGGAATTTCTTGACAAATTATCTCCAACTGTTGGGCTAAATTGGCAATATTTTGATATGGTTGCGATCGCCTTCCCATTACACCCCAAATGTGCTCTATGGGAGAGAGATCAGGCGATCTAGCTGACCAAGGAAGTACAGGGAAAGCTGCAAACAATTCATAGCAACACGTGCCGTATGCGGGCGGGCATTATCGTGTTAAAAAATAAGTCCAGGGTGTCGCAAAAGGAACCGTAATACAATCGGTCGTAGGATGTCGTCAATATACCGCTGTGTTGTCAATGTGCCAGAAATGACGATCAAAGGGGTTCGGCTATCAAAAGAGATGGCACCCCAAACCATAACACCTTTGTGGGCCTGCGTGGCGTGCGATAATCAGGACACGATCCCCCTCTGCCCCGGACGTCTCCAGACACTTCTGCGGTTGTCGTCAGGACACAGTTGGAAACGGGACTCGTCTCTAAAGACTATACTTGCCCAGTCAGCGCAGTTCCGCGTTGATCGAGCCCAGCATCTCAGCAATCGGCCTTGACGGTTTACAGGCGGGAGAGGCAACCGGCGTAACGGTCGGAGCGAGCGTAAATTCCGCTCTCTCAATTGTCTGTGGAGGGTCATGTTGGATACATGTGTGCGGGTCACATGGTGGCTAGCTGATAGCGACAAATCCGGTGCTGTGACAGCTGAACTGACAATCGCTCTATCCTCCCGTTATGTTGTGGCACTCGGTCGACCGCTACCATTTTGACGCTGATCTACTGTTGTTGGTCCACTCTTGCCAGCGTTGTCTAATAGCCGCATTGCTTCGACGCAAATGTCGAACGATTCTCCGATTCTACCAACCAGCCTCTTTCAGTCCGATCACAAGACCTCTTTCAAACTCCAACATCTGCTCGTAATGCGAACGAATCCTTCGGCGAGGCATTGTTATAGCCGACGTAAAATATCGCAGTCGAAAAGCAACATAAATTTTAACCGTCAGATCAGACTGAGAATCTCTCCTTATATGCACCTGTTGAATGCGCAGTTGCGATGCGCCAGCCCTTCCGCTATTCATTCATTCGACTTCAGATTTTAATCATTTGCATATTCGGTCCGAATGCCTTTGCATACGAAATTCCATTACAGTCGGGCGACTCCTTCTTGGGGCTTCGATTTTTTTGCTATATAGTGTATATTTGAAAATGTCGCCCAGGTGGTGCATTGGCTAATGAACCATATTATCTCAATTTTGGGTCTAGGTTTGATTCCCGGCTTGAGTGTTAATTTGTCCGTTCCTTTGTAGGGGGTAATGGTGGTCGCTTACTAGGTGCCCCCGTAATAAAATGGGAAATATTTTGTTCCTTAGTAGGGGTGGATGTCCCACCAGCAAGTGCCCAGCCCTTAAATAAGTTGCGTAAAAAAGGTACATTATTTTATGGTATCGATTAAAGTTTTCAAAATGTTAAATCTAAGTAAATACAAATTTTTATACGCTCCCAGTACGAAAAATTCCCAATTAGTAAAATGTGCCCTATACGAGAATTAGGTTATGTAAAAAGGCTCATAGATATGATTAAACGAAGTTGGTAAGCTGCTGTAGAATACCAATAATAGCAAAAGAATTATGCATGTATGCAATCATTGGAAACCAATGATTGCATACATGCGTGTCGCAATATGTGTGAAGCCCCTAAAACACGATCTTCCGATGTATTTTTTTTTTTTTTTGATTCGAGAGCCATGGGAAAGTAGTTTAAGTCAACATATGTTTACTTTTATATCTCTGAGCCTTTTTATAATGAAATCAAGGAATTCTGTACATCGCTCGCCTAATTCATGCGGCAGATTTTACTAACTGAGATTTTTTTTTGTTCGGTTGCCATATCAAAATTTTAATTTTGTATTTATATAGAGTTAATCTCCAGAAAATGTATATATATATTCTTCATTAGCTATGGTCGTGCCCCTGGGTTACTCTTATGTCTATTTTTATTTCAATTTAAAGGAGTAAGAAAAATAGACAGGTAACCTGCAGAAACCTGGCTATTTTTCTTACTCCTTTAAATATGAGTGAAATATGAGTGACGTGGCACGTGATAATGGAGCATTCTATGAGGAGGGATATAAAAAAAGTTACAAGTCGAATAAGAAATATTTATTAACAATAGACAGAAAATACAAAAGGAAATTAAGCGGCATAAGTGCCTATCACTTTTCGACATAATCACCAAGTCTATTTAGGCATTTATCAGAGCGCAGAACCAACTTGTTTAACCCGTCTTGATAGAAATCAGGTCCCTGTCCATTGAGCCAGGTCTCGGCGGATGTTTTCACTGCACTGTCTGAAGAGAGCCAGCCGTGTGCCGGATAAGTGCTCCTTCACCCTCGGAAAACAGGAAAAAATCACTGGGTGCCAAATCTGGGCTGTATGGAGGGGGGGGGGACTCGAGATTTCCCACCTGAACCGTCGCAGCAATTCCTGCGTTGCTTGAGCAGTTTGGGGTCTAGCATTGTCATACAAGAGGATGACACCTTCACTCAACATGCCCGACACTTCTCCGCAATATGCAGTTTTCAAATGCTGCGGCTTGTAACCTTTTTTTCTGATCATCCCTCGTATTTCAATTTTACATTTCAACTTCCACATCTTTGATTTGTTTGGGTTCTTGTAGAAAAAAAAAATAAATAGAAGGATTGTTGATTACCGGTACGTTTTTCTTTCCGGGGTGTTTTTTACTTTTTCGTTACTTACTGATCCAGATATAAGCCATACTAAGGGCATTATTACAAATGTATTATCGAGTAGTATAAGCGCTAATAACATAATTAATTACATATAAATTATACTTATTAATTTTTTATTAGTAGTAGTATTATTATTAATAATTTTAAATGGCTTAATAATATATACTGAAATCAGTATCATACTTTTTTTATATTTTAATTCAATTTTGATTTAATTTTATTTATTTATTTATTTATTATTATTATTATTATTATTATTATTTAATAATTCCTTTAGTACTCTTTAGCTGTTCAAGCCTGTACTTTGTTACTCATAGGTTTGCAATTCTAGATTTTTAGTATTTTACACTTCTTTCCTTCCACACATACCCCCCACACCATTTATTGTTTTTGTTGTTGTGTATTCTCTCTTTTTACTGCAATGTTCTGGCTACAATATCATCTGGTTGTATAATTTTTCTCTCTTTTTTACTCCTTGGATCTTGCTGCTTATTTTTCTCCCTTAAATTTCTATGTTGGCATCACCTTTTTTTCGATTTCTAGTATTGGCATCATCTCTGAGCTTATTCCTCCCTGTTTGGATCTTTACCACATTTGCTTTTTTTCCTCATTATCTATGGTCGTTCCCCTAGGTTACTATTATGACTCTTTTTGTCATGTAACCTACAGAAACCTAGCTATTTTTTCATTCCTTTGAATTTGAAATACGAATATGGTGGCACCTGACAATAGACTATTCTCTATTTCAAATTTCCATTTCATTTTCCACATCTTCGTTTTGTTGGGTACTTGTAGTTAGGCTTATGCCCACGAGTTCTCACTTCGTAAATAGATCATACCCTTTTTTAGCCTTGATAGCTCTGTTTTTACTTTACAACATTTATGGCCTATGTCTCCATTTCTTTCTTGGTTCTTTTTTTTTTATGTGCTTTCACATGCAGGATGGATTATTAGGATATCCATATTACTTAAGTCTAGATGTTTTATATTATATATATACATATCTATATCTATATATATATATATATATGTACACACACACACACAGAGAGAGAGAGAGAGAGAGAGAGAGAGAGAAAGAACAAAAGTAAAATAAACTGATGACTAAAACGTACTATCATACCTTCATGAAATAGCAATACAGTGAGCCAGTCACGTGTGAAAAAAGAAGTATAAGAAATAGGATTTTTGGAATGGAAATTGGGGATATTTACATATATTTGAAAAATAAAATTTTAGATCATTTAGAAGTTTAAAAATATTTTTATTTGAAAATGATCATGAAAAAACAGGAAACTTGCGAAAAAGAGTTTTTTTTTTCTGTTAAACGATAAACATCTGAAAACAAAAATGAATGAGTTATGCACAATGTTAAAGCACCATCGAAATCTTTAATTTATTTGTTACAAAATTTTCTTTACATAACTTTCAAAAATTTATCATTTCATAAATTATATGCTTAACTCATGAAAATAAGACATTTTAATTAATATAAAACCAACTACTGAACTTAAAAATAACAAAAATTTCACTGCCATGTAAAATAATTTTCGGTATTTCAGTTGAAATTAGGTTTGGTCGCTGTTAATACTTCGAATATTACAACTCATAATCCATGTTAATATTCTATTAAAAAGTTATGACAACGAAAAACACTACTAAACTATACTTGGGCTGTTTCATTCTAATTGTCGGGATAAAAATCAGCTTACTACTAACCAAACTTAAATGAGGTATGAGTTAAAGTATGAAAAATATTTTAACATAGCCGAAGAGAAATTTTGATAACTCATAACTCATTAATTTTTAGTTCAAATGCATTGAAAAATGGTATCCCAGGATAAAATACGCTAAATTTCTAAAATATAAAAGGAAAAATTGGGTGTTGCCCAAATGTTGAAAAAATGAAGTTTATTCGTAATTAAGTATGACAATGTCCGCTTAAACAGAATTTATCCACAGTAAATTACATTTAACACTATAAAAATATTAGCATTTATGGTTGGATATTTCTATAACTAGCAAAACGCATTTCGCACGTTTAAAAAAAATTCTTTTTCAATGCTTATGATATGCATATTTCAGAAGCACAAAACGCAAAATTTTATCACGCCTAACTGCGTAAAATATTCGTATCGATTTATCTCAAATTATTTAAAGAAAAATTCAATATTTAGTTTTGTGTACAGTTAGAACGAGAAGACTACCTTACAACTGAATGTATCTCTGCAGTAACGTCTAATGAAGCCCCATAGTGGGCGGCGGTGTGTCAAGCTGATTCGCCGCACTTGTCATAGTGATGGATAGAAGTAAAACAGCCATGGCGAAAAAATCAACAAATGATTGAGGCCCAGACCAAAAAGTTGCCGAGATCTCATGCATGTTAGGCAACAGCCCGCCCTTGCATGTGGAAAGATATGACAGACATAAGAAACGATTAGTTTCCGTGTGGAATGGCTGGCGTCCAGGTGTAAAAGTAAAAGAAGCAGATGAGAGCATTTCACGACTTGTTGGATGAGTTAATCAATGAAACTTAGAAAAATGATCATAAATCTGTTTTAATTGATGAGCAAGTGAGTACGCGTAATTTTAAATCAAATAATCAAGGCTCGCAACGTTTGGCTGGGTAAGGGCCTACAGCATTGTTGGATGCAAGAATGGGGTGTTATGGGATATGACCTGGTCACTTTCATCTCTACAAAAACGCAACGGCAGATATTCCCCATTTGTACTTACCGCTGCTCCTCCGTATCGGTCTTCATAAAAATTGCCTTAACGTTGCTTCTAGATCAGGGTTTTGAATGCATTCAGAGACCTATGAACAGAAACGCAGATGGAGAAGTCCTGACGTTTTGTAACTAGCAAATAGTCTAAATCTGGACTTTCCCCTCCCCCTTCCCCTAAAGTTTTAAAAGGTATAAAAACACTTTGTTCCAGTGGGAGAGAATTTTATTAGAAGGGCCCATGAAGTTTTGAGAATTAAAAATACAGTGAAACCTCCGAAAGTTGGACACTTTTGGTTCCTCAAAAAGTGTCCAACTTTCAGAGTTCTCCAACAGGTACATTTTAATATTATGTACATGTTCCGTTCCTAGATAAGTGTCCAAGTTATGCAGATGTCCAACTTGGGCGGTTTCACTGTAGCTAATATTGGAAGTTGATATGCTGTTTGGTCAAGCCATGTTCTGATAATATGATCTATTGGGGAACAGAGTTGTTTTCGAATTGGTGTACGATCCTGGCTCTATACAAATGTGATTTTCAAAAATACATACATGAGTATGGTGTGTTAGATATATTGTTAAAAAAATTGTTGTTTCTAGTCTAATCGTCTTAAATACCAGTAAAGTTCATCCTTTGCTAAAAGTATCGAACATATTGGACTTATAGCTGATCATCAAAGTTAATAATTTTCTCGTGTATGCAACGTAATATGAGAAAGAATCTTCTATTTCCAAGGAAATAAATCAAGAGGATCCTATTCAAGGCACTGACAGAATTCTATCTCGTATGAGCTGACTAAAAAAATTCAATATAAACAAAATACCTCTTGTTAGGTTTTTTTGTTTTGTTATATTTTATGAATTTTCAGGAGTAGCCAGTAAATGTACATCAGCCAGTAATTGTAAATCTATCTAGTGGCTACCTAAAAGCACGACATTGAACAAAGTCAATAGAAAAATACCTTCCCGAAGCTATGTACGTTTTCTGCAGAAAATTGATCTTAACAAATAATAGAAACAGCACCTACATGAAACATTCGTTCGTGATTTTTTAAAAATATTTTTAATGAATTGGACGGTCATTGAATATTCAGTTTCAGTTTTTCTTCTTCCATATTTAGTTAATCGGTTAAGTAGTATAATTCTTTTAATGACAATCGTTTAGTTTTTTTATATCATGGAGCAAAAGATTTTTAATGAGGAATTCTGAAATTAAAATAACTGAAGAATTTTTAATTAAAATAACTGTTACGGTTACACGTTAAATCAACATTCATATAATCTCGCCTTAAAAATTAAAATCACTTATCCACATTTTCACAAAATAGGAAATAAATAATAATATTATTGAATTCTTAAAACATGCAGACACGTAAAGGAACGATCCGATAATTTATTACTTTCCTTACCAATAAGGAATACTGTAATTCACCATAGTTTCTATCAGTTTATTTCATGTTATTCACATATAGATCTACATGAAAAAACTCGATTCTTTAATATTCCTTCCAACAAAATGTCCAGATATAATGGCAATATGTCAGAGAAAACATTATTCCTGGAAATTGATGAAAGCTCTCAATGTTCACATACTTTCTACTTTTCGAATTTAATATTTCAACGGGCACATTGGAATTAACTAAAAAATGCATATTTTTATATAAGTTTACGATTAACAATACTTATGTCAAATACAAAATGTGTTTCATCTTTGGTATGATATCATACATTTTTTTTTTTTTTTTTACTAATGAAATCGAAGTACCGATTTTTGGCCATGGACTTCCGAAGGAAACCTCCTTACATGATACATAAAATGCTCAGTAAATAAATAAACAAAAGATATTGTAAGCTTCAAAAAGAAAAAAAAAACATACGGAATGATCAAATTATTTTTGCAGAAAATGAAAGGAAAGAAAATGCAAATTTCTATTATTTTAAACTTCGAAGTAAATTTTGAGTAACATAAAAAATCATGCGTTGACGGTAGCGAAGGAAATTTAGTTCCCATATTATTGAAGGCAAGTGTAATAAGAAGATATTCGCATGTAGTAAACACTAATAAAACATCGGTGAATGCTATGTCTGAACGAAATCCTCTAACCCAAATCTTATGCCTGATAAGTCTTTAGTGACTGAAGACGCCAAACACAATCTGTTGGAGCAGAAGCACCATAAATAACAAAAACATGCACAAAAAAAGGCACTAAGATTTGGAATCATTTATTGAAGACTGGAAACAAAAACAAAAATCTGGACAAGGTCTCTGAGAAGCGTAATATCAGATGCGGATCGTTATTTTACCCTGATAGCTTGAAGAAATCTACATACAAATGTCTCTTTTTCACATACACTTTAATTCTGTTACTGTAGTGGTTCCCAACTGGTGGTCGGCGAGGTAGGTCATAAATAAATTGACCATTTATTTTTTCCTTCAAAATGGGGCATCTGCTACTTTTTTGGCAATAGTGTATTTGTTTCCTTCCTCAAAACGGGACATCTACAGCTTTTAAGGTAATAGTGTAGGGAGACTGAATTTACAGGTCAAAGCTTGTGTTAATGTTAATATCAAAATAAAATGAAAATATAGAAAAAAGCGTTGGGCGCTTTGTGCTATATTTTTTGTATCATTTTTGTATTAATCGTACCGATCGAATATTCTCAAGAACTGATATATAGAGCACCCCACGCTTTTTTCACAATAATACTATTTTTCGTTCATTAATTTATTTCTATATTAAGAATTATTTTTCGCTTTTTAGTTAGTTCAATGTATCACTAAAGCATGTTTTTTGGTTTTTTAAACTATATTTTTATTTTTCACTTTTTAGTTCAATTTGCTATAAAAGCGTGGTTTTTAGTTTTTGTTAAACTGCGTGTATTTAAAATTTATTTTTAATTTTCGATATCTCTCATAAGACACTGAGGAACACTAAGTTGGGAGTACAAACTGTGAGATAATTTATTTTCACTGTGCACCAGTGGCGTAGCCAGGATTTTATTTTGGGGTGGGCTGGGTATCAAATTTAAAGCTAAAGTTCAATTGCAAGCTAAATATCAAATTGTAAGCTAAGTAAAGGGTCCCATTTCTGGGGGGGAGCAGCCCCCTGAGCCCCCCTCTTGCTACGCCCCTGCTGTACACCAAAGTATTAATCAACCTGCAGTTAAATGCTACCTTCCTCACTAAAAAGGAAAAATAGATCTCTAATCAACAAATAAAAGCGTGTTAAAAAGAATGGCCTTAACATGCTCTTGTACTCAACTCTTCCATAATGTGATGGATCACGATATTTTGTAAAAATAAAAATATTGCCCTGCCCAGGATTCGAACTTGGGCGACCACAACGCAATGTACTAATCACTATACGATCACGGCCACAGTAACAAAGGTTTTCTTAAGATTGTAATCTTTGGAAGTGTTCTACTTTCAGTCAGGATAAGAAATGAGCAAATTACTTAATCCTGGCGATCCTGATCAGGATAATGAGATAAACTTACAAAATTATTGTATTGTCACCGGTTCTTCATAAATGTACAAAGTTTAAATTAAATCTAATCGTTTAAAGTGTGCCAAATTTGAGTTCAAAGGAGTCGGTTACAAACATACATACAGGTGAAGCTAATAAATAAAAGCGTGTTAAAATCAGGATAATGGGATAAACTTATCAAATTATTGTATTGTCATCGATCCTTGATATATCTACAAAGTTTAAATTAAATCTGACCGTTTAAAGTGGGTCAAAATCGAGTTCAAAGGAGTCGGTTACAAACATACAAACATACATACAGGTGAAGCTAATAAAAGCGTGTTAAAAAAAAACTTTTCTAAAACACACATATACTATAAAAAATAGTACAAGACGTGCATTTCGGGTGGTACAAGGGGTAAGCCCTTCTTCGACTTCAAAAACACCTTCACACAAGGCAAGAAGGTAGTAAATTGAGAAATATAAACAAAAGGACACACAGAAAAAAGGAAGTTGTCATTCGGAAGGAAAATAATTCTTAGAAAACCAGAGTGAAAAGGGAAAATAAAGTGGAGATCGGGGGAGGGGAAGGAATAAGCAAAAGAGGAACATGACTTAAAAAAAAAGAAATAAAAATTAAATAAATTGAAATAGCTGACAAAAAAAGAACAAACACAAAAGCAATACATCCCCCCCCGGCGTTTTCTTTGCGTCTCGACAGGGGAGGGAGAGAGGTCAGGTTTTTTTATTTTTTTTTACAGACACTGCCGTTGGAGGATTTTAGATTTTTAGAGGCCTTTATTGAAATCGTTACCGTGGCTTGTTCTCTTTCTAAAAACGGGACATTGCAGGGGATATTTTCTAAAAGCGGCACAAGCCACCTAAAAACGGGACTGTTCCGTTCAAAACGGGACGTATGATCACCTTAGTCATAACTGAAAAAATATTAATTGCTAGAGCAACACAAGCTGAAAAATCAGATTAACCGTTGAAAGGTAGGAATAGAGCACGCGATACTTTCATATTTCCTTACAAATACATATTTAATTTTTTGCTTTTTATAATAAGCACTTGCCTATTTTATTCGAAAACTCTTTTTTGGAGCGTTTAATTTTGTCACTTTACGTACGGTGTTTTATATTTCTCTGTATTTACTTTTCTTGACATTTTAAAACGTTTTTATCCGTCCCCCCTCCCAACCCTGGCTCAATGCTTAGAAGTAAGCCATGGGTACAGTTAAAATGAAGAAGTTGTCAGCGATTTCAGTTGGGAATTACTCGATAACTGATACTAAAGACAGGGCCCGATTTATACCCCTGCGGGCCCCAGGCCAAAACTTCATATGGGGGCCCCCCCATACATCTTACCTTCCTCGAATACAAGAGTGATTTTATTTTATAGGCTGCTATAAGTTTACATAGTTTTGACAGGTATACATAAGCAAAGCGTTTTGTGAATCTAATGAAAGAAATTTTTTTTTTAATTTTAGAATTCCACTAAACTAACCCCAAACATAAAACAATGAAAACTTTGTAAATAAACACTCATTGGATGTTAAATAAACCACGCCTTCAGTTCCTCCTATTACGCTGCATGTGATTGGACAATTTCTAATATTGCCCTTAGACGAGAAAGTTCGAAAATTAGCTTTTGTTACGTTTTACAGTATGTCAGAAACTATGAGCGAAAGGTTAGATGTACAAAAAATTACTGCGTATTTTTTTCATTTTAGGGCCCCTCCTAGAGTGGGGGCCCCGGGCCAGTGCCCCGAATGCCCCGCCGTAAATCAGGCCCTGACTAAAGATATCGGTCCAGTCTGTTCAAAACTGGCCATACGTTATAAATTCGTATGTTCTTAGGTGTCTGTTTCTTTAATGACTCACCTGCAGCCCGCAGATACCGTGCAGAACATGTGAATTGGATGAGGAATGAATCGAACAATATTATTTTCATCATAATCACGTTTTATCGTCCATTCGGGTAATAGGTAATTATCATCTAGTGAAAATTTGGCATCATAAATATCTCGCATTCATGCAAAATATATGACATTTGGAAGCGGGAGTGTAATGGTCCGGTTATGTTCGCTAATGGTCACAGTGACATACATATTATTCAAAATATCTCGCTGATGGATCATCAACACAAAACTAACATTCTTAGAACAATATACTTAACGCATAGGAGATGACTTCAAGTTAATGGATGAGAATTGCAGACCATATCCTTCAGAATTAGTGAATGTCTTCCTTCTCATTGAAGGAATCAGACGAATGAAATTGCAAACATTTTCCATTGTGTACATATTATATGTGTTTGCATGAAACTATTAAAACATATTTAGGACATTCTAAGCAAACGAGTTAATGACTGCCAATCCCCTTTTCAACAAACGATACCGACGTGACGTCATCCAACACCTAATACGTGACCTTGACTTAGATTCAATCACCTGCAGAAATATACTACATTGATTATCAATGTTTCAATCTGATTCGATCAAATGTATACGACTTGTATGTGTATTAGAGATGAGACGGGCTCAGCCCGAGCCCGAGCCCGGGCCCGAACCGGGCTCGGGCCCAGTAATTCACGATTGGTTTCGTGCTCGAGCGGTCTCGGGCCCGTGAAAAAGAGCATACTCCTTGAAACAGATTTTAAAAAGTGATTCATAGGAAAAATAAACGTAAACGTACTGATGTGATGCTAGGACTTGCAACAAAATAATTGATGGGTAAAAAGCTAGCTTTTTCACATAATTTACACAAATGAAAAAGCACAACACATTATTTAGTATGTGTGTTAAAATGCTGTTAATTCAAAATTTTGGCCTCATTATTTACTGCTCTTTTAGTTAAATGTTTGCGATGTATATATTCATATCGTATCATAAAATATTTAAAAAATATAATTTTGCCCCTATCAACTAAAATTTTATATGCAAATTTCTTAAATTTAATATGCAAAATCTCTTTTATGGATGCGTTTTAAATATAACATTTTTTAATGTCACTATATGAGATTTATGGCTTGTATTTTTCTGTATCTAATATATCTAAGTACATACGAATGTTTGTCACTGATGTGACTACTCAACGGAATTTCTAATAAACATTGAAACGTTATTGTTATTATTTGATAAACGTGGATATAGAAATTAGAAAATGCATTAACAGTTTGCAACTATATTTGTCTTTAATTTACACAAATGGCAAATTTTATCGTATTCTATCACTGAAGTAATTGAATTTTATTTATCTTCAGCTGAAATTTCGGGCTCGGGTGGGCTCGGGCTCCGACATAAATAATATTGCTCGGGCTCGGGCTTTAAAAAATGAGCCCGAACTCATCTCTAATGTGTATCCTAAGTTGCTTCAAGACTTGGAAGAGCTTTTGGAGAGGTAAGAGAAAGTAAATGTTCTTTATTAATATTCCGTTAGATTCCATCTGTCATAATTGCTCAACGTTATTGGCCTTCTTTAGAAAAATCATATTCCCTATAAAAATTGTTACGAGATTTTTTAAGGAGTCATATCTCTATCGCTTTTGTTCCGGGATGCATAAATTGTGTATTTTTCGTTTCAAATACTCAATAAAACGCATTTCTGTTATCTATGGGTAGATTTTTTCTTCATATCAAATCACTCAGTCCTGTATCAGTACGCTAATTTGTTTACTGTTTAGAAATACTAACAAAAATCTCAATACCCTTTTAATTTTTTTAGCGGGGGTTGATTTCGAATTTATTTCTATTGTTTTAGCTAGAAAAGTCTACTTGGCTCGTTTCATGGTATGTTTCTTAAATCCTAGCTTTTATAAACAATTGCGCGTGAAGCCAATTCGCTGCACATGTCAAAAGGATGGGTAGAAGTAAAAGAGCCATGGGAAAAAAAGATAAGTACAATGATAGAGATCCAAGCCAACATGTTTAATTTAAGCATGTCACAGAGAATCACACCATTCCATTCAGTTGGAAGTGATTGATTCTGAAGACATTTACACATTCTCAGTTCACTCGACTTAGCAAGAATGTGAACAACTAAAAGATTACGCTATATTTTGTTCTTCAGTTGCAGTGAAAGTTGCGCAATATCTGAACAAACTCCGTCGAAGTTTTCAACTGATTTTAATAAGCTTTTTATTTATAAAATCTAAGCTTTTTCCCAGTATTTGAATCTGAAAGCAACAAAATTTAAGCACTACGGATAAAGTTTATGTCGGCACGGTAATTTTGTAGAGCGGGAAATAAACAATAATGCATTAAACCGATATTTCGTTTTAATAAAAAAAAATGGAATCCGAACGTGTTTCCCAGATATTTATATACTTTAAAATTCAACATGATAGACATTTTTATAATTAATAAAATATATCACAGTAAAAACAAAATTCTTTACAATGTTGCCATAAAGAAACATTGCTGATATACCCAGCAATTTGAAGCTAATATACTACTTATTGAAAATGCTCTTCTGTTTCTGAATTTTTATGCATTTATTATTTTACAAAGCTTTAAAGAGAAATATTAGTGCATAAAAGGGATGTTTTAGCTGTTTTATGTATAGAATTTTTAGAAACAGACTATATAATTTTGCATTTGCGTTGATACTAAAAATATCAGGTGAAATGGGTCTTTAAGATACCCCGAAAAACATGATGCGTTTTCATGGCTTTTAAATCAAATTATTAGCAATTCCATGAAATACAACCACTGTATTTTCAAAGAAATATTTGAGTTTCTTTACGAGATATTTTAATGCTCACACTATGCGCATTTCTTATTACATTGTCTTTCAATTTAAGATTTAAGTCGGATAAAACTTCAAATAAGCTGCATGAAAGATGTACTTTGATGGACAATTACTATGGGTAAACAATGGAAGTTGTTGATAGAAATATTTGGATGTAAAAGTACCTATGAACGATTTTGAAAATATCGATATGTTCTACCCAGTTGACTTAACACACAACCGCATGATATAGAAATACATCTTTCATACCCACATAAAACATCAGGGGCGTAGCTACCGCCGTATCAGCCGTATCAATTATACGAGGCCCCGGGCCACGGGGGCCCCCAACGTGCGTAAGCAAAAATTAATGAAAACTTCCCAATTTTTTTTTTCAGAAATGGAAAAAGTTGCCACTTCTGTTGGTTATTAGCAGATCGTCAAAGCAAATCGTACTCCTCTACATTGGTTAACGGTGTTTCCATTAGAAGCAATTTTACGCAAACTATACTTGACCATGAAAAGTCACAGCAGCATATTAATGCCTATCTTATAATAATTTGGTTACAAGGAAATACCATCGATACTCTATTGCAAAGTGAAATCAATAGTAAAATTACATTCTGGAGAGATGTATTGTATCGTATAATTAATGTTATAATTACTTTAGCATCTTGTAATCTACCTTTAAGAGGCCATGATTCTGATTCTGGAAATTTTATGGCAATTTTACGTTTGCTATCTAATTATGATGCAACTTTAAAAGAACTTCTTCTAAAACCAAAAGGCAAAATAAATTATTTAAGCCTTACGATTAAAAATGAAATTATTAATTTGCTTGGTACCGCAGTTAGGAACAATATTATCTCAGAAATTAAAAAAGCTCCATTTCTGACAATAATTCTAGATACAACACAAGACTTGTCAAAAATTGACCAACTTTCTGTAGTTTTTCGATACATCTCGATTACAGAAAATGATGATAATGTGCCTAAAGAATTAAAAATCTGCGAGTCCTTTTTGGGGTTTACAGCAGTATCCGATTGCAGAGCTGAAGGACTTAAAACTGAAATTTTAAATACGATTAAAGAATATGGAATTGATTTGACTAAATGTAGAGGACAGGGTTACGATGGAGCAAATGTTATGTCGGGTGTTTATGGAGGATTACAAACCCTAATAAAAGAGCATGCTCCGAATGCCGATTATGTTCATTGTGCTGCGCACGCATTAAATTTAGTTTTAAACGATGCTGCGAAACATGTTCGTGAAGTGTCGACTTTTTTCGATAATTTAGAAAAAATATATACATTTTTTGGCAATAGTATACAATGCTGGGCAATGTTAAGTGACGATTCATCTGAAAAATATTTAATTACCCTTAAAAAGGTATGTCCTACCAGATGGTCTTCAAGGAACGACGCTTTATTAGCGGTAAAGAAAAGTTATTTATTAATCATGAAAACTTTGTACCAACTAAATTTAATTTCGAAAAAAAAAAGACGAACGTGAAGAATGTAAAAATATAATTAACATTTTAGAGAGTTATGATTTCTTAGTGCTTGTCACATTTTTTTCTTCACTATTTGAAATCATTAATTCTGTTTCTAAAGCTCTACAACATGAAAATAATGACTTACAGAAAACTAGTATTTTATTAAGTAATCTTTTGAATAGACTGTGCGAATTAAGAAATCAAAATTCATTCAATAGTTTGCTAAATGAGTCCAAAGATTTAGCAAAAGAGTGGAGGGTAACAACTGTTTTTAAAAACAAAAGGCGAAAGATAACGAAGCGTTTTTTTTGATGAGTTATCACAAGAGGAGAGAATTTCAGACCCGGAATCCTATTTCAAAGTTAATGTCTACTATTGCTGTTTAGATATATTAATTTCTCAAACTAAACAGAGATTTCAGAGCCTTTGCGACCTGAGTATTATGTTCGAAATATTACAACCGGAGAAACTCCTGTCTTCTTCAAACGAAGAGATATTAAACGCTTCCGGAAAACTGTCGGCTAAATACAGTAAAGACATCTCAGTTAATCTTTATGACCAATTAAAGGCTCTAAAAACATGCTTAAAATCTGAAATTCAAAAAATTCATTCCATTAAGGAACTCATTGAATTATTGCTGATAAAATTCAATAGTCTTGCATCCAGTTTCCAAGGAGGTAATAACAGCATGCTTTTTGTTCTTGACCCTTCCAGTTACAACCGCAACTGCTGAAAGAAGTTTTTCAAAATTATAAAACTGATAAAAAATTATCTAATAACTTCAATGGGACAGGAACGTCTGTCAGACCTGTCACTATTGTCCATAGAGGCAGAAACTTTAGAAAAACTAAAGTCATCATCAGCTATAAATGATTTAATAAATCAGTTTGCCGACAAAAAGGCAAGGAGGGTGGATATTTAATTTGAATTGTTTGTAAAATTTTTGGAAAAAGTAACAGATAATTACGATGAATAAATATTTCTTTTAATTTCATGCAAACATTTTTTTTTTCTTTTGTGAGAAATCTTTACCCTTCCTAAGGGCCCCCAAACAAATTTTTATACGGGGCCCCGCCAAGGCACGCTACGCATCTGTAAAACATGTATATCTACGTTGCACAACGACTGAAGACCAACATCGCATGACTACAAAGATGTCTGTTAGTAGTTTAGTAATCAGTGTTAACCGGATTATCCGTACACTTTAAAAATCCCCTGATTATCTAGTTTGATGGATTTTCTGTACTTAAGAAACCGTTAAAAAACATTGTACCCGTGCACTGCCAAGATAAAAATGTAAAAAATTATAACTGCTGTGATAGAATAATTGGTAAAAAAGTAAATAGAGAGTGAAATTAATTTCTTTTGACCACTTATCTTTCAGGAATCACAGAGGTGTACATTAATTAAAACACTTCTCCTTCGATATTTAAATGATCGAAATTAATTAACAAGTCCACCAACTGAACAAGAAGACTTTTTAAAAACGCTTGATTAATATTCAAAATATATTTCGATTAGATTCTGCTTTTTAAAATTTTCTGTGTTAATTTATGGTGGATTCTTGTTCATTTTAAACTTGACTATTTTTTGATTACACACAATAACAAGCCATAGATATCTGGCATGATGTTTACTTTTTCTAATGCAGTTTTTTTATGCTGATTACAAATCTGAAAACTGTTTTGCTCTATCACGTCAGGTTTTAGAGATATGAACAAAAACATGTATTTTTTAATCCCCTTTTGTTAAAAATTTTTCCGTTTTTTTTTTTTTTTTTTTTTTTTTTGTAATGCAACGTAAATGGTTTTTTTTTATTGCATCAATTCATCAGATTTGTTTTGCTATGTGTGCGGCTATTTCACAAACAAAGCCCATCGGAAGACATTTACACCATTTCTGAGGAGAGCATATGAACTATGATTCGAAGGTTAACATTGGTAAGTCGCTGGCACCACAGTTCATCTGTTTGAAATGTGCATGCAACTTACGGAGTTGGATAAGGAAGGCGAAGAACAACCATCTGACATTCGGAGTTCCTATGATATGGTGTAAGCCAAGTAATCACACAACAGACTCTTATTTCTGTTTGACAAATGTCACTAGTTTCTCTTACAAAACTCGTGCATATGTTAAGTATCCAGATATTCCCTCAGTATCAAAGCCAATTCCATATGATCCCGTCACTTGTCCAATACCTACACCACCTACAGAATACAGAGTCGACGAGGGAGCGCAAGAAGAAAGTTCCCTATTCTATCAACAACTCAGATTCTGACTACCATCCTGGTGAAGATATTCATTTGATTAATAATGAGGATCTTTTCAACATCATACGGGACCTGGCACTAACAAAAGGCCAAGCTGAACTGCTAGGTTCACGTCTAAAAGAATTTAATTTGCTATCACCAGGTACAAGAACTTCACAATTTCGACACAGACACAAAGAACTCGTGCAGTTCTTTGCAATGAGTGACAACATGTGCTATTGCACGGACATCCAAGGTTTTATGTCAAGTCTCGGGGTACAACATAGCACTGAAGCATGGTGACTGTTTATTGATTCCTCCAAGACAAGTTTGAAGGGTGTATTATTACACAATGCGAACATGTATTCATCAGTACCGGTTGGATATTCTGCCCATCTAAAAGAGACGTACGAAACCATGTCGCTACTTCTTGAAAAAATTCGCTATCGCGATTACAATTGGAATATCTGTGGCGATTTAAAAGTAATCACTGTTCCCGTGGGAATGCAGACAGGGTACACCAAGTACTGCTGCTTTATCTGCGAGTGGGACAGCAGAGATAAGAAGCACCACTATATAAAGAATTGGCCCATCAGAGATAAAATGCAACCAGGTAGTAAAAACGTCCTTCGTGTGCCGTTGGTTGAGCATGAAAAAGTTATTATGTCTCCACTTCATATAAAGCTGGGGCTCATGAAGAACTTCGTGAAGGCACTAGACAACAACTCAGATGCCTTTTTGGTACATATCCAACAAGTTTCCAAGTTGAGTTATGCGAAAGTGAAAGAAGGTGTGTTCATAGGTCCACAAATAAGGAAGATCATTGCAGATAGTCACTTCGAAGACTTACTCAGCAGTACTGAAAAAAATGCATGGTTGGCATTCAAGTCTGTAGTAGCCAATTTCCTTGGAAATAATAAATCTCCTGACTATGTAAATATTGTGCAGAGGTGCATTAGTGCGTCCAGCTTGATGGGTTGCAACAATTCCCTCAAGATTCATCTCCTCGACTCACATCGCGACTTCTTTCCCCAGAACCTAGGTTCTGTCAGTGATGAACATGGCAAACGTTTTCATCAGGACATCTCGGTGATGAAGTCATGCTACCAGGGTCGATGGAGTGCAGCAATGTTGGCTGATTACTGCTGGATGCTTCAGCGCAACATGCCAAATGCTCAGCACAAACGCAAGTCTACAACCAAGAAATTCAAACCAAACTAACTTTAAATTAAGGAACTTTATGCTATACCTATGTATTTTATATGTGTATTATACCTTAAACTAGATGATGCTATATAGTTTATGTTAATTAGTACTCTATTTAGTAATATGTGCTCTGCTGTAACTTGTCTGCGAGTTGTTTGCCTTGATACAATGTTAAACATATATAAATGGTTAATGTCAGATATCTCAAAAACGGTGGGTGATAGAGACAAACGGTTTGCATATTTTTAATCAGCATGTCTCTATTGTCTTAAAACAAGTATTGGATACCAATATATCCGCAAAAAATTTTTTTTTTTGTTTATCAGTGTTATACGTGTTTTTTGCCTGAACTCGAACATTAATTTGTGCAGATAATCACAAATTCAGTGTATTTAAATTCGACTGAAAATATTTGAAATGCTTGAAGTGGCAGATGATAACATTTTGCCCTTCTCATTGTGCATGTGTGTATTCACGATTGAACACAACTTTTCCCAACATAACACTTTATTAAAACGAAAACATAAAACAGATAAAACACAAACTGGCACCTTGTGCCGAATACAAAAAGGGGACTATACCCCAGGCATAGTAACTCGCTACATACGTTAGTAACTAGCTACAGACCTTATATAGTGTCGCTGTTCACATAGCAACACTGTTCACATTAGCATAACTCTGCTTCTGTGGAAAAAACTGGCCTGGTTGCGAAAACCCTCTCGTGCATTCAAGTAGATTCTCTTGGAGACTCGTGTCCTGGAGGTGGAGAGGGACATAACGCAAAGTGCTGCCGCCGCAGTACCCCCCTCCTAGTGGAAACGAACTTGCAGACGTTCCGGGGGTTTGCTGGTACGTCCTGCGCGTGTGACCGTAGTGTTTCCGGTCAGATCAGCACTTTTTACCTGTTGCTCGTTCAAAGTGAAAGCAGGCTTCAATCGATCAACGGTGACTATATTTTCCTGGCCTTTCATTAAAATTTTATAAAATTTATTGGTTCTCATTAGCACAGGAAATGGTCCGTCGTACGGTGGACACAGCGGTGGTTTCACAGAGTCCTTACGGACATATACATCTTTGGACGTGGCTAGTGATTTGGGAATGAATATTTGTTCACGGCCGTGAGAAGACGTTGGTCGAGGTACTAGGTGCTCCATCTGCTGCTTTAGTTGTCGAATGAAGTCTGGAACATTAATATCTGTTGCAGAGGGCTGGAAAAATTCTCCAGGGAGTCGAAGCGAAATGCCGTATACCAGCTCAGCCGTGGTTGCTCTCAACTCTTCTTTATAGACGGACCGAAGTCCTAATAGAACAGTAGGTAATTTTTCCAACCATTGGTCTGTCAGACAGGCTTTCAACGCAGTTTTCAAACCTCTATGCCAGTTCTCTATAAGGCCATTGGCCTGTGGATGATAAGCTGCACTACGATTTCTTTTTATCCCAAATAAATGTAAAAGAGAATTAAACAAGCAAGATTCAAATTGCCGACCCTGGTCGGTTGTAATAGTTGTGGGCACGCCAAACCTTGCTACCCAGTTTTCGTAAAACGCTCTAGCAACAGTGTCGCTGGCTATGTTAGTGACGGGTACTGCTTCAACCCAACGTGTAAATCTGTCGATCATTGTAATCAAATATTTAAAATTTTTGTTTACGGGTAAAGGGCCGACTAGATCTATGTGTACGTGGTCAAATCTATCTCTTGGAACAGTATAATTCTGTATTGGGGTTTTTGTATGTCTTTGCGTCTTAGTCAACTGACAAGGAATGCAACATTTCGTCCAAGTCCGTGAATCCTTTTGAATGCCAGGCCAAATAAAACGAGAACTTAGCAATTTAGCTGTGGCCTTCATACCTGGGTGAGACAAGTTATGTAAATTGTCAAATACTTTCTTTCGAAAGGATTCTGGAATGTACGGACGAATTTTGTCTGTAGATACCTCACAATACAAGGGAGTTTGAGTTTCTGGAATTGTCATTCGTTTAAATACTAATTTAGTGTGTGTACTGATTAGTTTTTCAAGTTCTTTGTCACCCTCTTGTGCCTTTGCGATTGCCGAGTAATCTAATGTACTCGGGAAGGTAATGGATTCGACTCTAGAAAAGAAATCGGCAGGGATATTGTCGCGTCCCGGGTTGTAGCGAATATCCGTACTAAACTGACCGATGTAGTCTAGGTGTCTCAGTTGCCTAGGAGACCATCTATCTCCCTTCTGATTAAAGGCGAAGGTGATTGGTTTATGATCCGTGAAAACCGTAAAAACACGGCCCTCGAGAAAGTGCTTAAAATACTTGATAGATGCGTAGATAGCGTACAATTCTCTGTCATAAGTAGACCATTTCTGCTGTGCAGGTGTGAGCTTAGCAGAATAAAATGCTAAGGGCTCGATTACTTGTGTATCCTGCTTTAAGCTGATCTGGTGGAGAGAACTGCCTATAGATGTACTACTTGCATCGGTGCATAAGCAAAGCTGTGCGTCTGGGTTGGGATGTACCAATAATGCCGCGTTAGCTAGCGATTCCTTACACTTCGTGAAGGCTTCTAGCGTTTCGGTTGTCCACGAAATAACCTTTTTGCTATTATTTTTATAGCCTTTTAAAAGCTCGTTTAGAGGCGCTTGTAATTTAGCAGCCTGCGGGACATTCCGTCTGTAAAAGTTCAAGAGTCCTAAGAAGCGTTTTAAACCTTTACATGTTTGGGGTTGTTCGAAGTCTAAAATTGGTTTAACTTTGCTAGGCAGCGGTTTTATGCCGTGTTCGTTAACCAAGTAACCTAAGAATGGTAGTTCAGTGACCCCAAAAATGCTTTTAGACAAATTGATTCTAATGCCGTATTTGTTTAGTCTTTTAAACAGAGTTTCAAGATGAGTCATGTGCTCTTTCTCATTTGAACTGGCTATTAAAATGTCGTCTAAGTAAGCAAATGTAAAGTTTAAGTCTTGTAGGACCTCAGATATGAACCTTTGGAAAGTTTGAGCTGCATTACACAACCCAAAGGGAAGGAATTTGAATTCCCATAAGCCGAAAGGTGTGGTAATAGCGGTTTTTTGAATGTCGTCTTTGTGCACTGGGATTTGATGGTATGCACGGATGAGGTCGATTTTGGAAAATATTTTTTTTCCGTAAAGTTCATTAGCAAAATCATGTATATGGGGAAGGGGATATCTGTCAGGAATAGTAATTTTATTTAAAGCTCTGTAATCGCCAGTCGGACGAAAATCAGTACTATTGGGTTTTGGGACCATGTGTAAAGGGCTGGCCCAACACGAGTTACTAGGTCTACAGATTCCCTTTTCTTGCATGTATTGAAATTCCTGTTTAGCTATTTTTAATTTCAATGGATTTAAACGCCGTGGCCGTGCGAATACAGGTTGTCCTGTTGTTTCAATTTTATGCACTGTATTGTGCTTTACTTTCATATTAGAAGGATACGGTTTAAGTATGTCGGGAAATTTTCGTAATATATTTTTAATTTTTAAATCCTTAGCAAGTAGACTAACATTAGGCGAACTCTCGTTGCAAGCGGAACCTAGAGCTGCCTTGGACGAACTTGGATCGCGTAAACAAAGTCTTTTCAGATCAATTAATAAGCCAAAGTGTTTTATAAAATCAGCACCAATTATTGGTCTGCTAACGTCTGCGACCACAAACGGCCACTGAAAAGACCGATTTAACGCAAGATCGAGTTTTACTAATTTAGTTCCGTAGACTTTGATACGAGATCCATCAGCAGAATACAATATAATATTTTTAGGTCCATTATACTGAGTATTTTTTGCTCTGGGTAAAACGCAGATATCACTGCCACTATCAATTAGATATTCCACCCCAGATATTTTATCTCTTATAAAAAGACGGCGACTTATAACGTCCTTGTACGTATAGTCACATTGCGCCGTATAATGCGACCGGCCCTCTAGTTTTTTTAAGGAGTTATAATTGCACGGCTCTAGACATTTGCGAGCACGGTCTTTAAATTTTTTATGATACCAGCACACCGTTTCAGAGGAGTGGGAGGGTGTCACACGGTGTGGGGGATTACGCTGAAATTTATTAATGAGTCTTGTACGACTAAGAGTGCGTGGCCTAAATTTATCTTTAAAGACCTTGTCAATTTTTCGAGTTAGTTCTGTCAATTGTTTTTTTAATTCCTGCACCTCATTTTCCGAGTTAGTAGTATGAGTGTCTAGACTTTGTATTTCTGAACTAGAATTACCCGTAACTTCTACAATTTTATCTGCCATGAGAGCTAATGTATCTAAAGTACCCTCATATACAGACAAGATAGCTTGAGTGTCTTTAGGCAATCTTTGTAGAAATAGAGTTTTTAAAAACTCGGTGTCTGTTTTATCGGGTGCTAAGTGCTTCATTTTCCTTAGTAAGTGGGAAGGTTTTTCATCTCCTAACACTAATTCCGAAAGTAATTGCTTTATCTTTGTTTGTTCGGAATCCGTGAATTCGGCTAAAAGCCGTTTTTTTAAGGTATCATACTTTAGAGTGGGGGGAGGTGTTAAAACTACATCACTTACATAACTTAAGATATCAGCATTTAGACTAGACACTATGTAATAAAATTTTGTAGAATCTTCACTAATGTTCGCGATGTGAAATTGTGATTCTATATTAGCGAACCATAAATCTGGAAATTTTTCCCAAAAGGGTGGTAACTTGAGAGCTACGCGACTAATGTCGCCGGTTTTCACCGTCTCTACAGACGTTTCACCATTCATTTTTGGAAAGCCTGACTGAGCAACCAATTAAATGGGGATGAAGAAAAATGTATAAATGTTTGTTTAAAACTTGCCACCTGTCTTGTCCGTTGTCTTCAAATACTTGATGACGGTGCGCGCAGGAAAGTCGAGGCAGCAGACGAGAGGAAATCTTTACCCGTAGAACACCGTTCTTTGCAATAAGGCGGCTCCAACAAACTCACCGAGGGCCAGCTTGACTGTAGATCTTGCCCAAGCTGCTGAAGAGGCTTGACTTTGAACATCGATCGAACTTCCAGAGTAGCACACTTTGTTTCTTACAGAAGATGGGTTTGTCCTACTCCGGGTCACCAGTTGAAGTGGCAGATGATAACTTTCTGCCCTTCTCATTGTACGTGTGTGTATTCACGATTGAACACAACTTTTCCCAACATAACACTTTATTAAAACGAAAACATAAAACAGATAAAACACAAACTGGCACCTTGTGCCGAATACAAAAAGGGGACTATACCCCAGGCGTAGTAACTCGCTACATACGTTAGTAACTAGCTACAGACCTTATATAGTGTCGCTGTTCACATAGCAACACTGTTCACATTAGCATAACTCTGCTTCTGTGGAAAAAACTGGCCTGGTTGCGAAAATACTCTCGTGCATTCAAGTCGATTCTCTTGGAGACTCGTGTCCTGGAGGTGGAGAGGGACATAACGCAAAGTGCTGCCGCCGCATGCTTTTGGGGGATGTCTTCCTTCTAAATAACGTTACCTAATAAACAAGCCCGCCCTCATCTGTACTCTGAAATAGAATAACATGCAACGACTCCGAACGTTTCCAGGATCAGTGTGGAAAGCATGAAATGAAATGAAGTGTGAAGATTCTATGAACATACACTATATACTGACAATTGCATGAATATTGTCTGCTGCCGGTAGTTTATATTTCCTGAATAGATATGTATTTTGGACAGTATCTTCATTTTACTGTACCAACTTGTATCAAAACTTTTGGTACTGAACAACACTATCAATCTATACAAAGTCTGACTTCTGGCAACTCATTTATTTTCCCATCTTAGCATGCAACAAAGTTTACTTTTTGTGTTTCTAACCATGTGTGCTTAGTCTTCAGCGGTTTTCCACTGACATATGTAGGAAACTTCGTGAAAAGAGAACTTTCTAAAGCATTCTGGACTTTATTCAATTTGTATGCTGAGAATGCTGAAATGCTGAAAACTTCGAAATGCTGAAAACTTCGAGCAGCTATTCTTCATTCGTTTGGCCAACTCGATTTCTTTTAGACAGAAGCAGTCTGTAATGCGAGTTATCAGGCAGTTCTAGTTAAAGATTTCATTCAATTTCTCATTACTCAGTGCTCGTCGATGATTAAAAAAAGAGAGAAAGAGGCAGAGAGAGAGAGAGAGATTCGGGAGAAAACAAACTTTTTCTTTTTAATTTGGAGATTTTTTTAGACGTACGAAACCACTCCCTATGGATTAAAAAATAAAATACATAGAGAAATATTATCATTCAATTAATAAAAACAACGTTTAAATAGGAATGGATTAATTGTTTTATCTAAAAATATGTATAGATTTGTGTGTGTCCCTTTATACAATAATAAATAAATCTTATCACGCATTATTTTATAGCTTCTTAAATATTTAATTTCACGTAATTCGTTTTTATTTAAATTCTGAAAAATTAAATTCTGAACACAGTAGATGACATGAGCTTTATAACCTCTTTTCTAGCAAACAAACTTTGAAATAAAAATACTTTATTATAGCTTATTTAAGTTTTCATTTAGCTTTTTTTTTTAATTTTTAAATAAGTAAATCGTGGCTTATTAAATTTTTAAGAAGCTCCCATTTCTTGATTAACATTTCAGAATATCAGAAAATGGATTTTTCCCCTCTCACAATCACAAACGCTTTAAACAACATCTTAAAACTTGTTATTTTTACATAAACTAATCCTTCTTGCTTACAAAATTTCAGCCATATAAATAAATCTTATATAAGCCTTGTCTGTGTCAACTATCATCGCTTTATTTCATTTTTGCTCAAATGCTGCGGGGTGACATTTGGAGGCTGCGTATGTATCTCTCTCTACATATCATATCTCTCTATGTAAGTTCCCTTAAAAAAATGGAGAGGGGGGGGGAGAAATTACTAAAGGCGTCGTTGCAGAGGCCCTTTTCCCGCCACAAGTTAATAAGACGGCACTAGCAAAAGACTATATTGGACATTCCGGAACCGAGTCCTAATTTGAGTGTCGACCCGCTTGAGGGATGGCGCCGAGCGAGTGTCAACTTTCACTAGGCCAACATCGTTCCAAGGGGACCATCTTATAGAAAGAACGTAAACACAGACCCCCTTCTCACTACGCTCAGAATTCGAAAGATGAAGGGCTAATTGTCTATGAAAGACTGGATACGGTTTCTTAGTGTATTTTTCTGAAGAGATTTCAGGCAAAAGAATGCTAATATCCGGTTAGACAAGGGATTGATTATCCACCTGACACCGCAAGCATTACAGAAACGTAAAACTAAAGAAGACTGTCAGTGAAGAGGGAAAAAAGCAATAAGTCATTCAAGGAAAGTCCACTGCGGTATAAAGTAGTTCTAAGTCATCTTCTTTCCGTTTCTTGCTTGCATTGTTTCATGTGACGGAAGCTAAATGTATGTGTTTACAGGAATTACTCTGTAAAAAAAAAAAAAAAAAAAAAAAAAATCATAAAATTACAGCATGAGGACTGTAAATTTTACAGTACTTGTACCATTTCAATTCTTTAGGGTAAAACTACTGTAATTCTACAGTATTTGATCCTTAAAAATGCGGTATATGTGCCGCTTCTGTTCTAAACAATATTTATCCCTGAAAAACAACGGATTTTTTGTTAATGTGTGGAAGACATATCGTTAATGCACGCCAATGTTCCTATGTGCATGGGCAGTATTTGCAATGTTTAAGAGCGTAGCGTAGTCATGATTTTGTTTCGGGGGAGGGCTTAACAAGTCGAGACTAAAATAAAAAAAAATTAATGAAATGGAACTTAGGGAAATTCGAATTTAATACCGAATTTCATAAAGAGTGTTTCAAGTCACATTCATAAATGTTGGAATGCCTTAATAGTTTCTGCTTTTTTTTTAAATTCCAAATAGGGTACGAAAAATCCGTGAAGGTATAATTTTCAGATATTTTTAGCAGCCAATGTGCGTGTGTATTTGTTTTCCCTCCCTCCCCCAATGTTTGTTGGCATATTTTAAAAATTCGAAACCGGTTGGCCAAGTAGGTTAAGAGTAAATGTTGAATATATATTTGTGAAAATTGAAATTAATTTCTTGCCAACCCAATAATTTGATTGTGTTAATAATAATTGGACAACACTTTGCCACGAATTTGAAACTGTAAATTTCGTGAATTACATCGCGACGGATTAATGGAAAAGTGCATTAATCCGTCGCTGTCACGAAAGGTTCACATATTGGACTTTTGTGAAATAAAACTTGTAACATTTCTTTCTCTAATAAAGTTTGTTTAATTCATAGCCATTAAACAACAGCACCCATTTCGTAAGCATAAATGTATTCATAAGCATAAAGCTTATGTAGGAAATAATACTTCAGTGAAAGAATGTTGGTAAGTAGTTTAAAAAACATTTATTTAATCAGTTTGGCAAATCTCTTTGATATATTCTTAATCAAACTCAAAATAAAACACAGAAGAAATAATAAATGCGAAAATAACAGTCAATTTCGATGAAAAACAGCATTAAGAATACAAGGTCTCCGAAGCAAAATCAGAATTGCTTTTCTCCACATATTTGGGGGCTCTTGGCTGCGTCTTTTGATGACTAAAAAACTTACAGCTGCTACGGATTGCATATAAAACGTTAGCTTAGATTTGGCTAGTAAAATAATTTTTAACTCACGTTAACAGAACTCACAGAAGCAATTTCGGAATCGCTTTTCTTGAAATACTTGAAAATTAAAAACATAATTTATCATTGTTGTTGTGACTTAAATATGAAGATTTAGCTTTCTTTTAGCCAGTATTTTTTTTTTCGAATAAAATTTACTCCAGGATTTTCCAAAATTTAAGGAAGTGCTGACTAAAAGGGGAGCCACTTTCGCCTCCAACTGATTATTCGTTTTTTCTGCTAGAGAAGGTTTACAAGATTGGCAGTTCAAGCCCACTAAATTCATAATGACTGGACTTTTTAATCCTTAACTGCCCATCATTTACGTATTTTCATATGCAGGAATAAAAATTAAGAAAGGTTTAAAAATCAGAGTTTGAGCGGTTGTAATTCAGACTTGAGAGAGGACAGGAATTTTCACTTTTAGTGAATTTTTAAGAAGGAAATTGGAAAGAAAGGAATTTCGTTTTAAATCATTACCAGAAAACACGTAATGTTAACAACTTCCGTCATGAATCCTACGGACATGGTTACAATATTAAAAAATTTGAAGAAAAAACCTCATAGTTTGGAGGATACCTTAGTTAGAGGTATTTTATTTATGAAAAACGCTCTTTGGAATGTGTCTCATTTTGACAATAGGCTATCAAGAGCTTCGTGTAAATGAAATTCCGGTGGAGTAGACAATGTTGTAACTGAACGCAACAGAAGAATTCTCTAAGAGCATTGTACCTGACTACCCACCTAATCGCAAAGAGGATCGTGTTCCATCTGTAAATTGCCAACTATTTTTTGAACAAGGGGACGAAGAAAGAGCCTTTCATGTGGTTGAAAGTCTGCAATATTTGGCTCCTTATCCTCTGTCATTGTTATTCTTTTGTTTCTTTTTTTCTGCCTCAATTGTCGGCTTCCGTGCAATTTATATTTAAACTTGATCATCGACTGTTTAACTGCTTTCTTGGTCTTCCTTCTACTTTGCAAAATTACATCAAATCCACGAACTGTTTTCTTGTGTTCACGGTTGTTGCAGCATACAGCCCCAAACAAACTATTTGAGTATAAGTCTAACTTACTACCTGGATTTCATAAACAAAGAATTGTTTCCCAAAAGAGTACATTATTTAAAAAACGTACGATTCCTAAAACTCCATTCTCAGCAATGGCTTAGTAAAAATAAAAATAATAATTAGTTATTCACAAACCTTAATGAGAAATTCTTCACACTGGAATATAGTTTTCAAGTAGATGTACTACAACGTGAAAAGTACTGTTACTCTCTCAGAGATATATGACTATATAATTTCTAACCATGTTTCTCCTCTATAGATTTCGAAATAACTAGATGAATCATTTAATGTTTTTAATCATGTACTTCTTTATGCCGAAAACTCGCCCATTAATAAAATAACTATGGCTGTCGTAAATGTAAAACGTAACAATAATTGCATTATTTCAGAAAATGAAATAAATTCAAAGGAAAATGTTTGGATAAGAGTATTTTGTTTAAAAGAACAGATTTTCCTAAAACCGTTGGAAACATGGGCGTAACTTGGGCTTCGAAACTGGGGGGGCAAATGCCATTATAAATTAAAGTCCATATATGCATGCCCGTACACACACACACATATATATATATAAATATATATGTATATATATATATACACTTATTTATAAAAGATGTCTGTGTGTGTGTCGGCGGCATTACGGACAAAGGGCTACACCTAGAAACACCAAATTTGGTACTCTGGAAGTTCTATACATGAAGTTGTGCAGCTCGAAGCGATTTTTTCAAAATTCCACCCAGAATTTCCTTACATGGTACATGTTAATACTTTCCTTACATGGTACATGTTCGGAAACAAATAAACGGTTGTCCATTTGATGTAGTGGCTTAGGTATTTAATGCTACAACTTGAACCTATGATGTAGAAATAAGACATTTTGAAAGCCAGGAGTTCTCTGCAAACCGTTAAGCTTTTCACTTTTTTGATAGTGAATAACACTGACGTAGTTTTTGAGTCATTATACTGCAATGATGCCAGGTTAGTAGTCATGACGCAAACTTTACGTCAAGAGTCAAATAATTTTGCTTTTTTAATTTTTTTTTTTTTTTTTAAAGATTCCACACCACGAATAAATTCAAATTACACATGTAAGGAAAATTTTCGTTTCCTACCGTGAGAAGAACGGGCATGCAGCTAGTATATATATATATATATATATATATATATATATATATAAACTATAAAAACTATAAATCATAAAATATTTCTTCTATAACAATGGAAAAAATACTGTACTAAAACGGATGAAATTTGAGAACAGTTATTTTTAACTCTTGAAAACAAACAAGTAAATAGTGCAATAAGTATAATTAATAAAATAGATTAAAAGGGCCTACTTAAGTCCATATGCTTGCGGGAAAAACTGGTCCTATTCTATTTAAGTGAACACAGATGTGACTAATTTTTGGGTTAACGGGAGATAAAAGGGCCGCGTTCAACATTTAAATCACTCCAATTTTTCACAGAATCTTAATGGTCATTTAGTGATGACATGTTCTTATGTTTTGTTTGTAGGTCCAGAAAAACGATCATTTTATGCCTTGTTAAAAAGCCGCTTTTCTTGCGAGGTTTGAAATACATTACAATGAAACTCATTGCACTGCACATTTTCTATTTTCTGTAACCTCTGTTCCCGCGGCACTTTCTTTAATGTTAGCGACCTGCTAAATTTACAGCATTCTAAGCTCAATGTTCATGTTTTTCCTTGACTTGGACAGAAAATTTTAAATTTTTAAGAGAGTCCAGTATGTTATTTTTATTTATTTATTTTATTTTATTTTTATATTTTTTTATATTTTTATTTATTTTTTTTTGGGGGGGGGGGTTGATATTGTAAATATTTTTAGAAAAATAATGTGGAAAAAGATATTTAATAATTTGAAGAGCTGGAACGACTTTTAGCGTGACTTCATTAATCAAAAGTTCGGCATAAGCGGGGGACAGGCGTCGATACAAACAAACATTGGGTTCGTTTTGTGGCCCTGTAACAAAATTACAATCGATTTTAACGGAACCCCTTTACAAAAATACAGTCGATTAAAACTGCCCTTCATTGGCATTTTACCCTACATTTTAATGTGTTTCATCAATTAACAAAAAAAGTGACTTATGAAAATTTGGTTTGAAAATTCACAAAATTAAGCATTAAAATTCACAAAAATAGGCAGTTTTTACAAAAATGGGACCCTGGAAAATATTCCTGGATTGACCCCTGATAAATTATGCATGTTATTGAGTTGAAGACGTATTCACGAAAAAAAAAGGGGGGGGGAGGTATATAAATTAGGTGAATGTACATATACTCTAAAGAAAACTAATATTCTGAGATATTATCTTAGCTAGACTTTTAAACGATTTTTTTGAAATGTTACAAAATAGAATTATATGCACACATGGGCGCCCATAAGGGGGGCAAGGTATGGAACTTGCCCCCCCTAAAGTTTTAGGTTTATGTCTCATGATGTTAACAATGGCAAAAACAGAACTAAATTTGTTAAAAGTTTGAAATTTGCCCCCCCTCTAGAATTTTTTTTTATTTGCCCCCCCCCCTCTAGGAAAATTACTATGGGCGCCCATGTATGCACATCAGCAGATCGTTATAAACAATAGCAGTGAAGGTTCCCCTTCTGTGTCGAACGTTGCTTCTCCGTATTGCTGGGAGCAACGCTGTTAGTAGGAAGTAATGGTGATTTGCTGCTATATTTTTCTAAAACATGAAAATCTAAAAGGGTTAAAGGTATCGAAATACTGACTTAGATAGTACTGCAACTAGAGTTTATCTCTCACGACGAACCAACTAGAACGCTCCCCCTCCCATGGAACCATAACTTATTTTGGAGCCCCCTACCAAATCTGGGGCACGTGCCCCTAGTTGCCCCTGGCAGCAGATATAAATCATAAAATCGAAGACCGTTTCTTGTTCTCTTAAACTGCGTCGCATTTGAATTCGCAATTAGTTGTCTGTCATGTCAAGTAAATTGTGCCCGATCATAAAAATGTGTTGTGTCTCTGCTACTGACCTTCAAACACCAAAATTAGGTTCATTAAAATATAAATGAGAAACTGGCCCCAACCTGTGACAGGGTGGCAACTAAAGGGGGGGCAAGCGGGGACAAGCACCGGGAGACATTCTAAATGGAACGCCAAAATCAGTTAGTTTCTTGGGATGAGGCGCGGCTCCATGCGAGGGGGCACACGACCATGGGCGCCCATAAGGGGGGCAAGGTAGGGAACTTGCCCCCCTAAAGTTTTAAGTTAATGTCTAGTTATGTTAACAAATGGCAAAAACAGAACTAAATTTGTTGAAAGTTTGAAATTTGCCCCCCTCTAGAATTTTTTTTTTAAGTTTGCCCCCCCCCCTAGGAAAATTACTATGGGCGCCCATGCACACGACACTAATTATGGTTTGCCCCGGATGACATAAACTCTAATTGCGACATTGCCTGTGAAAATGACCTCTTTTTGCTCACTATTTACAGCAACAGGTCTTTTTTCTAACGCTGAACAATTGATTTCAGACAAATTTAAAATCGCTGCCCCTTGATTTTTGCTTTCCTGAGAAATTATAAAGCTTGGCCATTTGGTAGAATCTGCCATCGTTCCTGTTGGGTTGAAAAGCTTCTGTGACTCTATTCTTTTGTT
Organism: Cheiracanthium punctorium; assembly: GCA_038373885.1. Classification (NCBI taxonomy): domain Eukaryota; kingdom Metazoa; phylum Arthropoda; class Arachnida; order Araneae; family Cheiracanthiidae; genus Cheiracanthium; species Cheiracanthium punctorium. The sequence goes on along the minus strand of JAWZYV010000410.1, from coordinate 247,324 downwards.
GATTTTTGCAGGGGAATTTTTTTTTATTTTTTTATTTTTATTTTTATTTTTTTTTAAATCCGATAGTATATTTGGGTTATAAATGCATGATTTGGGTTCAAAATCATAACTTTGCCCCCTGACTTTTTAGACTAGGGGGGCAATTTTTACAACTGCAGGGGCAATTGCCCCCCCTTGCCCCCCCCCAGATTACGCCTATGGTTGGAAAAATCATTACGATTCAAACAAATACCATTTTGCGCATGCATGTGCCACTATTATGGTTACCAATTGAAGGTATAAAGTTTTCTTCCGTAATGCTCAATCTAGTGATTCCTAAATCTATGGTTCCCTCCAAGTAATAAGTTGTAATTCCTCTTCCAAAAACTCAAAAGAAACATAAGGGATCTTTGTGCTTCGTAACTTTTTGGTGAATAGTATTTATAAGATGATAAAAATCTTTCATCTTTTCAATACAGCAGAAAGACGATTTGATAAAGGTTAGTTGTTATTTAAAAAAATTGCGTAAATCATAATATGTTCTAGATTTGTTCATAAGAAAAATGTGCATTTTCTAGTTTGATTTCAATAAGCGTATAATGGTGGTATTGGTGGCATTGGTGGTATTTTTCAACATATGTACATGAACGTTTATGATATTGGTTTGTCGGCCTGTGCCTGTCTGTCAGTTCACGCTTTGACAGGCGTAACAGAATTTACTTTATTAATGTTGGCTAGTGAAAATTCCTTGCAGAAAATGGTGTAACTTCAATGGTTCTTTTACAGGGAAATGTTAAGAAATTCCAATGCATTTATATCATTGGCATAGCTGCCAACCGTTCCGTTTTTATAGGAACATTTTCCACCTCTATTTTTGAACAATTTTATTTTAAATTAAAAATATGGACCTATTTCAAGCCTAAATTTCTGAGGAAAAATTAGTGGTGGGAAATGTTTCAATAAAAACGGAACGGTTGGCAGCTATGCATTGGTCAGGTATTATTTGCAGTTATTGTGTTGTTTTTATGGCTTATTTTTTTTTTAAAAACCACAATTAGTAAATATACTATTTAGGTTCGTATCAACAAGCTTCTTCCATCGAAAATAATGGACACAGCATTGTCAGTTCTTTTACAGATGTGTCCAAAAGAGTTCCAAAACAATATATGATTAATGTCCAAAAATTGTGTAAAATGCATTTTTGTAATGAATTTGTTCTATTTCAAGCAAGTGAACAAAAGGTTAAGGTATTTTATTAACACTTTCTAAGTTAAATGGAAAGTTGATAGTTACAGCAGTAAGCTCTGCATGAAAAACTGTGCATAGCGATTAAAACTTTTTTACTAAAGTGCACAAAATGATTACTTTAGATTTAGCTGCATGTTCAATAACTCAATTGTGATGGAGTCTTTTCAGTTTACTTATTCATCATGCAATAGTAGTAGATCATCTAGAGAGTATCATTGAAACTTACAAACCGAGCTCTTTCCTTCTTGCACCAAACGTGAAATATATATATATATATTTTAAGTTGAATGTGCACTTTCCTCAAAATGGGCAAAAAATGGAGCTACCCCCTTTTCACTGCAAGCCCTTCATTTCTCAATAAAACAGCATTTAATGCGAATTTCAAAGAAGGTGTATAAAATGTAACGATTCTGCACAGTGCTCTCATTCAGCTAAAAAAAATAAAAATTGGTACAGTAACATTTTGTAAAAAGCAGTTATAATAAAATTTAAGATTTGTTAAGAAGCTTATAATGTTTTCGAAAATCACGTTACATAAGACCAGTTAAGTTTTACTAATAATGCAATAATATATATATATATATAATATAATAGCTTACTTACGTAAATATATATATATTTCGGAGATTATCTGCAGTCTGAACCATCTAGAAAGGTTGAGGAAAAATAAAAGATGAATAATTTAGTCTTTTTTTTTTCTTTAGATTGCTAATAGGAAATGCAATCCCGATCCCAATGGATCCCGCTCAGATGTTTACGGGACTAGTCTCGCGGGATTAGGACCGTAATCCCGCGGGATTGGAACTGAGAAATAAATTATTTTTATTACAATTTTACGCCGCCTTCTCAATCATCAATTGAACAAAAATTGTTGCATATGTATGTATCATATCTCACAATACATGAATCAATGATTACAAATTTTAATTTTTCTAATTATCGTCCAGTGGAAGGCTGGATAAATATTGTAATCTAAATTTTTCGCTAACTTCCCAATCTCCAAACGAACAGAAATATTTCATACTAATTTATCTCTTAGTGAATAATCACGAATCAGTTATAAAAAGTTTATTATTTTAGGTTTTAATTTTTAACGCTTTTAACTATTTTACTAAAATTAGATCAAGAGTATGAAGACGAGTGACACTTTACATTGTCTTTTTTACACTCTCTTTTAGCTACTAAGAATTAAGTCTATTATTTTGAATATCATAACTATAATTTTCCTATTTCTATAGGTTATTGTATTAATTACCAAATAACATTGATAAGTTAAACTTCATGGTGCTTAAAATCTTACTTTTTCCCATTTTTCTCTGTTGAAATGAATTCTTAGCTGAATGAAATGCCAATCCCGCGGGTTCAATTAGTCTCAATCCCGAAATCAGCGAATGAAGTGAAAAATAGTGCGGGATCGCATTCCTTAATTGTTAAAATGAGTAATTAATGGAATTGAACTATCAGTAAAACTGCACAATATATTTTGGAATAGAAAAAAAGATCATCTAAAAGTGAAATAAGAAAGATTCTTGTTTAATGCAAAACTTTTAATCAAAGTTTTTACCTAGATTAAGAATTGTATGGGAAGTAGAAAAGATCTAGTCCAGGGACTTTGAAACTTATATGGTCCGAGGACCCCATCTTGAGAAACATTATTTTTACGGACGCCATCCCAACCCTAGTTATTTTACGTCGTTCTTGAGACTTAATTTCTGGCTCAATAATTTCATTCCCGCTACGTTTTAATAAATCTTGAGGAAGATGTATTGGTGTTTTTTTTATATTATTCATGGCCTTGTGCGTACATAAAGATGAATATTTTAAATGGAATATGGAATTTAAAAAAAACATAAAATTAATATAAATAGTGTTAAAAAGCATTTGAAGAACTTCAAATCACAATACATTAAATAAAAAAAAAATCATGGTGGAATATTGGTCAAAATTGATTTTATAATGTTTTCTGTAAATAATTTTTACCTAATGAGATGGGGGAATTGTTTTCTTAAAACCATAATCGCAATTTCGGGCACTGTGTTCGATTCACTGAGCTATGGTTGAAATGGTGTTGAGTGATCTGCTTCCACGTTAAATTTGTTTCTATACTTTGATTTCATTAAATAAGATAAATATGCTGTACAGAACTCAATCAAAAGTTCAATTATTCTATATGTGTTACTTTGTTGCAGTCTTCTTGAACTGTTTGAAACCATTTTTTATGATTTTGCGTGCCCCAAGTGCAGCTATCAGCAAGTGAAATTAGTCACTTTTTTCAAGATGAAGCGAAAATCTATTAGTCTACTCCTAAAAAAAGCATAACTGTTTGTTGGGTTATGATGTAATGTGTCTTATTGTTTAATTCTTAGAGCAACTATTTTTTCAAAGACATGTCCATGATCTAAATTATTTTTTTGTTTTCTTATGTGTCATTTATTTTTAGTCTGTTATCTGGTATTCTTCTAATGTCTTTGGATGCACTTCTGGCTCTGTTCACTAACTATGTCAGTAAGCTTTGAGCACTTGAAATATTTAAAAATAATAAATAGCAAAATTTCCAATTTGAAATATATTTCTAAGTTAAATATAACAAATAAATGTGTCCTTATTAAAAAAAATAAAGTTTTATTCTTTTATTAGTACAGTCATCACAATTTTGTGTCCTTAGTACTGAAATTTTATTTAAATACTCACTTAATCATGATGGTGATGCAATGACATAAGATTTCCCTCCATTTCATTTCTGTATTGATCTTCTGCTTGCACTTTTTAAAGATTTTTCGGGTGAAGATGAACATTGAGAATTGGGGATATTTTTATAGTACCAACAATATATACAGAACCCTTACCTATACGCTTATCTTACTTTTTTCAGGTTGATCCTGTTGTGCATATATGGGCAATCTCCGACCCGCGATCCTTTGGTGGCCCGCGCCGGATTTTGATCCGGCCCGCGCAACGTATCAAAACCCCATATAAATCCGAATTATACGGCCCGTGACTTCGCTAACATCGTAAAGTCTGGCCCACAACTTTCTAAAGGTTGCCCATACCTGCTGCATCGTTTAATTAAAATGAGTTTGTATCAACTCATATCAGTAATTAATATCAAATAAATTTTAATGCAATTAAAAATGGTATAAAATGCGCCATAACATCGTTAACAGTATTACAGGTTGATTCAAAATTAGTGTGACCAATTTTAAAAGAGTATAACTATTTATGGTATATTTTAATCGCTTTACGACCAGTTTTATTTTTAAAATGACATGTTTATATTACCAATGGAACTATTTTTATTAGCAGGAGTAAATTATTGCTCTGAAATTAGATCCTCAAACCAGAAACGAAATTTCAAAGCTTTTGAAGGACGTTTGCTCAAATTCTGTTATAAATAAAGCATTTAAAAATCAGGAAAGTCATTTTTCTAATGTATTACTATCTCAACTTCGAAAAGAAATAAAGTTTGACTTTCAACCAAAAGATACAGGAAAAAATGTGGACGAAAGGATGTCCTTGGTAAAAAAGAAAAAAATAAGCTGAAAAGACTTACTGCTGTAGAAAATCCTCTGCCTTAAAGAACTTTAGCAAAGAAACTAGAGGTATCGCAAATCAACAGTTTGTCGTCAGATAAAGAAAATTGGCTATAAAAAAGTGAAGAAACCAGTCTATCATCAAATGTTTACAAAAACCGCAGAAAACGAAGAAAACGTTCTTGGCCTCCGTATTTAATGTTACGCAAAGGTCTATACAAAACATGGATAACTTCGGTTGAAGCACAGTTTCGTCTGTCATCCACTGCTCACAAAACGAAGTTACAATATATTTCACGCGAACAGCGTCGCAGATACTGTTTTGCAAAAGGTAAGTTGGCCGTCAGGTGTTATGAAATGAATGGGAATGGCCTCTCCAGGCTTAACAAAACCATTTTTGTAGAACTAAAGACTAAAATTGATGCTAAATACTATCAGAATAAAGTTTTGAAGCACGTGATTAAAAAAAGTAAACGTCTTTACCCTCAAGGAATCTTGGTTTTTCACCAATATTCTGCACCAAGTTATACTGCAAAATCAAGTATAAAATGGCTGAAAGATAAAAAAAAAATTCTTCCTCCTGAGAAATGGCTATCATCATCCCCGGACTGTGCTCTTTAATATTATTTTTTATAGGGATACTTAAAAAACAATTAAAGAGACGTAAAGTAAGAACGCTTCAAAGACTTCAAAGAGCAATCAAAGAGGAGGTTGAAAAAATACTCCCAAAATGGTCGGAAAAGCTTTTCTGTCTTGGCCAAAACGTTTACATAAAATGTACTTTGCTAAAGGAAGCCACGTTGCAAATTTCCTGTAAATAACTTAATACAATAAAAATTTATGATGATCTGAAATTGGTCAAATTATTTTTTAATCAACCTGCATAAGCTTATTAATGATAAATTTATGACAGTTTATGACAATTAAGTTTTATGACACTAAGTGAGAAACAGTCTTTTAGCCTACATTTCATTTTCCAAACCAAAGTGCATTCTTGTAAAATGTTCAGTCTTGTAGCTGAAAAAGGACAAGTACATAATTTTTTCGCCAAAAAACGGGGATTTTTTAAAGTCAATATACACATTTTTTAATCAATAAATATTTAGTCAAGTTTCCACATTGTCGCCTCCAACATTGAGACATTTACCTTAGCGTGCAATCAGTTATTTAAAAAAAAAAAAAAAAAAAAAAAAAAAAAAAAAAACACTCAGTTAAAACTAGTGGCCTACGATTCAAGGAATTGTCGCACAGCTTGCTCCACTTCAGCGTTGCTTTGGAAGTCACATCACTGGGGTGCGGCTTTCAATGCATGGCCAGTGCAGAGCACGAGGTTTTACCAGTGATTTCTTCAAACTGGTTGCACGCTACGACAAATGTCTCATGCCCATATTCACCGTCTACCTCGACCGCCGATTTACTGCATATTCTCTGTTGAACGCTCAAAAGGTATTCATTTGATATTCAGATGGTATACCAGTGGAGCGTTTGACGGAGAGTTTGCTGTAAACCGGCGGTCGAGGTATAGACGGTGAATACGGGCATCAATGCCGAAGGCGACTATTTGAAAAAATAGAGCAAGGAATGTTGTTCATGATTCTGTGATTTCTTTTTTTAAGTGAAAACTTCTTTAGGCGCGTTAGGCACTTTTGGGAAGGAGAAAAAGCTCTGAATTCGCCTGACCATCACGCTTGAGCGTGATCGTCACGCTCAGATACATATGGGGAAAAAGTGGATTGTGACGCCATAGCTACTTCGTCTCCTGCCTGCTGAGATTTCTTCCGCCTTTCTTTGAATTTTAGTTCTGCAACCTGTTATCGTACGCAAGAACTTCGAGTTATTTTTAACTGCGTCTCTAGCAGTTGAAAATTGTCAGTGGTTTCTTTTAGTGAGGTTCGATGAGTAGCTCCATACGATGAATTCGATCAAACTGATAAGGTTTTTCTTATATTAGAAAGTGAATTTGATACATCATTTTGTTCGTTTCGTTGAAAGCTCCTTGATGATAAGAGTTCATGTCTGGAAAGACTTTTACCTCCTCGTGTTTCCAAAATCGTTTCGAAAAATGGTTTGTCTTATGCCAGTTACAGCTCCAGAAAAGCGTTTTCCGTGGTTTCTCCAAAATTTGCCAAGTGTGAGAAAAGAACCTTTCGCTTGCTATACTTCCACAAATGCTTCCTCGAGAAATGTGCAAGATATATTGTAGCTCTGTGACGAAGTAGTCTATCACAAGACTTTGACTATTCGTTTATCTGAAAAATGAAGATGAATGGATTTAGATAGTCTCTCCCCCCCCCCCCTCATCTCCTCTATCCAGAAATTTTCAAATTTAAAAAGTTGCATTCTGGTGTGTAAACAGCAGCTTGAAATTTTTGCACATTTTTAAAATTTTATCCAGTTTTCTGTTGGACAATAACACCCATAATAGGAAAACACAAGACTACTAGTTAGTCATCTACGTCGGACTGCAATTTATGGAAATATATTTTTAGAAAAAGAAAAAAGTGATGCAATAACATCATATTTTCTTTTAAATTTCATGTATTAAAATAATTTAATAATAAAGTAAAATGAATCACCATTAAAAATTTTGAAATTTTATAGTGATATTTGTAATCATCATTAGAGTGCTAATAAATTCAAAAAGCAAGAAAAGAATTTTTTTTTTCAAGACTAATTTGCGTTTATCTCTGTATTGCTGTTAAAATTTGCATAAGACTTAAGAAACTGAACTGCTCCATCTTACTGATGCAGAATAAATATTTATTTTCGAAACATAAAAATGTCAGTACCTTGTAAAATTCGGTTTGAGTGAGATTTTCGGAATCTCAGTTTTTAGAGAATGGGGGAAAATTACATAAGTACGAAGTGTAATGATTTTCCTTCAATATTTGTTTTTGCTCTCAGTTCAATTCGAAGTATTGCTCTCAGCATTTAAAAGTGGGAAAAAAAAACTCGTAGTGGGACGCAGATTTATTTGAGCTGATGTTTCGAAAATTTGTTACTATGAAAGATATTTTTTTAGTTTTGAGAAACAAGTTTCTTTAAGTTTGTATTTTTTTATATAACTCTTTATACTGAAAACCGATGGTCTGTGAGAAAAAGAATTCTCTCGGAGATCAAATTTGACTATTGTGATTTGTGTTAATCTAAAATTATTACATTTGTATTGTAAACTTTCATGTTGAAAAATTATTGAATGCTGTCGCATTGCAATGCCAGATGGCATGTTTGAGCATCTCCTCACTGTGTGGGTAGACTCTTTTTCTTTTTTCTTTTTTTTAAGAAATCTGGCAACCCAATTAGTTAGTGTTGTTCTAAAACGATATGGAAAGTAATGTACTCTTAGTTTCTCAAAGAATATAAAAATTGAATTTGTGGTTTCAAATGGAAGCAATAAATAGAAAAGTTTAAAAACAATAGCTATCATCGATTGCTGTGTAAATCATCTATCGATTTGGCTTGATAAAAACAATTTTTAACGTGCACTATTATTGCCATGTTATTCATTTTAGAAAGATTTGAGGTACTTCCCTTTACTGATAAATCGCCAATTTCTTAATCTTAGAAGTAGCATTTAAGTGGTCATTAAACTTGCCTGAACATTCGCACTTGTTGATGTTTCTCTTGCATATTTTTTTTTCTTTGAGCCATAATTTTATGAATCCACGAAACCTTTCCTAGCGGTAGACAATTTGTTTCAGTTAACCTAACTTTAAATTTTAAAAAAAAATGTTTAGAAATTTATAGTTATGAAGTTTGTCATTAGTGAGCGCAAATTGAATGAACCAACATTCAGTTTGTGGAATCAGTTTTAATTTTTTTGGCTCTGTATTCAGTAAATGCCGGCATTAATTTGGCAAAATACGTTTTCTCTTTTAACAGAAAATATATTACAACTTCTCCAAAATGTATTCGAGTGTAAGTCAGATTTCCTGTTTTGAGTTGTCAAATAAAGTATTGTTCACCAAATACTGTATGCCATTCAAAAAACAATCTATTTTAACCCATTTGTGCCCAGATATTTTTGCGACTTTCTTCGATTTTTGCTAATACCAGCAATAACATAGATAAATTTCTGATTGCAACTTCTTGAACAAGGGATGATTTCTTTTAAAATCTTTCTTATAAAAATTGAAATGGAAGCATCCTACTAGGTTCTCTTAAAAATTTTTTGCGGAGTTCAGGTTCAATACCTGTGAATAAAGGCTAGGAAAAATAAATAACGTTTTCAACTGATAGCGAAAATGCCGTCCCAAAAAAGGGACGCTGGACATTAATGGGTTAAAATTAACTTTCTTTCAAAATGTTTATTTTGGAAACAATCGTTAATGAGTCACAAAACCCACAGGAAATTTGTCTGTTACTCGAATACATTTTTGGTGTACATTATATCTACAAAATTTTAGCTACTTCAAAACGTAGAAATTTGGGGGGAAATCTATATTCATTTTTCTGAATTTTGCAAGTTTTTCTCTTTAATAGTCACTACAAATAAAAATTTTAAAATAATTAATAAGCAAATATTATTTTACAGGAAATTGCTCATTTACTTGTATAACTGTAAATAATTATGTGGAAGGGAGGGAGTGGGGGTAATATATGCAATTTTTAAGGTTTACCTTTAAAAAAAATATTCTGGAAAGATGGTACAGCCTTTAATTTTATTATAAATTACTGACTGGAAATTCGAAAGCATCTGTAGTCAGTGTAAAGGTAATTTCGAAGAAGAGAAAAATATTAATTCCTTCTTTCTTTTTCTCAGAAAAAAAGGGGACAGAAAATATGCTCTGCAACTTCAAAAGGAAGATACTATTTGTAGAGATTCTCGTTTCATTCTTTAAATATAAAACAAGGCCAGAGCCAACGTGCATCGATTTAGAAGCCACTTTTCAAGAAGTGGTATTCTCACTTTGCGGAAGGATCTTGAATCTACAGATAAACTCTAGCAAAACCCTTTCTTTACCAAATTAAAAATTGCCACGAATATCAATTTGAAACTGTTTATTTCCTCTTATTTTAGTTAGACGGAGAAGAATAAATACGATTAATGTAATACAATAAATAAATAAATAGAGAAACAAACAATAAACGCTTGAGGCACATCTGATGACTGTTTCATAAGCAATTAACGAGTGTTTTTCAAAAGAGTATAGAACAGACAAGACTGAAGTCAAGTAATATTTTGTATGATGAACTTCTGAAAAGTCTGATTCGTTAATTGTAAAAACAACGTCCGAAAATTCACTATCGCTCATACTTTTTTTCGTTGGCTTTGATATGAATAGAGAGAGAGAGAGGAAAGCTATCCATTTAAAACAATCTTACTTTAAAAGAGCATGCAGTCATGATATAAACTGACTGAAAAGTATTTGGTAGGGATTTTTTAAGGAAATCGTTAGAATGAATCATTAAAAAAAAATTTAGAAACAATTTTATTCTTACAGCATTTCTAAGTACCGTCAGTAAATAAAGGGTTAAAACAAAAAGTAAAATTATTTTATTTATTTATTTACTAGCTGCGTGCCCGTTCTTCGCACAGTAGGAAACGAAAAATTTCCTCACATATGTGTAATTCGAATTAATTCCAGTGATATGGAATCTAGAAAAAGCAAAATTATTTAACTCTTGACTTAAAATTGGCGTCATATATGTAATAACCTGAGATCATTGCAATATAATGACACAAAAAAAAAACTATGTCAGCGTCATTCGGTATCAAAAAAGTGAAAATGGACCGTTTGCAGTGAATTTCTCACTTTCAAAATGTCTCATTTCCGCAGACATACTGTCTTTTAGGTTCACGTTTTAGCGTTAAATACCTCAGACACTACATGAAATGGACATTTTTTTTTATTTTAAAAATACGTCACCCTCTCTTGCAACCCTTTACAAAAAGAAAAGAGATAAGAGATAAGACTGCGCTATTTATAAAGGCTTTAAAATTGTTTTTCTAGATTATGCAGTTTAATTTTTCTTCTCACAAATAAATCCAGTATTTATAAAAGGAAATCGAGCCAAGCATAGAAATCGTCTGCTTGGACATAAGAATAACTATGTACACAAAACGAAATCTTTGGAATGAGAAACTTTTTTCACGTTTTCAGAAGAGCGCTCGTTGTAATTGCTTCACAACGGGCTTTGACTTTTAGTTGTACAATAACAGTAGTATTTGGCGCATTAAGGCAATAAACAACAGATGTTTTAATTCGAATTTCGCAAAAAATCGCTTCGAGATATGGCGCGGGACCCGTTTTTATTTATTTTTTTCAATTGGCAATTTTAATCTTTGTTACTGTATCCATGACAACCAAACCGCAAGATATCAAACCGAAATTTATAAGCAGGTGCTACTGAAATGAAAATCCTTCTTTACTTAAAAATTCGTAAAAATTCTGCTAATTTATATTTTTCCTCAGTTCTTCTTTTAAAAGTGGGCTCCGTCTTTTGCCGAAATATAAAAAAGTTATGACAGATAGAAATCAAGATGCAGCAGTTTTAAAAATATTTTACGAAAGTCAGCGTCAAATTTAATTTTATTTCAAAAATTCCCAAAAATCTGCAAATTATGTTACACAGTCCAAACAAACAGTTTTTAAAAGAAAATTTTCTCCTCTATACGATGATGTAACTATCGTTTATTTGCGAGTGCAATTACCGGCGTTATTATGTATTACGCAAGAAAAATCGCTAAAGATCGGACAAAACATAAAATAAAACATTTTCTAATTCGAATTTCGAAAAAATCGCTTCGAGGTGTGTCGAGACCCGTCTTGGAGAATTTCCGTACAAAATTTGGTAGGTCTACGATCACCCGGAGCTACGCGAGACACAGACAGACAGACAGACAAACGGACAGTTTACACATTGCTTTATTTATATAGATTGTTCCTTTCAAAACTAGGTGCTCTTACAATGACTCTAATAGCTAAAGGACGGATTTGCTAAATATATCTTTACTTTTATAGAAGTAATATCATGACAAGACGCTTTCACTGAGGTCAGATTAGTATAGTCTCATAAATAGTTATAAAAGTATAGATAAAGAATAATTAATAAAAATTTAGCTTGGTGTCAAATGATATAACTACAAACAATATTTAAATCATTGAAACAATAGAAAAAATCCGTTTTTCACGTTTTCTATATTATTTTCAGGAAGAAATCGCTTTTTGTGCAAGAAAATTTCTCTCATAGAGGCTTTTTCTATAGGTTTTCACATCGACTGAAGTGCTGCATGCGTTATTTAGCAATGTCGACTCAAACGACGCAAACATACACACACACACCAAAAAAAGTGAAATTGCACAAAATTTACTTTTAATCATAAAATAATATTTTATCACTTTTCTCAACGATTCGAATAAAATTTCATTTAAAATGAGAAATTGTTTAGTTATTTTCTCTATACAATAATTTAAATAAATGTTTTCAAAATTTCTTATTACTTTGTTTCTTAATCTGTCCAATTCAATATATTAAATTTTTGAATTCACTGTAGAAAAAAACAGTTAAATGGGATAAATATTTTAAATATATAGAATTTAATAGAGGAAAAAAAGTCACTTTTCTCTCAGATATTTTAAGCTAATCCATGTATTAGTAAACGTGATGCATAAAAAAACTTTTTAAAGTATGCTTTTATCTTAATTCATACCGTACAATATTAATTGACTACAGATTCTGTACAAAATTCAATTTTTAAGAGAACTGCAGCTGCAGTTAACTAAACACATTTCATGCCTAAACATACATTTTTATTTAATTATTGCTTAAACCGTTTTATAAACTGTCCTTTGATCCTTTAAGACTAATTGTGGACAGATTATTTTACAGATACTTTTATGCATTAAAAAAGTTTAAAAAAAAAGAAAGAACGTAAAAAGTGTTGCAGTAAAAATCTTTAAATAATTGCTTGTGTGTGTGTATGGATTATTATAAGTAGCAACAACAAAATCTCATATCTTGTTACTACTCATTGAAACACAGTCTTGCAACCTTTCATTAATTTTCCTTTAAACAATTTTTATTTATTTAGAATTAATATTTTTGGAGCCTCTTTTCTATGTTATTAAGCATTCACATGAAAGGACATGGGACATCTGCCTACATTGGCAAGACACATTTAATCTCGGAGATAAAATCTTCTCTCGAGAAATATAATGCTGGACGATTTTTCATTTTCACTTTTTTTCTACGGTAATAAATTACAGGGTTCGTTGAGGCGACAATTTGGCTGTCGTTAAGTGCGTGATTGGCGATGAGAAGAAACTTCTAACTGAATTTTTTCTCGCTGCTCATCGTACAAATTTCTTTTGTTTTGTGAATGCTGACTGAGCAAACTGAATGGATCAGGTTGTCTGAAGCGAAGGACACAAAAACGCTCGGCCACTTTAGAAGCAATCAGCCACGTCATGTATACCTGAAGCAGTTGATATCGGAGAAGTCCCTATCTCATGCCAAGTATTCCTTGGCGTCATCAAAGACAACTTCTGCACACTCATTTCTATGTCTGACTTGAAATTCTTATTCCGTTTTGTTTGTGCTCAGCCCTTTGCCCCATCAACTTGTTGTTGCGCTTGTGCCAAACCTGCTCCAGAGTAACTAATCTTGAATGCTTTGCCACACCTAGGAGATTGAAGTTCATTTTCGTTTAACAAATACGCCCATTCATCTGGTCTTTTTATTATTATCATTTTTACTTCATAGATAATTTGCGACTTGCGTGAGGAGTAAATTCTCTTTCAAAGCATGTCCTACATCACTCAGAGAAGAAAATATTTGTCATAAAGGGATAAGCATTTAGTAGAGTCACACTGAATTCAAACTAATCATCCATGTCAAAAGATTTCGGAATTATTAAATATCTAAACTCTTAATACATATGCAGGGTTAATAGACCAGAAGTATTTGAGCTTCTTTGAATTAAAGGCAACTATACTCACAATAATTTTTTGAGAAAGCAAATAGAATGATATACACAAATTTAACTCTAGAGCTTGAAATAAAGTTTTAAGTTATAGCAACAATTGAAATTGGTAGTTTAGACTTGATTTCGACATTAAGAAAGAACTGGGGTTTTATATTTCCTCTAGTGAAAGATTTGCGGATACTTTTCTCTGATTTTATTCCTCTGATTATACAAAAACAAGAGTAGCCGACACTTTAAGGGCTCCATTTACAATTAATAATTTATTTCCCTCTGTGATATAGAATATTGCAATTACAAATTTCTTTTAATTGTGTAGTTAATACATAACCTAAAATACAGTTACGGGTTTTCTATTATAATTCAACAGAAAATGAATGTTACATAGTAGGTGATATCTCTGAGAAAGAAAAACCGCGATGCCAAATAATCATACTACATGTTCCTCTATTCTTAAGGTGAAATTTTTAAAGTCCATAACATAGGACTACCTGTTAACATAAAAATAAACATAAAAAGGTGATAAAAATGAAAATTTTCCTTAATTTGGTTTTATGAGTGGTATTTTATTTGTTTGTTTGTGTAACATGTATTTCGAATTTGTGTGTTGGCCCAAAACCCGCTTATAAATCCACATTAGATGGACAACACAAGGGGTGGTGCCCACCTTAGGAGTCTTTCTAAGGGGTCCTAACCCGTATTTACGCTAAGTTTCGGAGAAAACCACTGAAAACTCCGAGCGGTTAGGTCGACCGCTGCGACCTGGTTTAGAACCAGGCACCTTCCTTCTACCATTTCGAGTGAGAAAACCACTCAGCCTCGGGTATTTTATTTAAAACACAGCTAAATCTTAATAACAATTACAGAAAAAAGGTACATAAATTTTAATAGAACACAAGCACAACCGAAAAATCATGAAATAGAAGTAAAAAGAATGTGCGCAGCCTACAATTTCACAGACACCCAATGCAAATATTCGGAAGCAGTTTAAATTTATAAGTCCAATAGAACACAAGCATATATTAATTAAACAAATAGTTTCCTCTCGTGATAAACAGAATTTCGCAGCCTTAGTTATCAGTAGGGTAAGACTGGCTTATCTGGAGGCTCTTTAAATAACTAAAAACTTGCACCATACGGTTCAATTAGCTATTCGCTTTATTACGATATTCCACAGCTATCAATCTAATGGATAACTTACACTTCAAAATGACGCAATCCACAACCACCAGAGTTTCATCAACTGTTTTACCTTTTGAGATCTCAACCGGCAAACCCTATAGATCGAGAACCCAGGAACAGTGTAGACCACTGCAAACTAGTGGAAGTCATCGTAAATTACCAAGTCATTGCATTAGCATAGAGGGACTTCACAGTCTCATCATTACATGTATCAGCTGAAAGCAAATTCCCACACTGAATTTCTTGATTATGGTAAAATGACTTCATGTAATCGTCTGCTTGACCAGTAGCCGAGGGCATAGCTCTCTCAACGAGGAGACAGAAGGTGCCTGGTTCAAACACAGGTTGCGTACGTCGCCTCAGCCGTTCGGAGTTCTGAGTGGTTTTCGTACTTCCGAAACTTCGTGTAAATACGGGTCAGGACCCTTTAGAAACGCAACCGCAGAAGGCAACCCCTCGGCTTAGATCCTTCGTGCAGATAATCGGCCGTAATCAAAATCAAATCAAATCATGTGATCGTCATCTTTTCGGCAGAGAAATAATAATAAATCTCATTGCATCGAAAGCTTACATCAGTGCAAAAGTGGTCCCTTCTATGGCATTATCATTGATGGTAGTTTTTGTACTATGGCACGAAACATCCGATATAGTTTTTTGCTCGAAATTGTGAAGACAGTTCAAGAGTTTGATTGATTCAATGATATTTTGATTTGCGATTCGGTATCAGAGTCCAGAAAAATAAGAAATGTATATTTTGAAATTTAATGGCACAAAAAATTGTCATCTGTAAAAACCATAATTTGGATCCCTTAGAGTTCAATAAAAAAACACAGATTAAGTAAAAAAATCTGCGAAAATAAAGAGTTCGATCAGTTTTTGTCGTACAGAGATTAAACTACTTTATTTTACTTATTATTCGACGAATAATTCGAAGTTCAACTGTAACAACCGTGGAACCATATAAAAATTTGCATTTTATAAATATTATAAAGAAGGCAATGTAAAAGCGATACACCATAATATTTTCGCAACTGGAAATATATGTCTAAGGACCACATTAAAGCTTTGGACGAAACTTGTCATAACTATAGTGAGTGATTTTTATCGGTTTCAAATAAATATTCTTCAATTTTTTTCTTTTTTTAATGTTAATTCTGCATTTATTTACCTCCTCATTTATTAATGAAGTTTAATCTGAATATTTTTATTTATTAAAAAACTGCATATATATAAAAGTTTAAAGTCCACAATTGAGACCCAAATCCACTCATTTCAGCATGCGAACTATATGCTATACAAAACTTCTAGAAAGTTTTAACCACATATGGGCAACTGCCACGGCTTTTGATTCGGCCCGCGGAACATATCAAAACCCTGTATAAAACCCATATAAACCATTCGATATCCCACATAAATATCAATTATACGGCTCGCGACTTTGCCAACATCCTGAAGTTTGGCCAGCAACTTTTCAAAGGTTCCTGCCTGGTTTTAACGATGTGACTTCGTGAAGCAATCGGTAACGGCGCCTACCCATTTGTCAAAATTTAAAGAAATAAGGCATATCAAATCTCGGGTGATAAAATAGCTTTTTATTTGAATGATTTCGTGTGCATATTTATTTGTTTTCTCAAATAAGAAAAGTATATGATAATTTTGATTTTCTCTCGCCTTAAAAAAAAAAAAAAAAAAAAATCAATTTTTTAAAAATTATTTTCAAATTTCCTCTTTCAGAATTTATTTTCAGATAAAAGAAAGTTCCAAATAAATAATTTTCGAACTAAAGTTAAAATCGCTGATAAAATTTGCGTATTTTAAAAGCTATTCGAATTATCTTACACTTAAAAGTTAGATGTACTTTAAAGTAACTTCCTTAACAACTATCCTAAACGCAACTTTGAACACTTTTCATTTCGTTTAACTATTACTGATCGATATAATTTGTAACTTTTCTAACATTTTAGAGAGGATTTTTTTTCCCCTGTAGAACTATTAGGTTATTAATCTTCAAATTTTGATGGGTTTTATCTATTTTTTCTTTAGAAATTTGAAGACATTTATAAACTCTGAAAAATATTGCCTAGGAACCTTGGTTTCATTACTTCAGAAAAGGAACAATACTTTTTAGTCTATATTAGGCTAGTGAACTCCATTACATTCTTTTTAATGAAAATTCTTTAGCGAATGCATAGTATCTTAGGAAAATATTGACGGCCAAGAGAACAGCTACAAAGACAACAATCAACAATAGGGATGGACGCGAGACGCGAGAATTCTCGCATTGTCTCGCGAGACGAGACGCGAGATGAGACAGGCATTTTTTTGCGAGACGAGACGCGAGAGAAAATATTTTGCGGGACGAGACGCGAGACGAGACAGAGTCTTGTCTCGCGCGAGATTTCTCGCGAGAATTCTCGCATTTTTTTCCGTCTCGCATAAATACGATCTGAAAAGCGACAATTTGCCTGAAGCCTCTACCGTTTAACTTGCGTCTCCTTCGTTTTCGGTCCTGGTATACTATCAGCACTCTACAATACGCACAAACACGTAACATTTAAAATTAGAACAGACGAGAGATATACAAAACACACAAAGGAGAGGATAAAGAAAGAGGCGGAAAAAAAAGAAAACGGAGAAGAATTGAAAGAAAAATAATAAGTAAATAGGAAAGGCGGTACGGTATGTTCAAATCTGACCACTTTTAGACGGGGCCCGGGGCATTAAGTTTGGGGCCCCCCTTACTATCCCCTTTTTTACGCATTAAGCCGCTTTACTGAGCCCCCCTTTTTTAAGCATTTTAACCCAGTTTTGACCGCTGTTGTACTCGAAAATTGCCTTTCAGTTAACTGTAGTTTTTGTACTTTAATCAAATCGTATTTATCACCCCAAAAAAATATCTCTAACTTGATCTAGTGATAGACAATTAGGTAATACCTATATTATTGAGGAAATTCAGTTTTTTCCTCACAATTACTATTTCAGTACATATGAATTTATAATTTAGATAATCGGGATATATATGGGCCCCCTTTTTCTTCAGGGGCACCGGACTACCGCCCCCCCCTTGCCCCTGTGATAATCGGGTTTCGGGTATATCAGAGAGAGATTAGAAGTAGAGCAACTTGCATTCGCATTGATGCTTAGTCTGAGTAGGTTGAAATATGGTTGAATATCCTTGGTTGAAATATCCTTTTACCGATATTATCCTCAAACTTTCCCGCACGTTGCGGCGTGCGTAGGGGGGGGGGGCGCCCACCCTGGTAACAACTTTCTAGGGGCGGTTAAATCCCTATTGTTGGCCTATTTTAAAGAGATTAAAATGACATTTTTTATTCTTATATATTAATATCGGACGGAAAGAAATGCAAGCAATTTTTTTAAAAACTATTTCTCTTTTCGTTTATATTATCATGTTTTCCCTTCCTTCGGCTTGCAAAACTTTTATAAATTTTTTTCCTCCCCATCATTTTATCTTGCAGTTGGGTTCCTATTCTAAAATTATCTTCGCCTGTTAGATGTCTTTTCATTTTTAAAAAAAATCCACACTGGATATACATTAGGGGGATTATGGTTTAATTTTTCTGTAAACAGGGCGACCATAACGACTGTAGTACTATCGCTAAAAATTATTGTGGAAAAGAACAAACGGATAGTCGTCAACAAATTAACTGTTCAGTAATTTAAAATATAAACAAAAAATAAGACGTCTATTAACCAACTGAGATACTATAATGAAATCTAAAAATGCACAGACGGTAATGTTATTGGAAATATTAGGCAAATAATTATAATTATCGTTAATATAATCTTGTTTTCATTAATATAAAAATTACACATATTTTAGAGACTTGAAATTGACGTTAAAGTAAATAGTAGAGATTTAATAAAGACTAAAAGTGTTCTGTTTATAATTTTTCAAGGGTTATCTTACAACCAACTGAACGATAAGTAAGTCTAATTTGTGTTAATATATCCCGCAGTAATTTCAACAGAGGAGATTACTTGATTTAAAAAAAAAAAAAATCTGTTTTGTCTCATGCAGATATGATTTTAGTAAAATATTCGCTACTTCTCGTACGAAGAGCGGGTGCGCAGCTATTTTAAAACAAACGGTTGTCCATTTCATGTAGTGTCTGAGGTATTTAATGCTACAACTTGAACAGTATGATGTAGAACTACAGTATGATGTAGAAATAACACATTTTGAAAGTCGGGAGTTCTCTGCAAACCGCTAAGCTTTTCACTTTTCTGATCGCGAATGACACTGGCGTAGTTTTTTGAGTCATTATATTGCAATGATGCCAGGTTAATACTCATGACGCAAACTTTACATCAAGAGTCAAATAATTTTGCTTTTATTTTAGATTCCACATCACTGGAATTGATTGAAATTACTCATGTTAGGAAAATTTTCGTTTACTACAGTGCGAAGAACGGGCACGCAGCTAGTAAATAAAAATAAATACTATATTTTCGGTGTGACATTATATATACGGATTAAATCTCAATTTCTTTTACTTCAAATGCCGATATATGCTGATATAGTTATTAATATATCTACTAATGTGGCTATATGTAAGTAATTGTTATTATTAATATTAATTTTCAATAAGATCCCAATAATAAGTTAGTATAAAATGGTAACGAAATCGCAGTCCTTAATTTTGCGAGACTCGCGAGACGTCTCGCGTCTCGCGCGAGACGAGACAGCAATTTCTTTGCGAGACGCGAGACGAGACACAGTGTTTGCGAGACGAGACGAGACGCGAGACGAGACAGAGGTTTACCACTGCGAGACGAGACGAGACAGCCCCGATTCTCGTCTCGCACGTCTCGCGTCCATCCCTAATCAACCAAACAGGTCCCAGAAGTGCCGAAAATTTCTTCGAATTTCAACTGCAAATATTTATTTAACAATGAAAGTCAGAAAAAAATTGCAAGATGATAAAATACTCTGCTTCTGCTGCTAACGTTTTACCCAATCATATAACACTTACGTAATTTTAAAAAGAAAAGAAACAAAATTATTGTAAATAAAATGGCTGACAATATTAGCATAATCTGACGTGAGAGTACATAAATCGCTCGTGCTCAGGTGTGTTAGAATGCTTCAGCTTTTTAAATGTATAAAATTCTTATAAGCCTACTTTCAGCACGTAGCTAAGCATGACGGACCCACGGAGAAGGCTGCAGGGGCAAATATCTCCCCACCCCCTTCATACACACCCTATGTGTGTAGAAATCAAAGTGAAAATATCCTAAAAATAGAGAGTTTTTACTTATTTGAAAGCAAGTATTTTTTATTCTTTAAAATGCTTCCAATTTATTTCGGAAG
This sequence comes from Cheiracanthium punctorium, assembly GCA_038373885.1. Lineage (NCBI taxonomy): Eukaryota > Metazoa > Arthropoda > Arachnida > Araneae > Cheiracanthiidae > Cheiracanthium > Cheiracanthium punctorium. The sequence continues at coordinate 227,124 of JAWZYV010000410.1, read as the reverse complement.
TATAAAAAATGCTTTCGAAATTAATAGTATAATATTAAATAAATACTTACAAACAGTACATGATATACAGTTGAACTCAGTTATAATGTTAATAAAGATGCCAGAGAATTATTTATGACGTTCTAACCTAGCTATCTTAATAGCGGCGTAGTGATCTATGGTTGAATGATACAAAATGTTTTGACTTTGTACGAGAGTAGCCAGCCATTTACAACTGAAGTTGCCATAACCGAGTTCAACAATATTTGTAGTCAGTGGCGTAGCTAGAGGTGAGCATGGAGGATCTGTCCCTGGGTACATCACCCAGGGGGCGCCAAATTGCCTCTAAAACTTTTCCCATTGCATTTTGGCTAATAGGAGGGGGCCGCAAAATATTGAGTTGTCTTCGGGTGCTGAAAATTGCCTCTGTTTGTAGTCCTCCACAAAACAAAAATCCTGGATGTGTCACTAGTGATAATATTCCCTTAAGAGCCGTTGCAAAAGCAAATCGGGCAGGTCAAAAGAAAAAAGTTTCCATCACCATCTCAGAATTTCATGATTTTCTTTTATTGTGTTACCTTACCCAAGGAAAGAACAAATCTGAAATATTTTTGATTTACCTCTTTTAGTTTTGGAGTTATGGGGGGTCAAAGTACCCCAGAGGAATGACGAATTTAAGGCGATTTTTGCCATTTTACTCTCTCGACTGTGATTTGCTCTGAGATGCTATTCAATTGCAAAGTCGAAGCATTGGTACAGCTGAAGCCGACTTCCCACAGGAGAACTATTGGCATGGAGATGTAGTATACACATAGTAATTTCATATTATGAAAAAACATTTTTTGAAGGCACAACTGTATCCAAGAAAAATCCCAAAAAGCACCTCCCTATTTGGGACACTCCACTAGCACGCATGGGGGCATTTTGGCGTTACTTAAGTTCTTTTTTCTAAGTTCTTAAAGTTCCCGTTTTCTAAGTTCTTTTTTCTAAGTACTTAAGTTCTTTCTTAACTTTTAGAAGTTCAATCGACTGTAGCAATATTGACAATTAAACTTATCCTGCATGCATCACAAATATATCCTCCATATATCACAAATAGTTATTTTACAGGGGCACTCATAAGAATTATATTACGCTGAATAGGGATCTCTGCAACTAGTGAACCGATTCGAAAAATTTTTTCACTGATAGAAAACTACACTATTCCTGAGTATTATAAGCTAAATTTCAGCATGTAGCATAACTAGTTCTTTTACAGGGGCACTCAAAAGAATTCCAGCACATGACGCTATATGGACATCTCTGTAACTACTGAACCGATTCTAAAGATTTTTTCACTGAAAGCTACACTATTCCTGAGTAACATAGCCTAAAATTCATGCATGTAGCGTAATTTACAGGAACACTCAAAATGATTCGTAAACATTGTCGTATTTGTCTCCATTCGCCACACAAATTTATTCAAATTTTATTAAACTCCATTCAAATTTTTGAACAGTGCAGTTATATATCTTCATATAAAGTGAATCAATCCAATGTTAAATATTTTTGAAAGCCTCCCCCTTCCAGTCATTTTAAGAGGCATCGCAAGAGCAAATCAGGTAAAAAAAAAGAAGAAAGTTTTAATCACCATCTCAGAATCTCATGATTTTTTTTTAATTTAATTTTTTTTTTGTTTTTGTGTTGGCTTACCCAAGGAAAGAACACATTAGAAATATTTTTGATTTAGCTCTTTTAGTTTTGGAGTTCTTGGGGGTCAAAGTATCCCAGAGGAGTAACCAATTTAGGGCCATTTTTGCCATTTTACTCTCTCGACTGTGATTTGCTCTGAGATGCTTCAGAGAATTTTTTTTAATCTGATAATATACCTTGAATATTAACATCTAAAACTGGAAATTCATTTGAAAATAAGCAGAGCCCCCAAATAATCCCCCCCCCCCAAATATCCCCAATTTCATAAAAAAATACAGTTTTAAAGAATGCTTTATATCTTGGCTCTGACATGATACAGAAAAAATAAAAATTGCCCCTCGATACGGTGCCCCAAACGTGGTCCTTAGCGCTAATTTATGCAATTTCGAAGCATAGGTACAGCCGGCTCTGACTTCGCACATGAGATCTATTAGCATGGAGTTGTAGTTTTAACATAGTAGTTTCATATCATAAAAAGATATATTTTTTTTTATTACTGTGTTAAATTTTTCTTGAAAACGGTGATGCTTTCAAAAAACATTCCGCGGGGCCCTGGGGGCCTTCAAAAATTTTTAACATTGGATTCACTTTATATGAAGATATATAATTGCACTGTACAAAAATTTGAATGGAGTTTAATAAAATTTGAATAAATTTAAGTGGCGAATGGAGACAGTTACTACAATGTTTACGAATTATTTTGAGTGTTCCTGTAAATTACGCTACATGCATGAATTTTAGGCTATGTTACTCAGGAATAGTGTAGCTATCAGTGAAAAGATCTTTAGAATCGGTTCAGTAGTTACAGAGATGTCCATATAGCGTCATGTGCTGGAATTCTTTTGAGTGTCCCTGTAAAAAAAACTAGTTATGCTACATGCTGAAATGTAGCTTATAATACTCAGGAATAGTGTAGCTTTCTATCAGTGAAAAAAATTTTCGAATCGGTTCACTAGTTGCAGAGATCCCCATTCAGCGTAATGTAATTCTTATGAGTGCCTCTGTAAAATAACTATTTGTGATATATGGAGGATATATTTAAGATATATGAAGAATAAGTTAATTTTCAATATTGCCACTGTCGATTAAACTTCTAAAAGTAACCCCAAGTAACCCCTAAAAGTATGTCCCAAATAGGGAGGTACTTTTTGGGATTTTTCTTGGAAACAGTTGTACCTTCAAGAAATGTTTTTTCATAATATCAAACTACTATGTTGATACTACATTTCCATGTCAATAGTTTTCCTGTGGGAAGTCGGCTTCAGCTGCACCAATGCTTCGAAATTGCGTAAATTAGCGCTAAGGACCATGTTTGGGGCCCCGTACCGGGGGGCCCTTGGGGCCTTCAAAAAATTTTAACATTGGATTCACTTTATATGAAGATATATAACTGCACTGTGCAAAAAGTTTTTCTGTATCACATCAGAACCAAGATTTAAAGCATTCTTAAAACTGTTTTTTTTTTATGAAATGGGGGTATTTTGGGGGGCCCTAATTTGGGTATCTGAGAATTTTCGAATGAATTTTTAATTGGAGATGTTAATATACAAGGTATATTATAGGATAAAATGAAAAAATTCTCTGAAGCACCTCTGAGCCAGTCACAGTCGAGACAATAATGTGGCAAAAATGGCCCTAAATTAATTCGACGTTGCTCCTCTGGGGTATTTTGAACCCCCATAACTCCCAAACTAAAAGAGGTAAATCAAAAATATTTCAGATTTGTTCTTTCCTAGGGTAAGGCAACACAATAAAAGAAAATCATGAAATTCTGAGATGGTGATGGGAACGACCTGCCCGATGTGCCTCTGCAATGCCTCTTAACCCATTAAGCGCCAAAGCTCCCATTACGGGAGCATCTATTATATTTTTTTTTCTTAAAATATTTTAACGCAATTTACGAAATACACATTTTATATAAAATTTACACTATATAACACACCCTATAGTGTAAATGTTTATATAAAATGTGTATTTCGTAAATTGCGTTAAAATATTTTAAGAAAAAAAAATATATAATAGATGTTCCCGTAACGGGAGCTTTGGCACTTAATGGGTTAAAGGCGAAAGGAAATAAGACTCAAACTGGGACATTCCGACAGAAAATAAAAACTTTGCTAGACAAATTCAGCAGCAACAAGCCGAGGAGCAGCAAAACATTATCAAACGGGTTCTCTAGCAGTTTTCCATTTGAAATTGTTCATAGAGGCTCACTAGGGCTATCTTCCAGAGGGATAAATGTCTTGGGCGGTGGACTTTTTCGGGGTTCTCAATCGTACTCGAGTTACATCTAGAGAAAACCGCCCAAGCTTTCAAACCGTCGGATCGATATCAGCCCGGTAGATCAGAACTCTGAACCTTCATATTTCAGCCATCTACCAATGTTTAGTGTCTTGTCCACTCGCCTAAACCTTGTATTATGAAATCCCACATAGAAATTTTACTAACCATACACTTATATCAACAAAGCATGAGCATTTAATTAATTTATTTATGTTTTAAGATTTCCGATTTAATAACTCGGTTAACTATTACTGCGTGTAAACCATAAACTCTGTAATAAATAAGGAGACTTACGTACTTAAATAAGGTGACTAATTGAGAAATATCCAGTTCATGCCTTAAAAAAAAAAAAAAAAACAGTGCGTGCATTTAAGGTGAAAATAATTAAGAAAACATGACACCTTTTAAGGGGAGAAGAAAAATATTAGAAAAAAAACTTGCTTTTAGATACTTTTTTATTTCTTTTACCTCACTTAAATAATTGTTTCCTATAGCAGAGATCTCCTCTAGTGTGCGCGCAGATATATTCAAAATACTATAACGGGTTTTTCGAACTGTTTGATTAGAGGACACTTTTTTTAACCCTAAACTTTAGCACATCCAATTAGAAAATGTTATTAAAGGCATGCAGTTTTTATTATTGTTATTATTATTTTATAAACTTTATAGGAGCCATATATTTTTAAAAAATGGGAAAAAGGACTTTTTTAGTGACCCTCTGCATGAAAATTTGCAAACAATATTGGCATTCAAATTATTAACCTCATCTCAGTTTTTCGAACCAGTCTTGTGAATTGTAATAAAACTTTTTCTATTTTGCACTCAAATTACTTTTTCGCAATTTAAATAAAAAGTAACTGCATGCTCTAGGAAGCTTTTTCCAACTGGAAGCATTAGTGCTAAAATCACTAGTTTAAAAATTGCCCTCTGATCAAATAATCTGAAACAATCCGTATAGATATGTAAAAGTTTAATTTTGTATATTGTAGTACAAAATTTTAAAATTTTATGTGTCATAATATGCTTTATGAAATTTTTACTCATGATATAATATATATATATAGATAGATAGATATAGACACGAACTCGAACACCGTTTCATCGATCCACCAGGAAATTTCGTTCACCTGTCTTTCCTCATGGAGAAGGTTTCTGTGCTATCCATTTTACTTGACTCCCCATTCGGTGACGCTGCAGAACATCAAACTCTATATACCGTTTAAAAAAATCACAATGAAAATTGATACACATAGATATTTGAACATGGAGAATTTTTTGAATAAGAATCTGAACTAGTTATTACGACAAATAGTATTGTTATTTGATGTGAATGACTTTTCGATGAACAATGTCGAAAATATATTCACAAGTCCCACTTCATAAATATATATTATTCTGTATCTACGGCTGTGTTTCAATTATTTAAAGGATAATTCACAGAATTATTGACATAATAAGCAAAATAATTTTTAAATCTACCTTATCTCAGAAAAAAAAAATGTATAGAAAGACCTAAAGAAAATGTATGAAGTAGCGAGCAGTATTACCGGCAAATAAAGTTTTAAATTATAAAAAAAAAAATTCGAAAATAGACGATGGAAGAGAGTTCCAGTATAAATAAAATATATATCTTAAAAGTTAAACTTTAAATGGCTTTTTAATAAATTTATTCCTAACGCATAATATTGTTTCATTCAATTCATTTTCAGTCAATCAAGATTATGGACAAAATCAAAGTAAAACGTTAGAAGTTTAATTAGGTTAAATAGCTGTTTATATGATATTTAGTACTTCAAATTTAAAATCTTTAAAAATTATTTTGTAATCATAAGTTGAAAGAAGTACGAGTGTTTTCACGAACACACGTTTTATAGTTTAAAAAAAAAATTGCTGGTGCAATTTAAATCAGAATTTTGAAAAAACTTTGAAAAAAGCATTACTATACATTTCTCGATCTTTTAATAAGCTGTTTTGATACAATGGAAATTGTGAAATTCAAGCTCTTTTACTTGAACAAAAAAAAAAAAATCGTGTCAAATCTTGTTTATTTTTAAACATTTTACGTTTCCTCTACCCCATCTTAATTAAAATTGTGGAACTTCTAAAATCGCTTTATTTATATGGAACGACACCAGACAGACACAAATAAACCAGCTTTCTCTGTATGCTTTTGAAAGATTTCTCGGGATTGTAATTCATTGAAGGTTGAAAATATCGGATGGGATGGGGGAAATAAGGAAATTCCCTTTCCACACTTGTCATAGGTTCTGGTGCCAGTAACATGATCATCCGGCAACTCGGAACGGAGAGTAACTAAATTGTCCTAAGCTGTCACTGAGAGCTTACCTTTTCGTAAGATCTCACTTCAGACTTATTTAAGCTAACAAACGGCGTCTGTTTGAGCCCGAACTGTCAATGCATCCTTCTGTTTTTTGTATTTTCTTTCATTGTAGCGTTTTCTGCTTCATTAGTCTTACAAAAATAAGTAATGAAGTTTGTAGCCTATAGAATTACGTTGTTTTTGCGTTAGTCTAAAACAGAATTTTGACATACGTGAAGACAGTAACATTTTCTTTTCTGCTCTTTGTTTCATTATCATGTCAGCAAGCTTTCATGGGAGTAAACATTTTAGTAGTATGTATGTTCTGTAGATTTTGATCTCAGACACCTCCAACTGTTAATGTCTGTCAAATGCCAAGAATATATCATGACTTTCATTGCTTTTCAAATAGCTCTAAAGGTGAAGCTTCTAATTTTTCTCTTTTCAGTTATAGATAGTATTTTCATACAGAGTTACGAGAAACATAAAGACGAAAATATATTAGATTAAACGGGGTGCGATGGAGTTAGAGGTAGCAAAGATCGTTAATTATTTTTTATTTCGTCAAAACATTAATTTTCACACAAAGAAGAAAATTAGGGTCTGCCCTAGGGTACGTGGTGCCCCCCCTTTTCAAACGTTAAAAAAAAGTCGCCCTCTTTTATACTTTTTTCAAGGTTTTGAGATCGGAATGGCGCCCCGATGCGATGCTTTCTTTGCTTACCGTGTGCCCCCCCCCCCTTCCTGTTAAACATAAATATATATCAATGAAAAAAACACTCAAAATACTGGTGTTAAATGATAAAACAAATAAAAGCTTTGTAAAAAAAACTCACATAAAAAGTTACTTATAAGATGTAATCTTATACGTAACTTTATAAGTAACTTTAAGTAACTAAAAGTTACTTATAAGTAACATCTTATCAGTAACTTTTTATGTGTGTTTTTTTACCAAGTTTTTATTTATTTTATAAATATATATCTATTGCCTAGTTAGAGAATATTTCACAACTGGGCAATATAGAATTTATGGACATCACCAGAAAATTATGGGCAGTATGAAACACTCCTGGTAGAATGCTAAAGCACACATGTCATTTTAAATCGAAATGAGTAAGATCTTATTTTTCCTCGTCTTTTTTCTGCAGTGACATTTGCCACTCTACAAATTGGGCAATTTTAAAAATGCCCGAGTGTTACATGATAGAGGATAAATTCGCAAGTAACGATATCGTTTAAAAAGTAGAGAAAAAACTGTCCTTTTCTATATTGCTTAAAGCTGCTAATCTGACTCTTTCTGATATACGCGAGCAGTTCATCACCTTTAGTAGTTCTAGTAGCTTTTACACGACCCGTCAACTTCCAAGTCATTGATCAATGCTGTCTCGTTCCGACTAAGGGAACGTTCCTTTTCATTTTTATACCGACAGCGATAAAATTACAATTTCTCATTTTTCCTCCTTCATATATTTTCGTCAGATTTGGTTTTCTCTGTTCATTTCAGAGGGAACGTAATCAAAAGAAAGCAATAAAAATCGTTTATTTTTAAAATGCGTTTTATTTCTTAAATCCCCAGTTTTCTCTTTGAACTCATATTTTGAACTATTATTAGTCTAATTAGCTTCATGAATAAATATTATTTGTATATCTTTACATATTTACTATATATTTAGAATACATATCGTTTCTCAATTTTGTTATAAAATAGCCATCAGGCTAAACAAACAAACAAAAAAAAAAAAAAAAAAAAAAGATGGTTGGAGCTGTAAAATTTTATAAAAATATTTGTTATTAGCTTAAAATTTTCCATAAAAGGGATTCAAACCTTCCAAAGGTATCTGAGGTAATTTTGATAACACACTGAGAAACAGCTATATAAAAATATTAAATCTTTAAAATTATAACTGAAAGTATTATCTCAGTCTCTCTAGTTGTGCAAAAGTTTATCAGCTGCGTGGTTTAAAAACTAAAATATGATCAAAACAAGAACATATGAAATAAACTAGAAATAAAATTAAACTAAATGTAACACTTTATCATCTAAGGAACTTTCAACATTATATCGCAAATGTAATTGAATCGGTGAGTGCAGAAACCACGTCAGTCACAAAAAGGAAATTTTTCAGGAGAGAGAAAAACTTCATAACTCCTCCAAATTTTCAAATATTTAAACTTTTCTTTTTCCTCTGTCATAACATGCATTTATGTTTCTGTCATGCAAATATTACCTAATTTATGAAGTTTTGTGAAGTTTTTTCTCTCTCCTGAAAAATTTCCTTTTTGTGACTGAGGTGATTTCTGCACTCACCGATTCAATTACTGCACAGACTATCAGGCTTAATGCATAACTGAAAATGATATTTATCATAAAATTTAGTGTATTTCTTTAAATAAGTCAGTAAAATCTCTTGATAACAGGCACGGGACCACAACTTATGTCCATGAACGTGAAGAGTTCTCTATTGAGGAGTATGGTAATAATAGATAAATCTTATAGTTCTTAGAAACTGGACATATAATGCATACTTTTTTTAATTGGTGACTATGTTGACATACATTAAAATTTATGAAAATAAATTCAGCACTTACCTTCTTAATGCTGCAGCTTTATAAAAATTAATTAGAACTAAACAAACAAACAAAATTTTTTTTTCAGAATAAGTTCATCTATTGAAGAAATCAATCACAAGAGTTTTGCTTTGCATATCTACAATTATTAGCTACTTTTTCCCCCTTAAGTGAACTAACAGTTTATTGTATTTAGTTCTTGATCATCGTTACTATTCATAAAAAACTTCTACAATGCTTTTTATGAATAGCAACAATGCTGAGATTAGAACATTTTTCAGAATGTGAGAATCAAAAAATTGTAGACCACAGATTCAGCATAGTACTAACCTATGTTTGTGCAAATTGACTTTTTTGGAGAACATTTTCATTTTTTTGAATATATATATATATGTATATGTTGTCTTCCTCTCACAAGACAACTGCTCGTTATCACACAGTAATTACTCAGTGGTATTCTTGACTAATTTATTGTCATTATTTACATATATTTACAATAATCTTACTATAATTGCACTGCCGCACCGCAGTATTCATCATGCGTTGTTCCCAGAACAACGGTTCCACTCGTTCTCCGTCTTACATCACACTGCGCCGTTTCACGGCGTTTGCAGCGCTCTCTACAGGCTTATTACATTCGGCCTTTCCTGACAATACAATCTCCTGATTGTTGAATATTATTACATATCTAATAAAAGTTACTTACCTATGCATAGGAAAAATCAACATCACACAAAATATTAGCATTTACATTTAAAAATAATAATATATCTATACTTAAGAGTCCTTAAAGAGTTCAAAGTTCTTCATTATTGTCACTGCTAAATGTCACTCTGGAATAAGATATAAAAAGAATGTTCTTACCATAGGCACAGCTATAAAAAAAAAGTCTGTCAGTCTTTCGTACGAACTGTTCTGAAAGGGTTGCGTCTCGGTGCTCTTTTGGAGTCATCATCATCATCTAGGAGGCTTTGGTCATCATCACTGGACTCGTCGCGGTCGTCATCACTATCATTGTCACTGTCTAGAGACGATTCACTTCTCCATGGTTTCAGCTGGCTTACGTGAGCAGTTGTTGAATAGATATAACCTTTCTTCTTTGGTTCTAAATGTTCTACTCTATAGGTGTCGTTAGGAAGTACTTCAGTTATTGTTAGAGGTCCTCGATATTTTGGTTGAGTTTTTGTGGGTTCTCCTGTTGATTTTGGAGCTCGTTTCATCACCACAATTTCTCCTACTTCATATTTGGCGATTCGACACTTTTTCTTATCGTAGTACTGTTTCATTTTTGTTTGATTTTCTTCAATGTTTAGCCTTGCTTCATTTTGCACGACTTTTGGTTCTGTCCAAACTTCTTCGTCAGCTAATCTTCTGTGCAATCCGTCGTTAAAATGCGGCTTATAACCATGTAACATTTCAAATGGTGTTTTATTTGAAGTTTTATTTGCATTGAGGTATACTAATGCTTCGCAGTCAGTAACTATAGTAAATTCTATTCCGATTAAATACTGTCTTAGCCGATCTAAAGTCCACACGATAGACATAAGTTCCAATTTACTAGAATGATAACTCCTCTCGGCTTCAGTCGTTTTCTTACTTATACAGTATACTAAATGCCATTTCTTATCTTCACCTCTCTGTAAAAGCATTCCAGCAAGTCCTAACGAACTGGCATCACAGTGGACCTCGGTTTCAGAATCTGGATTATAATGTGCAAGAACGGGTTGTTTTGTCAGTTCCCTCTTAAGTACTTCAAACGCTTTCTTTTGTGCTTCTTCCCACTTAAAACGTTCTTTCTTACGCGTTAATTTCGTCAAAGGTTCAGCTTTCTCTGCATATTTCTTCACAAATCGTCTGAAAAAGCTAGTCAACCCAATGAATCTCCTTAAGTCGTGTACGTTTTTTGGTTCTGGAAATTCCTTAATAGCCATTATTTTTCTTAACCCTGGTTTGACACCGTCTTTATTCAAAATAAATCCCAAGAATTCGACTTCCCTCTTTCCAAATTCACATTTGGGTAGTTTTAAAGTTAAATTTGCATCCCTCAACCGATCAAATATTTCCTTTAATTTTGAAATCATTTCTCTCCAAGACTTTGCAGGAATTAATATGTCGTCTAAATAACATAAAACTTTTGTGTTCATTAATGGACCTAAAACATGCGACATTAGGCGCTGAAATTCGGCTGGAGCGTTGGCTAATCCGAATACCATTCTCTCAAATTGTCCTGTTTCATCTGGTGTAATGAAAGATGTTTTTGATTTTGCTTCTTCTGTTAATGGAATCTGCAAATAACCATGCGCAAGATCTAAAGTACAAAATAATTTGCAACCACTTAAATTTTCTAAAATATCATCGATTCGGGGTAAGGGGTACTTATCCTTTATAGTCTGACTATTCAACCTTCTATAATCTACCACCAAGCGCTGTTCCCCAGTTTTCTTCCTAACTAGCAATACAGGACTCGCGTAAGGGGATCTAGTTTCGGACACTATCCCGTTTTTCTTCCACTCTGCAACGATTTCTTTTATTGTATTTCGTTCTTCAGTACTTGTCTTATAAGGTGCTGCGAAAACTGGTTTACTACCTTCAACTTCCTTAATGTCCATTTTTGTCAAATTAGTGCACCCCAACTCACTCAAATCAAGTGCAAAACAGTCTCTATAATCATTTATTAAGTTAAGAATTTCAAGCTTTTCGTTATAATTCATTGACGAGTCAAATTTGATTTCCTCAAGTGTTATAGCTCTTTTACTATTCGGTACAGTGTATACTTCATTTTCTTTGACGCAAATGTTATCATTTAAGTTTTCATTTACTTCTCTCAATTCCCAATCTTCGGTTATGTCCAATACCCTTCCGACACATTGACCTTCCTTTAATTCGATATCAACATTCCCTATGTTCATAACTGGCACTAGTGTGGAATTATTTTTTATCTCTAACACCGAATCCGGACTTCCGTTTTTACCTTCAAACAAAACCATTCCTTGACTCATTTCGGAAGTTTTAGCCTGAACAAAGTTTATAGAGTTACTTTTAATTTCAATTGGATTGTCCGTGCGAAGTACAATTCTTTCATTCCTAACTTCATTCTCTAGTCTCGCAAACGGAATGCTATGAGAATACCACAAGTTAAAATGTTCACCAAACTTTCCGTATGAGATTCTCTTATCGTTCAAAATATCCCTTCCTAAAAGTAGGTCATAGGACTGTGCTGAATCATCAACGATAAATAAAGTAGCTTCCAGTGTTATATCGTCTATTTCCAAACAAACTCTTGCTTTACCCAAGGTCATCGTAGATGGCTGAAATATATTCCCAATACCGTACAGCTGGCGCCGGTCGGGAAGAACATTTAACTGTAATGATTTCGCCACAGAATTCTTCAACAGAGATAGACCACTCCCCGTGTCTAATAAACATTCTATCGGGCCTTCATTATTGATGCGCACTTTTTTGAGATAAATTGCTGAACTCGAAGTTTCAGAATGTGATGCTGTATAAGAGATGTTTTCTTTTTCTCTTTTCTGCTCCGACGAATTTTTAAAGACTTTTGCTTTCGGGCAATCACGAGCAAAATGGGTTCCGAAAGTTAAACAATTAAAACATTTAAATTCACCCTTTTCATTGAGAATATTAGAATTGCGTTTAGGTTTGGTATGTGTTTTAAAATCATTTGACTCATTGGAATGAAACGTGTTACTTCCATACTCGCTTTTGAATTGCCTGTTTGTTTTTGTCGTACAATCGCGATTCATGGTGTTTTCATTAGTCGAGCAATTTTTTGAATTATTTCTATAGTTTGAAAATCCTGTTGACATCTTCATTCCATAACGGACCGTTTCATATGCGTCAAGTTTTTCCGCTAAATCTTCGGGATTATTTAGTTTTGACCATTCGTCGATAAAATGTTCGCGTATCGCAAAAGGGACTTTCCTTTTTAATTGATCGGAAATGATCAAATTCTTTAGTTCTTCAAACGTAGAAATATCTAACCCATTTATCCATTCATGGAAATAATTTGAGAGTTCGAAGCAGTAATCTTTCCATGTACCTTGTGGTAATCTGACATGGTCAACAAATTTTTGCCTAAACTGTTCTGGGCTTAATTTAAATCTCCGTAATAATAACTGCTTAATATGCTTGTAATCGTTAGCTTTCTCTTCACTTTCGCGTGCTATTAATTGATTTATCTCGTAGGGTAACAGTCCTAACAACTGAGAAACCCAAAATTCTTCATCTAGTTCTATACGTCTAGCTTGACGCTCGAACAGAACTAGAAAATGACTGATATCACTAATTTTTGGATCATATTTATGCATTAAATAACGCATTTCTGTTACATTTTTATTTTCAATACTATTGGACACACTTCCATCCTTCTTACTTTGTGTTTCTAACCGCAATTTTTCTAGCTCAAAATTTTGCTGCTCTTTAAGTTTCACTTCGTTTTCTGAACTGATTCTATCATTAATAATTCTCTCTAGCAAAACTTTTACAAATTCCTCTTCATACTGCTTACTTTCAACAATAATACGTTTTAAATCAACGAGTTTAATATCGGCGGATACCTCTTCGCCCAATTCTGAAGCAATTTCAAGCAAATCAATTTTCCTACCTTTAGCTAGGTAAGCCATCTTAACATCCAAAAATATAATATATTCACGACTCAAAATTCAATCTTCGGCGATATTTTGGTCAAGTATTCTTTTCAAGTAAAACAAATATACTTTCTAACTCTTTAGAATAATCGAAATAATTAATGTTTATAAACAACAGCTTCTTAATGCAGCTTTATAAAGTTCATGTACTTACAAACAGTTTTGCAATTCAGCTTATGAGAATCAATCGCAGTTTGCTATGACACTAAATTAGTAATCTTCTCCCACTTACTGAACTAACATTTATTGTATTTAGTCTTGATCATCGTACATCATAGAAAACTGCTCAGTGATCAAACACTCAAATACGGGTTAACGATAGGTAATTAAAAACTTGTAAAACTACATTTATTGTCATTTTTTACATATTATTTACAATAATCTTATTATGAATTGCAACATGCTGACACCGCAGTTTTCATCATGCGTTGATTCCAAGAACAACTGTAGCCACACGTTCATCAGTCTTACATCACTACTTGTGCAGATTCACGGCGTTTGCAGCGCTCTCTACAGGCTTATTACATATACTAAACCCAGAAATTCTAAGATGAAAACATTAAAAGTCCGCCCTTTATCAAGAGTGTCCGCTAAAGAGGAGTGAAATACTCTATACGCCTAGCTAATTACCGAAAAATTAATTATGCAAATTTTGAAGTTTTCTGAAAGATCTGCCATTTTTTGCTGAATTGCTTAAATGACTCCGTATCTGTAAAAGTTACTGCAATGAAAATTTGTTTCTAGGTGTAACTTTTAAAGATGATTCCAAAAATGTTATCAAATTTTGCGTATCTTCTATAGTTTATGCATGGGTATTGCATTTGCTAAAAACAACTAAAAACTTTCTTTTCGGCATGTTTGATTAGAAACACATGTTTTAAATTTTTATATGCTAAGATGGTATACCACTACATTCCAAAAAATATTAATCTTGGCTTTCTGCCCAGGAGCTGGGGAAAAAAAATTTATATGACTAAAAAATAGGCATTTTTTTTTCCCAGCCAGCAAAAGTTTTATTATGCAGAAAGATTTTCACTGCTTAATTCAAGTTTCAAATTAATTTTTAAATGTAATAATATAGGCCACAAAATTGCTCAAGTGGTTTAACTCTATCTTACATATGGAGTCATATTTGACACCAGCAAATCAGCTAGCTACTATATTCCTAAAAATTAAAATTTCTGATTCATATATACGCAGAGTAAAATTTTGTAGCCAACTTATATTGTTGCAGAAAACTCTGCAAGTTTCTGGGTTCGTTGTCCTAAAGTCCAGTAGCTGTAGATAGTTCTAGAAAAGAGCCCACTTGTCAGGATGGAACAGAAGCTTTATTGCTTCTAGAACTTCGTCGAACAATCAGCTGTACAAAATTCAGAAGCACAATCAGCCAGTAACGTGCTTTTAACAGTCCGCTATTTGTACAGAAGCTTTCAGCAATGCTGTATTTCTCACACAAAATAAAACAATTAGTCCCTTGATTTATTATTAAGAATCTGTCTTTCTCGGAAATTTCACTGAACAAAAACACAATTTCTATTCTTTTTCATATTTACAATAGTAAAAGGAAGTTATGTATAAAATATCTCTAACATTTCTAACTAAAAATTAAAAGATGAAATATATAAAGACTTTCCTATTTTGTGGGCCCGGTTCTCATTGCCAAGAATAAGGCCCTTTTTAAAAAAATTAGGATTAAATTTTGAAATTTTTCAATTTTTTTAATTAATTGAAAAATTTATTTCTAAATATAGTAATTTTTTTAAATAATTCAGAAAATTAAATTTTTGTTCTGAGCCCCAAAACCACCCCCCTCGCTACGCCACTGCTTATGGGTAAAAAAAAAGTTGTTTAAAATGAGGTAAAAATCTTGCTAGTCGTGCACGAGACAAAAATGTGAATTTTCACAGCTATACATACATTCATTATCATTTTGATTTAATTAATTCGTCTGGCATTGTGTTAGAATTGAGCTGTGTTGTTTACCATAGCGTTATTGTTTTTCCTTTCATATTTTAAACTGTTTCTCTTATTTATCAGTACAATTGGAGGTGAAATTGATTTGTGTCGATTAATTTTTATTTGAATTCAAAATATATCGTGAAATTGACCTTTTCGTATTATTTTTCCGTATCGTATTATTTTCGTTATCCTTTTTTTCTTCATTTTTTTATTTGTGTTATTTCCTTTTTTAACATATTGATATTTTGTGTGTGTACTTACGTATTATGTCGGCGGTCCTTCTCGCCGAAAAATATTTATGCCAATAAGGAACATCATACGCATAATTACTGCGCGATAATATTAACGTTCTTAATCTCTTTTTCGAAATAGGAAAATTTCTTGGTGCGAAATCGTACATCTTGGCGGACCGCCAGTATAATAGGTAAGTACTGTTTTTGCATGGCGGACCACCGGGCTTCTTCTTCTATTTCAATGCAATCGATCTGCAATAGTTCGTAAAAAAAAAAAAAAAAAAATAAAAAAATTACAGAAGGAAACAGACTTCAAATTACTTCAGCATAATGAATATTTTCCCCATTCTAATTTAGTAGGGTTTGCCAAATTCTTGCCAAACATATCAGATCGCCAAGTTGGGCTGTTTTGTAAACATATTTTTGGCGCCAAATTTGGTGATAAATCGCCAAAAGTTTCCAACTTTAGCGACTTTTCACATATGCAGCTACCAGCAAACCTTTCTAAGCTATACCATTATTCCCCTAGAGAAATAGATAGGTTTGGAAAGTTCTCGCGAAATACAGAAGATATCACCAAACGCAGTTCAGTTTTGGGAACTTAGTTTTTGATGACAAACCTGCCGATAAATTGCCAGAAGTGGCCCACCATGTTGACTTTTGATATTAAGACCAGCGCTGTTTCTGGCAACGCTTTAAGCAATGGTTTAAAACGCATTCTTTTTTTTCGATTTTTGGAATGATAATATCATCTGAATGTGACCAAATTAATATGAAACCACTCCTGAGCATGAGCTATCCCCTTTCCAATAAAAAGAATTTTTGAAATCGGTTCACGCGGTAAAAAATTACCACTGTACAAGCATAAAATATCTATCTTCTTATCTATATATATACAGGGTGCGTTATGAAAGTAATGCGTTTGATTTTATTGTGACAAGCCTATCCACAATCGCACTCGGATTGGTCGAAAAATGTGGTGGGGATCTGTCCTTCCAAACGCACTCTGTCTCAGTTCGCACCGAGCAGTAGAAGTGGTACGACGTGTTCTCGCGCAAAGTTTTTTTTTTTTTTTCGATTGTGTCACGGCACGATGGAGTGTTCGCTGGAACAGCGGTTCGCGGTAAAGTTTTGTGTGCAGCTTGGGAAGAATTCGAAATCTCAATGTGGAAGGTGGCACAAGTCCTTCAAGGATATTCGGGAGAAGGTCACCGACGAGCCCAGTTCTGGACGCCCATCAACAAACAGCTCGAACCGATGAAAACGTCCAGCGTGTGCGCGAAGTTTTGATCACAGACCGTCGGATAAACATCCAGGCAATCGCTAACACCCCGAACTTGTCAAAATGTATGGTACATGGGATTGTGACGGGAGATTGCACATGGGAAAGGTCTATGCGAAGCTTGTGCCGAAGGTGTTGACGGAGGAGCAGAAAGAACTTCTGCGGAGTGAAGAATTGCTGGAATTGATTAAAAATGATCCAGCCTGACTAGGCTCCATGTGACTTTTTTTGTTCCCCCGACTGGAGAGAGAGCTGAAGGGAAAGCACTGGGAGTCGGTGGAGAGAATCCAAGCTCATGTTGCAAGGTTCTTGAGAAGCATTCCAGTCGAGGAGTTCCAGGGTGCCTCCCAGGCGTGGTAGAATAGTCTCCGCAAGTGTATTGATGCACAAGGGGACTATTTTGAAGAATTTTAAACATTTGTACCAATAGGATCAATAAATCTATTTTTCCCAGAAAATACGCATTGCTTCCGGACCGCTCCCTGTATATAATATGTAATGTATAAAAAGGTAATTTGGGTTTTACTAGTTTGGGTATTGTTCAAGCGGGTACTTTCACTGTAATTTTTGCTTTCCTGTCATACTTGCCACGTGCACTCTGGAGCTATGTTTTATTTCTTTAGTTAATTGCTAGACACCAAGTCCTCGATTCCAAGTTCTTTTCAGTGTACACGTGTTCCCATGCCTTTGTAATCCCTGATGCAGGTCATGTTAATAAATGTGTGTAATTCGATTAGAGATAAGAGAGAGGCGGAGTTATGTCTTAGCAACCCACGTGGTGTGGTGAGCGTAAATACGCCCGCACCTCGAAAATCGAGAGACTTCTGCCACTAGAACTGCTTAACTAGTCCACGCAGATTTTCGTACCCGTCTCCCCTCCCCTCTTCTCACTCTATATTGTAACTTAAATGTAATGTTCAATAAACCATTTTACCTGCCTTAACTCTGGAACTTTACTTGGAATATCTGACGTCTCATATATATATATATATATATATATATATATATATATATATATATATATATATATATATATATATATATATACATATGAATGTTGGTGTGTGTATGGCGTTGAAAATCTCAAGCACCGTTAGACCGATGAACAGGAATTTTACTACACCGAAGTAATTTCTTATGGAGAAGGTTTTTATGCCATCCACTTTACTTTAAATTGCCACTAGGTGGCGCTACAGAACGACGAATTCTATTCCGTTCAACCACTTCCTGTGAAAGTACCATAAAAACAGATTTTGATGGAAATTGGTACACATGGATATTTGAACGCGGAGAATATTTTTACACTAGTCGTTTTGCTATAACTTGCGGCTAGATGGCGCTGCGGAACGTTGAATTATATTCCGTTCAACTGCTTGCTATGAAAATATAGTACAACCAATTTTGATGAATATTGGACTAAGCTAAGCTTCAATCTACATCCTACATTCTTTTTGGCTCCATAATTGGTGATAAATGTAATATTTGGCCTTCTTCTGGAAAGGCGAATGAATTCTGTGCTACAATCTGCTTTTAATCTTTTTCACAACGTTTTCTTAACATTTTTAAATTCTTTTTTGTTATTTTTCAGTTTTCCGATTATTTTTATCTTTAAAATGAAAAGAGGAGATTGAGGGTTAAGGAGTCCCCCTTATATAAAAATCAATCGTTAGTTAATGTTTTTGAAATTTATGTTGTTTAGATTCTTAACCCTAAATTCTTGTAACAAATATTCAAATTTTATAGGTGTATCCGGTTAGAAAACGCGAATTTGCTGCCATCAATTCTTAGTTAATTTTCTGAAAATTTAAATGTTCTTTAGATTCTCAACCCCAAATTATTTTAACAAATATTCAAATTTTATCAGTGTCTCCGGTTGGAAAACACGTTTGGAAACGCGATTTCCCAGCTACTTTGTTTCCTTGGCGCCATCAAAAACGACATTTTTGGCACTAAAAATCAAGGTAGGATGTATATTGAAGATGCGCCGAATATTGATACACACTAGAAGTCAAAGTCCGTTGTGGAGGCAATTACAATGGGCACTAGAAAAAAATCTGACGAAAATATGTCTACTCTCAATATATTTAATCTTGCAAGATATTATACTTACACTTACTAGAAATCAAGCTATCGCATTAAAGTTTCGTTAGAGTGTTATGCTTGTGCACTAGTGTGGTCACCCACGTAAAATAAATAAGTTTATATCCAATAATTTATTAAATATTCAAATCGAATTTCATGCTCTTCTGGAAATGCGCAGAAACTTTTTACATTCGAAAGATTTCGTTTTTTTTTTTTTTTTTTTTGTGCACAGCCCTTCTTATATCCATGCAGACGATTTATTTGTGAAAAAAATATTAAGCTATGTAATCTGGAAAAGCCATTTTAAACGAATTGTAATCAGTTTCCGTTCAAAGCCTGGTGCCCGTAATGAATATGACGTCATATCGATTGCAGCAGCTCATTTTTTTACGCAAATGATTCACTTTATTTACTCTCGGAAATAAAATGGAGCTGAAAATATAAAAAAAACGCTTAAGAATTAAGGAACCGGTGGATTTTCAGATTTTTAAAGTAGCACACATTGTTTTTTATATTTTTACACATAATTATGAAACATTTCAAGCGGATCGTATAAACGGTGTGGATGTTATTACGCTTCTTCTGATTTTTAATCTTTGCGAACTTTTTAATATTTTTGGAGTAATGGCGGTAAAATATTTACATTGAAATGGTTGCCCGGAATGGTTACACAGTAATCAGGGATCAGCGTAACTATACAGTAGGATGAATATTTGAACACGGAGAATATTTTTTACACTATCAATTTTATTATAACTTGCCGCTAGATGGCGCTGCACCGCACCAATTTCTATACCGTTCGACTGATGGCCATAAAAATTCTTATACTTACACATGTGAGCAGGGAGAATATATTGTAACTATTCATTTGGCTGTTACTCACCACTAGATCGCACTGAGGCGCATTATTACTTTAACTCGCCATTAGATGGCGTTACAGCGTATCAACTTCTTGGCCGTGCAATTGATCCCTATGAAAATTGATATGCATAGATACTTGAACACGGAGATTATTTTTGCGCTATCTGTTTTGCTAAAACTCGCAACTTCATTGTGCTATAGCACGTCATTACTTTAACTCGCCACTAGATGGCATTGCAGCGTATACTTTTTGACTGTTCGACTCATCGTTATAAAAACTGGTATACATAGATATTTGAGCATGGAGAATATTTTGGCGTTATACATTTTGCTATAACTTGTAACTAGATGTCACTTCAAACTATTAACTAAGGACCGTTCAAGTGATCACTGTGAAAATTTGTATACATAGATGTTTGAATGCGAAAAATATTATATCTCTTTTGCTGTAACTCGTCAGCAGATGGCGCTGTACCGCATCATCATCTTCACCGTCCAAATGATCGCCACGAAATTTGGTACGCATGATTATGGATCACGGATAATAAATACGTGATATCCATTTTGCTGTATCTTTTTATTACGATAAATAGTAATTACAACAAACCGCACTATAAAACATAATCAGTTCATCCCCGTACGAAGAACGGTTACTTCAGCTATTCACATATATGGTGGGCATCCAATCGTTCAGGACGCTGGCTTTGAGACTTGAGCTGGATTCGTTGAAAGATGACCGATGACTGGCCGCCGTTGGTAGTTGGTAGTCGAGGCCAGGGTCGGATTTAGGGGTGGGCAACCGGGGCTGCAGCCCTGGGGCCTCCACAATAGGCATTTTAACGTAAAATGTCCTAACAAATACAGACAAGAAGTAGACATAATTTTTACGTAAATAAAATCTACGTCCACGGGAATCGAAACCTGGACCTCTAGGCTACGAGTTAAGGGCGAACCCACTTCGCCACCCTGGTCTTCGAAAACGTCTTATCTTGTTTGAGAAATAATTGGGGGCCACCGCTCCTTTGTTGCCCCAGGGCCTCCACATCTCTAAATCCAGCACTGGTCGAAGCTGCTGTTTGTTGATAATCTGCGGGACGCTGGAGCACAGGGGAAGGCCCGATCCTCGGACTGTGGTGGCTATTGTACATATTAAAGCAATTATCTTGGCTTAGAGCATAATTTTATTTGAAGAACTTTCCACACAAATTTAATCTCCAGTGCCTGGAGATGGAAAATGTTCTAAGATTCTGAACTTAATTACATAATTCTTGGTAAAAAGGTACTTCATCAATCGTTCATGATTATTATTATTATTGTGTGTGTGTGTGTGTTGGCCAATTTCGGAAATTTCAGTCGATATCAGTGTTAGTCGTCTTCCTTTCATCCAAGAAAATTTTCATCACTGTAAAAGCACTTATTTTCGCAAAAATGAAGATATCGGATTTTTTCATGAGCTGAAAATTTCGCGAATTTTATATGAATAGAAGCGAAAGTTGAAAAATTCCCGAAAATACCAAAATATAGAACACATTTTGCTTAAGGCATTTTAAGAAACTTCCTTTTGTCTGAAAAGTTCGTCCCGCACCTCCCCTTTTGAATGGGTTCAAAGAAGTTGGTATAAATATTGTAAGTAAAAGAGCAGTATTCTGTTTGTATTATTGTTTCATATTCAAGAAATAGTTGTATAGTATTCAAGAAATTGTTGTAAGAAAGAAAGTTTTCAAGAAAGAGTCTATAACTGCGCAATAAATCAATAAATTTTGGTAAGTGAAAAATTTCTGATTTTTTATTATTATTTGAAGCGAAAATATTTCGTGAGGCTTTAATTTCCGCGATTACAACGGGCTCGCAAGAATTGCGAAAATAAGTGCTTTTACAGTAGATTTTTTTCGTTGTTCAGAAATTTCACTTCTTTATACATTACATACTGTATGTATTTCATAACTGTCATACCTAGACTGATTGTTAGATTAGGTTAATTTTAATTCTGGGAAGTGTATGCCGACAGAGGAGCTTTGTGTTGAGATCTTTCTGTGGGATTCTAGTTTGTATTTCTCTTTTAAAGTTGGTACAGGACTTTTTTCTGTATTAAAAGAGTATAAAAACTTTACTGAAATTGTGGACCTATAAACCCCAGTTTTCTTATCGATAAACTGACACTGTTCATAACGAAACTGACTAGACTCCTAGGGGGGATCCCCTTCGCTGTGCCACTACTTTACAGCGCGAGTGCTTCATATACATATGGGTCTCACAAACTGCACTCCCACTTCTACCATCCCCATCAAAACACAATAATAATTTCTGGATAGTACACCAGTCGCGCAGGAACTTAGTAAAAGTAGGGAGAGCAGATGGGCACGTTGTAGGGTTATAAATTGGGTTATAATTACTGCATTTTCGATGGCATTACTGTCCAATTTTAATAGGCAAATGGCTGTCTTAAAAAGTTTGGAACACGACTTTAACCCTACAAGGCACTTGGTACCATATGTGGAACAACCACCTTAATTAACGAAAAACACTCAAAAAACTAGGGATGGACGCGAGACAAAAAATTGGTGTCTCGCGTCTCTCAAAACATCCTAAAAGCTTGTCTCGTCTTGCAAAAATCCCTATATCATAATGTTAAAAATGTTTGTCTCGTCTCGCAAAAAAGCTGTAAATCTCTGTCTCGTCTCGCGTCCATCCCTACAAAAAAAAAACTGGTGTTAAAAGGTGATATAAATAAAAACTTTGTTTAATAACGCACACAGAAAGGTATTTATCAATTGATACGATCGAAGTGATACTCACAGACCTCAGACAATGTGCTGACGACTGAAGAAGACTCAAAATGTTTTAAAGACCCGAAAAAGAAGACCCCAAAAAGAAGACCCGAAACGCTTCTAACAACTGGTAAGTCAGGGCCGTACCCGAAAAAAAATTTCGGGCAGGGTCCAAAAATTTCAGAGGGGGACCAAACGGTGAAAAAGGTAGAATTTTTCACAAAAAGACTTTATTATTATTATACTGTTAATAAAAACTGAAATTTGGATCCCTGGACTATCCCCCTGGGTACGTCCTTGTCTGCAGCAAATGAAATTAAATTTGGTGACATGGTAGGTGGTCACTCAACTTAAACTATAGGAGTCGAATTTTTAAAAAGTTTTTATTGGATTTTGAGATTTTGCGTAAACCGTTTCAAAATGCTTAAATTTTTGTTCTCGCATCATATAATAATAACTAAGTAGAATAGAGGAAAATTGGTGACATGGTATCACTGTTATACACACTTAAACCAAGCGAGCGAAATTCGATCAATTGGAGTGATTTTTGGCCCAGTTTTCAAAGTGGTCCTCTCCTTTAGGAGCGTTTTTCGACGACAAGAGCAGAGCGAAATATAACAATAAGCGAGTAGGGGAATTCTCCGAAAAAAGAGGAAGCGAGGAGGGGAATTCTAAGAAAAAAGGTGGAGCGAGGAGGGAATTATCAGAAAAAAAGATTACTTCAAGAGCACTTTTGCGGAAACACCGGTAGGTTCCCATAGAAACGGATCGCTCCCCAATGTATCATTTTTTTTTTCGCACTTTGGGTTTAAGCGTGTAAAAAATCTAAATTTCACAGACAATATCAACCTGGTTTTCACGGGAGAATCTCCCGTTTTGATGAATAAAGGATTTTTGCTGTTTTTTAACGGAAGTTCTGTTAAAAAACGAAGATTATCTGTGATTCTTCTGAAAATCTAATTCTGAAAGGGTATTTTCCGGTACCTTTCTGCACCTGCTACCTTGGACTAATGAAATGTCTCCGTGTCACTTCCGCTCGTAATCAAAATAATACCCACAAGCTGATTTTAGCAATTTTGAATGCAAGATGTTCGTTGCTCATTCTGCCTGCAGTTCAAGCTGGAGTTAAGATCCCTTAAGAGTCCTCTGCAGTCGGCTTGCAGAGATTCGAGTCCCAATGCTTTGCTATGGAGAAAAGTGCCTTAACGCCTAATCATTTTTCTCAGAAAGTATTAGGTATTTTTAAATGAAATTTTCCTGTGTGAATCTTGAGAACTATTCGCAAGGATTGCGCGAATCAGATTTGAGTTAATTTAGCCAAAAGAGATTTTATTGCAGTCTATTTTCAGACTGCAATAAAATCTCTTTCGGCTAAAACAGGCCGCTAAACACGGATTTGACCATCATAATGATGTTAAACGAATAAGGATTCGTCTTAAAAGATGACATTTAAGTTAATCGTACAGGTTGATCACACAATCTTTGGTTAATAATCATCTTGTCTTTGGTTAATAATAATTAAACCTTAAAATTTTTCTTTTTTTATGGATCCCCATGTTTTTTCCAGCTCTAGAACCCCCTGTGGTGTTAATCCGGGCCTACTCCCGATGCTTGTCGCTTACAGCTTCTACGTTTTAAACTGGAAGAGGGAATACTTAAGACAACAAACACAATTTATTTTTAATTACATCAAACTAAATTTTTGTAACGTGCTTTTAACTAATTTTTCATAGCTAGGATTTCTATTATTTTCTAAGAAATGTGTCGGAGTATCTCTCTATTCTAAAAAAAGTAAAGGCCGCTGGCGCTGTCAAAGCTTGTTGGCCTATCTCCTCCTAAACCGTGGGGATTTGAGTTTCGACTAAGGTGTCCACAGATTCGAAAAATTCCGAGGAACCTGCTAAGCTGACTTAAATTTCAAAAATCGAATTATTTCAGAAGATATTAATAAAAAACTGAAAAAATAAACAGAATGGTTGCCAGATTTGGCATAAAATCATTCATTCCTTTGCAACAAAGCGTTTCCAAGTATCTAGAATCGCGTGAAATTTACAAACATGAGTTAGAATTACGCCCATTTTACACCAAAATAAAAGCTATATGAAATAAGTAACTCAAAATGTGTTACACAAAGTTGACAATTTTCAAATAGTAAGTTAACTTAGACAACAGGAGTTTAGAATTAGCGATTATTCATTTTTCCAAAACAGAATAACTAATATCTTGAAAATGAAAAATAATTAAAATGCAGATTATTTTAAAGCCGGTTCGGTCCAGCTGGATTATTTGCTACCAGTAGATACATTTGGCGGCGTTAACTATGCCATTATAGCAGTTATAGTACACTTTGGATATTTGCTAGCGCGACAAGATGGTATAATTCGTGGTGCTAAGTACGCCAATCTGCAAACGATTATGTAGATGAAAATATGGATAACGGTTTTTCGGTAACCTTAAATGAACAGTAATTATAGGTTGTGAGCATGTGTCAATCGCCAAATAATGAAAAGTCGTCAATGGAGGCAAGCTATCCTATCTGTTCCGTAGCTTTTATTAACTTTACATGTACGCAAGTCGCCAAATAATGAAAAATCGCCATGGGTGGCAAATTCGCAAGATGTCCAATAGGTTTTACATTATTAAAAATACAGCTGAAACACATGTTCTGATTTTATTACGCTTTAGCTCCTAATTAATATAACTTTTGAATGGCAACATTAAATATCATTGTGTTTCTGAGGAGTGCAAATAATTTTTCCAGCGATTATAAGCGGAGTCCGCACTCCAGGTGGAGTATAGCTCAGGACCCGTACAACACAGATTCCCATAACAAAATATCTTCCATGTTATGAGGGGGAGGGGGTCTACTGTAGTGTGAAGTTTAATTTTTTATGTACCAATGAACATGCAAGAACCAAGCAATGTGTAGCTCAGTAACATTCTATCTGATCCAATCTTCGGTTTTTGTCTGTTGAAATTATGTCTTTTTTTACGAATAAGCCTTATTAGAGGCCGAATGCCTCATACGAAAAGCGAGCGTAGCGAGTCTGGGGGCCTTGGCCCCTAGTTTTTAAAATCAAGCCAAGTTGCTTTTCTTAAATCTCTTGAAGTGTACTCAAAATCTTTTGTCCATCAAAAGTTGTTGACTTGTAGACCATCGAAAATAACCTTCATAACTTTTGCGTAACATAGCGAATAAAACTGTTCTATAGGGCGGCATTCACAGCCTTTCTTTATTCATTGTATTCAGACCGGCGGCAACACCTGGTCGGAGTTATCGGCGCCTTTTTGAAGCGGCGATCTTTGAGGGAAATGTCTTCAGTCACAAGCGTAGTGTTGAGCATACAGGTGTAAATTAAACTTCTACGGCGTTGAGTGTATGAGGGGGGGGATGCCCCCAACTTTGTTTATAAAAGGATTTATTCTAAAACCTTTTTCAAAAACTGTAGGAACGCCACTATTGTTACTTTGTCTGGCCGGCTCGACCCTATTAGACAAACTAGGCGACTGCTTAGGGCGCTGACTCGAGAGGGGTGGCAATAGCCAGGCAGCGATGTTTTTTTTTTCTCCTGTTGTTCGTCTGATTCCTCAGTGTCAGTCTCTTTTTGTTCTAATAAGGAATAGCGGGCTGGTCACGTGAAAAATGCAACATATAATTTGGACCGTTCCACACGGGTCGAGACAACATGTCTCAAACTCCGAAAATCCCAAATTTATCACTCTGACTTTTTTTTTGTTTCTAGAGGTCATTAACACGATACTGGAAAAATGTTTTGCTGCAGTGGGTGGTCGGTGGTCTCATGAAAAGGTCCGTCAACTTCCTGCAACCCGAATCTCTTCTAAAGCTTCAATCAGTGTTCTTTAGTCAGTACTCCACCCACCCCCTAGCCTCTCAAGTAATCATCTCCAAGTGCCGCAAGCAGCAGAAGTCAAGAACACAATCAGTAGTAACAAATCATGCCAAACGCATCGATTATAAAACACTTTCCAACACACTAGCGCTCTTGCACACACACATATCCCCTAAGTAGACAGCCCTTGCGTATTTTTCCATATAACCCTTTGAAGCGCAATCATTTCCCAATGCCGAAAATGTGCAGCCGTTGCTATCGCTCGATTTAACTACCAGCAACATGGCGGTCAATCGAATCCCCTATCGCGTGCCATGGAGCTAAAGGGCATTTTTCACGCATCTGGCTGTGCCGCCGCTGGTAGTTAAATCAAGCGATGGCAACGACTGCACTTTTTCGGCATTGGGCAGTCTATCTAGTTTTTCTTCCGTATTGATGTATATTTTTATCACATTTCCGAGTTCTCAGCAGATGCCGGTACTGATAAAAATAATTCTGAGATCCATTTTCAAGCAACCGATAGTTTTTATGGAAAATGATGCTATTATAGAAAAGGATCCTCGTGTTATGTCCTTCTTAAGTATTTCATTGAAATCAAATTTATTCTTCGTAAATCAAAACAGACAAAATATCGGAATTGTGTCCTCACGGCGAAGACACCGCGCGTTAAAGGGTTAACACAACACACTAAACCAGTTAATTAGAGCACGAGTAATGATTTTTCAAAATTCTTATAGAAATCGCCCTAGCTTAATATATAACGCCAAATAATGAAAATACCGCCAAGCTGGGTTCATTTTTCTAAAGATTTTGTCTCACCATATTTGGCGATTTATCGCAAAAGTCGCCGATATTGGCGCAACTTTTGAGGGATCACACGATAGTTGTTTGACTATTACCTAATATTACATCGTAGAGTAGTATTGTGCTTTTGCATAGATGCCTATCTCTAAACTACACTTGAACGTAATGCACTGGAATTATTTTGAGTGCTCCTGTAGAAGAACTATTCATGATACAGACACTATTTTCGATGAAGGGCTTTATCTTGTAGTCCTTAATAACATGTATCAATTTTGTTTCATTTGAAATTGCCAAATATCTCTGAAATACGCTTTAAAGAATGACAGCCCATACAGCGTAATGTGTTGTAAATCTTTTGAGCTTTCCTGTAGAAGAACTATAAATACCACATACAACATTTTCATTGGGGTACATGGTACGGTACACAGAAATGACAAATATCAATTTCGTAGTAATCGATACATATTTACGTGAGTTAGGCTTTTCAAAAGGCGATGCAAACTTTGTTTATAATTCCAGGGCAATTCTCTCCTAGAGTGCAAAGCGTTTTGTGTGTGTTCTTTAACACTTTCCAACAAGGTTGTAAAGTAGGGGGGATCGAAAAAAAATTTTTTTCGAAATCTTTATCTCCTGAGCTCTCAAAAGTTGTATATTGATATGAATAAGGCGTATGTAAAATTTGAATGTTCTACGACAACGTCTTGGGGGTTGCGCATCGAGCTTGAAATCTAGAATTTTTTTTTTTTTAAATATGACTTCTTTAAAAAATCGACCAAAAAATTCTTTTCCGAATTATCAGGCTCCCGAGGTTTTAGGAATTGTATATTGTTATGAATAAGAAGTATACAAAATCTGGAGAGGCTACGACAATTTCTAGGGGTTGCACATCGAGCTTGAAATTTATAAAAAAACTGAAAATTGTGTGTTTTTTGAAAAAATTATGTAGAAAGTAAACTTCATTTGTTAAAAATAATTTGGTCCTTTTGTATGTTGAAAGATGTTCAGAGAAGCTCAGTAAATCACAAAAAATGGCTTTGCGAATAGTTTGATACAATGCACCAGTTATGCTGTCGTTTTGTCTTTGGCGCAGTACGCAAACTGTGCTCTAGACAACCAGCACCGGTTCGCCTGCCGAGTGATGGCGATGCACATGCGTTCGGTTAAACCAGACACGAGATATTTTGATGAAACAAGCATTTAGTTTGACGTTTCATATAGATGGTGTTTTCAGTTTAGTCTAAAAAAACTAAGGAGTGGTTTCCTTCCACTGATACGATCCTGAATAAAGTGAAACTTGCTGCTACAAGATATTGAATAAAATCGGCGTTCTCAGAGTGCTGGGAATATCGAAAGAATTACCTTGTACCAAGTTGTCAACCCGAGGAGACGTACTTCTATATTACTATTTTGTACTTAAGAAGAAAAAATTCTGAGAAAAGGCCAGGATCCACCGGAAGGAGATATAACCTTAGTTGTGGCGATCAAAATACAGGAAATTTGGATCAAGGCCAGTATCCCCACTCTGTCAATCCAAAGAATTCAAAAGATAGTTAGTAAAGGTCGTGAGCAAGTTCAGCAGCTAAATAAATCGTACATTAGAGACGGGCATAAGGAATTGTTTATGAAGAAAGTGGGAAAAACTCTCTTACCCAACTATTGAATATCGCAACTTCCAAACATACTGACTTTTCCCGGAGCAGGTGTGGCTCAGAGAAGTTCATACCTTATACAGAACTGGAGTCATTGACAGACCAGAGGGAAGCTAGATATGTGACAATCGATGGAACTGAAAAGAAGACAAGTTTATGGAGAATGAGAGAATAGTTGAAAGGTTGTAAAGAGAAATTTCGAGATTGTTGGAGAAAGAGGTGAAAATTCCAATATCCAAGGTATGTCTCCAAATTTAGTCGAGAAAATAACGAAAGAGAAGTACACAGTAAAAAAATTCAGAAACGTTACATACTTATAGCGGAAAGGTTTCCGAAAGTATAGCGTAACCTACCAATGCTCTACTCGAACTCACGATTTCGGAAACATAACCCATATTTCGGGGTACAGTATTTACGGGGGAAAGGAAATCTTTATTTGGGACTTCGCGCGCATGCGCCAAGTGCCAAGAGACAGAGGGATAAGAGTAAACGCGTCTTCCCTAATAGCACAGATGGTCACAAACGAGTCGCTGTGACGTCACAGAGGGTCACAATTGTCTCAGGACTGTCACATTGTAACTTCGTGCACAGCCCGATTATGACCAACAGGGGCCCCGGGCATTGATGAATTTGGGGGTCCTCATCTATAAAATTTGTTTTCTTTTTCATAATATTTTGACAGATAAAAGAATATTTCAGAACAACATTTGAAACTGGGGGCCCTGGGCAAAGTCCCGATATGCCCATGCGATAATAAGGGTCTGGTAACTTGTGAGTGATGTAACTTCACTGCGAGGTCACTGTGAAGTTTATTTGTGACCAGTCACCAGGTGACGTCGCCGGATGAATACTTAAATAAAACGGATGAATATGTGGGGAGAGCGTGCGGCGAGCGCTGGGTTTGAACCCAGGGACTTATGGATGGTAGAATGAGGCGCAATCCGGCTCGGCCAAAAGGTACCTATTCGGCCGGCCTTCAATTGCCGGGTGTTGTGTGCGCGGAGATGATCTCGTGCCGCCACACTACTCCCCCCCTAGAGAGTCAGTCGGAGGCTGACGAACGATATTCCAAGCGTTATGGAATGCTGCCACTCGTTGTGGACTTTGTGAGGTTGCTGCCGCTCGTTGCGGACTTTGAAAGAGAGCCGAGCGAGAGATGGAAGCGGTCGGTGCTGGCGCCATCTGTCGTTATTGGCGAGAAGGAGAATGCGTGTTCGTAGTCCGAGTCATCAGTGTGGGGAGAGCGTGCGGCGAGCGCTGGGTTTGAACCCAGGGACTTATGGATGGTAGAATGAGGCGCAATCCGGCTCGGCCAAAAGGTACCTATTCGGCCGGCCTTCAATTGCCGGGTGTTGTGTGCGCGGAGATGATCTCGTGCTGCCACAAATATTTAAATAAAACAGCACATTATCTCCTGAAAATAATTTATGTGGAAGAAAAAAGATTTAAGATTTTTAATTTATATTTATTAATTATGGTATTTTCTCTCCATTTACAAAATACTTCAAAAAAATTTTAAGTTTCCAAAACAAGCCGTACCACAACAACAGTCAGTTTACTTTTAAAGCAAATTCCGGCAAGAGAGTCACAGCGACGCGGTAACGTGCTATCTTATAGGCCCGTCTGTCTTCGGTTCGATTCTGGTCGCAGCTCCGTCCGTTAGTTTGGTGCTGCCATCTAGTTGATGTTACTTGAAACGCTTCATCCAGCTCATGTTACTTTTTCTGAAAAACGCAGGAAGGTTACTCGTTAATTCGGAAACCTTTCCGAAATACACGGAAAGGTTACTCAATATTTTACCAAAATATACAGAAACGTTACCCATCTTTTCAGAAACCTTACCTAAAATGCAGGAAAATAGGTAAATATGTTCCCGACATATGCAGAAACGTTTCTAAATACTTTACCCGCATGGCTCAGAAACGTTTCCGCAATTTTAAACTACAAGAGCTGCCCTATTTTTTGGGGTAACGTTTCCGAATTTTTTTTACCGTGTACGAAAGACAAGAAAATGCTGAATGTGCGTATCTACCGTCACTTTGGAAACTGCGTTCAAAAACGACCAAGTTAGAAAAAAATCTCAGTGCTTTCACAAGTCTGCGACACAAAGTTATTACGGACTGGGAAGCAGCAACTCTGGCATCAACTTTATTTCACAACCTAGAAAGCAAAAGTAAATGCAGATGGAGAGAAACCTTCTCAACGGATTCTCGACCAATATAATAGAGGAAGGCTCGGATGACTCGCTTTGAATTACAGAAAGAAAAGGAAAAAATACTTTAAAAATTTCTTTGGATTATGTTTTGATAGGAGGAAGAATAGAACCACATACATAGAAAAATTCAATGACGTCAAATTACACCCAAGTGTTTGCCACAAAGAACATATCTCGCTGATAATCTAACTGGTTCAGAATACTTTGGCCATGTGTCACCAACTAATTTTAAGAATTTCACTGGAAATTTGGGAGAGTTTGACACGAAATCCATTTATCTTGGGACCCTCACATGCATTGGCGGTGGTGGCGAATCATCGAATTCTGGAGAGAACAAAAGCGTCATCCGAAATCTATAAACGCAGTTCTCTAATCTAACAAAATTTCTTCAAGATTGTATTTGCCAACTTCATACCAGCAAAGAGCCACCCCGAAATTTGTCTATCCATCTATCAGATGGTGGTTTCATACGATCTAGATTATTACACTTGACATAAAATGCCACGGTTTAATTTGAAGTCGGGCTTTACATTACTCATTAAAGCGGATGCTCCAATAATTGGTGCTTGGGCTGGCACGGGCAGGACTCGAATAGCAGGCAAATCAACGAGGTGGGTCCTGGGTAACGTAGTTAAGATTGTGGTTGTACTAGAGAAGAGCTGCGAACTTTACTGACTATTTTTCAACGGGACTAATTTATTGAAAAATATAATTTTTGCTTTCTACGTGTGTTTTTTCAAAAAACGCATGTTTTACAGATATTTATAGATTTCAAGCTCGTTGTGCAACTCCTAGAAGTTGTCACAGCCCCTCCAGATTTTGCATACGTCTTATTCATAACAATTTACAACGTTTAAAACCTCGGGTGCCTAATAATTCGGAGAAGTATTTTTTGGTCGATTTTTTAAAGAAGTCATATTTTTCAAAAATTTCTAGATTTCAAGCTCGATGCGCAACCCCAAGACGTTGTCGTAGAACATTCAAATTTTACACGTCTTATTTATATCAATTTACAACTTTTGAGATCTCAGGAGATAAAGATTTCGAAAAAAAATAAAATTTCGATCCACCCTATTGTAAAGTGTTTATGATTTCGGTTTGTCTGTCTGGCCGTCCGTCCGTGCTTCCGTAAATATGCATCGATTTCTAAGAAATTTAAATATGTTATTCTTATCTACTCTACCATGTGCCCTATTGAAAATGGTATATGTAGCATTTACAGTTTTTCTACAGGAGTAGCAATCGATACATATTTACGAGAGTTAGAACACGGACGGACGGACAGACAGAGTGCAAAGCACTTTGTGTGTGTGTTTTTTTAACAGTTTCCAACAAGGTTGAAAAGTGTTTATGATTTCCGTTTGTCTGTCTGTCCGTCCGTCCGTGCTCTAACTTCCGTAAATACGCATCGATTTCTACGAAATTTAGAAATGTTACTCTTATCTACTGCACAATGAGCCCTATTGAAAATGGTATATGTAGCATTTACAGTTTTTCTACAAGAGCACTCAAAATATTCCAAATACATTGCGCTCTATGGGAAATTTTTCTTTAAAGCATATCGTCCCACTATACAGTTATGCTGATCCCTGACTTCAAGATAAAACTTTTTCCGCCATTACTGCAAAAAGATTACAAAGTTAACACAATCAGCCTAGTAACTTCTTCACCGTTTCTACAATCCGCTTGAAATTTTTCTTAATTTTGTATAAAAATATAGAAAACAATGTGAGCTACTTTAAAAATCTGAAAATACACACGTTCCCTCATTTTTAAGAGAGTCTTCGCTTTTTTCAGCACCATTTTATTTCACAGAATAAAAAAGTGAGTCATTTCCGTGACAAAATTACCTATTTCAAGCGAATATGACGTCACACAATTAGGATTCCAATTCGTTTAAAATGGTTTTTTCAGAATACACAGTTTATTAATTTTTTTTTTTCGCAAATAAATCGTCTGCATGGTTATGAGAATAGCTGTGTGCACAAAACGAAATCTTTCGACTGTGAAAAGATTCCGCGCGTTCCCAGAAGAGCAGTAAATTCGATTTGGGTATATAATAAAAATTGAATATGAACTTATTTATTTTAGGTGGATGAAAATTAAATATATTCAAAGTAGACGAATTTTCGTCAAATATTTTTTCTAGTGCCCGTTGTAATTGCCTCCACAAAGGGCTTTAACTTCTAGTCTAGTATATAATAAAAATTGAGTATGAAGTTTTTTGTTATAGGTGGACGAAGATCAAATATATTGAGTGCAGTCATGCTTTCGTCAAATGTTTTTTCTAGCGCCTGTTGCAATTGTTCTCCACAACGGGCTGTGACTTCCAGTTTTAGAGATATTCTGCTATTTGAAATGAAATAAAATTGATACATGTTATTAAGGATTACACGATGAAACTTTCCATCGAAAATAATTTTTTTATAGTTAATAATTTCTCTACAAAAGTACTCAAAATAATTTCAATACAATATGGTCAGTGGCAGTTTAGAGATAGGTACCTATTTAAAGCATATAATACTATCCTACAATATGATTAGCTAATAATCCGACGTAGATTGTGTGCCTCCCTCAAAAGTTGCGCCAAAAGTCTCCAATGTAGGCGACTTTTGAGATAAATTGCCAAAATAGGTTGCGAAAAAAATGCTTTGAAAAATGAACCGAACTTGGCGATATTTTCATAATTCGGTTATAAATCGAGAAAGGTACTTTCGTATTATCCCGGTTGTCATTAATGCCTAACTATTTTCTCTCAAATTTGCTGGCAAACTGTCGCCGATAGTATTCCGAACCATAAATAATTTCATGTGTCCGGCATTTATCTTGGCTCGTCTTGGTGGACCGCCAGGATAACGAGTTCTCTCTTAGTACCATTTCATATTCGACAGCTGAGAGCGTAACATTTTAAACTGAAGGAGCCTTCGCTCGCAGTTAAGACATTGACCTAATTTATTATAGTATCTCAGAATAATTTTACTGTAATGGAAAATTCTTAGAAGTAACTAATTCTTACTTTCCAGTTCGAGAACTTGGCGCGCCTTTTCGCTGCCGGAAAGTTCGAAACTTTTTAGTGAAACTACTAGTGTACCTCGAAAAATATCTAATCTGATTATATTAAGCTACTAGCTGAAGTACCCGTCCTCGACGGGTTAGTGAATGAAAATTTCCAAAAAGCAAGAACTTTCGTCAGCATTGTAGGAGTACACAGAATGGATGTAGTATGTTGCCAAAGTAAAGAAAACGAAGTTATAATTTTTATGTATTGTTAAAAATATTACAGGTTAGAGAGTAACTAAGTAATATCATTTCATTCGCTTTAGTCGTAATTATGTGATGCGCGAACGAATATTTACGCATATTGAAATAATTTTCGCAAAATCTCAAAATTTAATCAACATTTTTGAAAAACTGGAAGCCTAGAATTTAAGTTGAGTGACAACCTACCATGTCACCCAAATTCGTTTCATTCCCTGCAGTCTTTATTTCGTGATGCTGGAACAAATTTTCAGCATTTTAAAACGATTTTCGAAAAATCTGAAAATGTAAGCAAAATATTTTTAAAATTCAACGCCTATAAATTAAGATTAGCAACTACCTATCATATCACTCAATTTCGTATCATTCGTATTAGTCGTTATTACGTGATGTTTGAAGAAATATAAACGTATTTTGAGAGAATTTTCACAAAATCTCAAAATCTAATAAAAATGTTTAAAAAATTGGACTCCTATAGTTTATGTTGAGCAACCATCTATCGTGTGACCAAATTTCATGTCATCCGCTTTAGTCGTTATTACGTAATACGGGAACAAAGATTCACTCAGTTTTAAACGATTTTCACAAAATCTCGAAATCTGATGGATTTTTTTTAATTAGATGCTTATAGTTTATGGTGAGTGACCACCTATCATTTCACCAAATATCATTTTTTCACCTTTGCAGTTATTACGTGATGTGCGAACACAAATTTACGCAGTTTGAAATGATTTTCGCAAAATTTCAAAATCTAATCAA
Organism: Cheiracanthium punctorium; assembly: GCA_038373885.1. Classification (NCBI taxonomy): domain Eukaryota; kingdom Metazoa; phylum Arthropoda; class Arachnida; order Araneae; family Cheiracanthiidae; genus Cheiracanthium; species Cheiracanthium punctorium. The sequence continues at coordinate 191,897 of JAWZYV010000410.1, read as the reverse complement.
GATTTTTTTATAATTCGACTCCTATGTTTTAAGTTGAGTGACCACCTATCATGACACCCAATTTCATATCATTCGCTTCAGTCGTTTTTACGTGATGCTTGAACACAAATTTACGCAGTTTGAAAGGATTTTCTCAAAATCCAATCAAGATTTTTTTTTAAATTGGACGTCTATGTTTCAAGTTGAGTGACCACCTATCATGACACCCAATTTCATATCATTCGCTTCAGTCGTTTTTGCGTGATGCTTGAACACAAATTTACGCTGTTTGAAACGATTTTCGCAAAATCTGAAAATCTAATCAAGAATTTTTAAAAATTCGGCGCCTATGTTTTAAGTTGAGTGACCACCTATCATGACACCCAATTTCATATCATTCGCTTCAGTCGTTTTTACGTGATACTTAAACAAAAAAAGCGTCACGGACAGAATGACAGAATGACAGACAGACAAACTTTTTTTTGAGGGTCGCATCGGATTCCCGGGTGCTTGAAACGGATAGAAATCGCAAAATTTTTGAATTCCAAGAAATGTACAGACAAAAGTCTAATTTTATTTATATAGATAATGATTTCATTGGGAATTTTCAAAATTCGTTACTCGCTCTGTAGTTAACCGATTTAGTGTATTGTGTTTTGTTAAGGAATAACTAAGGACTATCTGCATAGGAGTGGGAGGGTGTTGCGTCGGTATTTCGTCGGCGAGGAATTTCTCCGAACGACGAAAACACGTTAACACTAGAAGCGCCGCACTTTCTTTCTACCTAGAAGCTCCAGCAGCAGTCAAATTGACTGCTCAAAGAATTTTGTACATTTATTTAAATACGAAAAGTTTTTGTATTTTTAAAAACTTTTTTAAAGAATAAAATGTTAATTTTTGTTAAAATACATGCTACGAAAAATATTTTTACTTACTTTTTAATAAAACTCATTTTAATGCTATTCGCAATTTTTACATATTAGAATTTTTTCAATGCTGGAAGTGGATTTACCACTTATGAAATGTGAACATTTCTGGCACATATCACTTGTTTCGTTTTTCTTACAAAATCTAATTTGGCACTGCCGTCTCTTTTTTTGAGAGTTTGTTAGGAGTGTTAGAAATTTCTGAGGGCAGTTGTGCACGTGTCTTTTTCTTCAAATGACTCGCTCTCAATTCTTCTGCCCATTGATAAAGAAAGTTATGTCTTATTATAGATTTACTACTCATTTCTCAGTAGATAATGCAGGCGTTAGTTCCTGCCAAATCCAGCATATTATAGAAAATATGCACGGGCCATCTACGTGAAGCAGCCCGCACAGAATATTTACGTGTCATTTGATCAATAATGTCGACTCCACATTTGGTTTTGTTGAGAATTCTACTGTTTCTGGAAGTTCTTTCACAGTTTGTGACTCTACATTTACATCTGTATGCAAGGTACTTAGAAGCAGGACATTTTAATTCTTATTACCCTGATGCACTGTCAGTGTAGTGTCTCCATTTTTCAGTAAAACTGTTTCATGAAGCTGAGTTTTTGATTTCCATCTCATGCAGAATTTCTTTTCGATGTCTTCTTACTGTCCCCACAAAACTTGTATTCTTCATTTTAAGTTTTTTAGCTAATGAAAGCGAGGAAAAACAGTTGCCCACTGTCATATTTCTACCTGTATTCAGATAAGGGCTCAGAAGGCGCATTGCTATATTTTCAGAAGACTTTCATTTTCATTTCTTGCGTTATCCTTTCCAAGGTATGGAAAAGCACTGCACATAAACTTTGAGTCAACATCAACTAGCATCCAAAGTTTTATACCAAATTTATCTGGTTTATTCGGCATACATTGAATAATTTTGCACCTAACTTTAGGAAATAGTTGTTCATCCACCACTAGATTTTCTCCTGGCTTATAAGAAAGAGCACAGTTTTCTATAAATTTGTTCCAGATGTCTGAAAACATAGCAAACTTATCAGTTTCTAAACGTTGACTCCTATTTGACTTCAAATCAAATCTTAGATTTTCCATGATATCTCGAAAACGATTACGGGACATTGTTTTTTTTTTAAATGGAGGGGGGCTGGGGAGGGGGGCGAAAAATGACAAGTATTTCATGGATTAGAGAAATAGTGAATGAAAGGAATATGTAGGGGAAATGTTTCTTCATGATAAGATTTTTTCTGCGTGATAGAGTACGATGAATAAACTCAATTTCACTAGCAGTCAATTTGACTGCTCGTGGCGCTTCTAGGTATACATAAAAATATTTCCATTAATTTCATTTTCATTCAATGCATATTTGGTGCCAATAATTTTCAAGGTTTTTTAGGAGAATTCAAAAAATTATGACTTCGTAAAGTAAAGGGTCTTTTAGGAATCCAAGCTAAAATGGCGAAAACAGTCAAAATGACTGCTCTGGCGCTTCTAGTGTGTTACAACCCAAAACTGGTTAATTATTTACATGGAACAAAATAGCAAACTTTGAATCTTTAGCGCTTGGAAAATTAATTTTAGACTGCTAACCCTTAAAAGAATAAATTCCTCGCTCTCTGTATTTATTCTATACCGTTATGTTGTATAAAAGGAATATTTATATTTTAAACTTACCAGCAAATTTGAGAGGTCTTTATGATTTCGATTTGTTTGTCTCTTCTGTTGTCCATCCGTCCAGTGTTCTAACTTCTGTAAATATACACCGATTTGTGCGAAATTTATGTTTTTTCTAGGTACAGTACCATGTATCTTATTGAAAATGGTGTAAGTAGCATTTATAGTTCTTTTACAGAAGAAAAAAAAAATCCAATACATCGCATTCTTTAGGCAGTCATTCTTGAAAACGTAGAGATATTCGGTTTTTTGAAAGAAAATTGGCATGCATATCATTAAGGCTCTCAAAATAATGCTCTCCATTGAGAATAGTGTGATATTTTTATTATTTGATGGTAAATCGAAAGATATATAATGTGATAATATTAAGCTATGACGATTTCATTGGGAATTTTGAAAATTCGTTACTCGCGCTATAATTAACCTGTTTAGTGTACTCTGTTTTGTTAAGGCATAGATAAAGGCTATCTGCCTTGCCTAGGAGTGGAAGGGAGGTTGCATCGATCAAAATCCGTTAATACGTTGGAACCCAAAAGGGTACTAACGCATTAACGGATTTGCATGGAACAAAATTGCGAACTTTGATTTTTTAGCTCGTGGAAAAATAATTTTAGGCTGCAAACCCTTAAAAGAATAAATTTTTCGCTCTCCGTGTTCGCTCACCGTTACGTCGTATAAGAGACATATTTATATTTTTAACATACCAATCAGTTTGAGAGGTGTTGATTTCGGTTTGTTTGTCCGTTCTGTTGTCCACCCGTCCAGAGTTCTAATTGCAGTAAATATGCATAAATTTGTCCGAAATTTATGTTTTTCTATGTGTAGAATCATGTACACTATTGAAAACTGTGTAAGTAACACTTATAGTTCGTTTACAGGAGAAAAATAAGTCCAATACATTGCACTCTATGGGCAGTCATTCTTGAAATCGTATTTTAGAGATATTCAGTTTTTTGAAAGGAAGCAGAATTGGCATACTATTATAAGGCTCTCAAAATAATACGCTCCATTGAAAATAGTGTCTGTATTATTAATAGTTCTTCTACAGGAACACTCAAAGAATTCCAATACATTGCAATCTGTGCCATTTGAGACACTAATACAAATTATCGCGCAATATTAGGATATGTAGTTAATTGAAAATTGGACTTACGCACCTAAAAACCATAAAAACAAGTATGTACTGGAAATCGCTTTAGGTTTGTAAGAATTTGGGGCAGATCATAATTATTTGGCAATTTTTCACTTGCTCCCGGCTAACCGAAAAAAAAAAACACTCACAGTCAAAGAATTTAAAACTCTACTAGATAGTTGTTGATTTCATTGTCATCATAGCAAATTATTTTATCATTGCTACGGTGGTATGTTCTCTATTCAAAGTCAGCATTAATAAAAGTTCAATCATCATTTTTAGGTTCTATTATAACTGACTTCAATATGTTATCTGAGAGTATGTTTTCGAATATTTCCATACACTTCATTAATAATATTATTTTCATTCCCTCTTAATTGCTGAGGTATTTCTTCAATAATATGTTTGGAGAAAATTTGCTTTAGCATACTGCCTGGCGGGAGATTATGAAGAAATTGTCGAATTGGCGCGTTTCTGTGTAGCGCCTCTTGGATTACGACCTGCCCTGCTCGTTTCGTTTTTCCCTTGGAGGAACGAATAGTAAATATTATTTTCTCGTCCAAAGTTTTTCCACAGCTTTAAAACATGGAATTTACAACACTTCGTGCACTTATCGCTGTCTAAAGAAAGTCGCCAAGCACATTGCTAAAGCACATTTTAGTCATTTGCGTATCACCAAACTGGGGAATAATTCCATCTTTTGCAAATTTTGTTGTAATACTATAACCCTATAGTACTGCTGAAACTAAGAGTTGTTATTTCAAAATTGACACAACAATGGAACAATCGCCCGACTTGGCGCGAAATACTACGTGCCAAATTACTTCTCTAATTTTTTACGGTGCATTAGCATACTACACAAAAATTTTAACATTCGCGCAACCACCTCATACGAATTTTAACTGTGCCGAATTTCATGGTCATCCGTTCGCGCAGTGCGCAGCGCACAGCGCGAAACCTTTGTGTCCCTTTTGCAGCAAAAGGGACACAAAGGTTTTGCTTATAGCGTATTTATATAATACATAGATAACACTCTGAGTGGTTCATGTGGAAATCATTCACGAATCGAAGCTCAGTCACTTTCTAAGAAAGTTGTAGATTACGAATTTATACTATCTCTTGTTGTGTGGTACAATATTCTTTTTGAAATCAATTTAAAAAGTAAACTTCTTCAATTGAAAGACTTTGATCTGAATGCTGCTATCAATGCTCTACAAAAAATACAAAAACTTTCCTCGAAGACGTGAGCAGAAGTGATTCTGGATTTGAAAAAATGCAGGTAGAAGCGGGACAGATTGCAGAAGGAATCGACATTCCGGCATCATTCTCATCAGAGACAAAGCCTTCCAAACACATTTTGGAGCTTTGTATTAGGTTAGTAAAAATTTCTGACTCACGGAAACTCTAAGGTTATTGATGGTATTGAATTGAATCCGTGTGTGCAGAAACCACCTCAGTCACAAAAAGGAAATTTTTCAGGAGAGAGAAAACATAACTCCTCCAAATTTTCAAATATTTAAACTTTTCTTTTTCCTCTGTCATAACATGCATTTATGTTTCTGTCATGCAAATATTACCTAATTTCGACATGAATTAAGCTCAGGAAAATTTAAAATTTGATTCGGACTTATGCTGTTTCTGCACTCAACTGGTTTTTAGTCAGCTGAAAACTTGGAAAAAGGTAATCATTCAAATCAAATCAAATCACCATTTATTGTCCAACCATATTTATGGTATACAAAAGTCAAGAACATGAATTTAGGAGAAAAAAAGTGCTTTGCTTGCAGAAAATTATGGAGATGAAAATCTAACATTGAAGCTGGAATAACTATTTTTTAGAAAACCACCTCTAGGGCAGGTCAGGTGGCCAATAATAGTGTTAAAATAGATCATTCTCGACCATTGATTCATTGTCGTGTGTCGACCATTGATCATTGTCGCCCATCGTTCGAAAAAGAAGCCCCGTATCTACGAAACTACTCAACAGACTAACGTCGTTCTTGCTCTCAACACACATCTTGCCTTTCTAAGCTTATTTTCATCGAAAACGATTTTTCGCATTTTTGTGACTGAAGTGGTTTCTCCACTCACCGATTCAATTATGCAATGAACTGCAAGTCACTGCAAGACGAGTGCCAAATAGTACAACACAGGAAGTTTTAAATTACATTTGTGAAAATGAGCTGGTACATAGTGTGCCGAATTCATTAGCAGCTATAAAGATGTTGCTAACACTTCCTGCGACTGTGGCTAGCGGCGAACGCAGTTTCTCAAAACTGGAATTAATTAAAACTTATCTGTGTTCTGCAATGACTCAAGAAAGATTGATAGGGTTGTCAACCATATCAATAGAACGAGATTTAGCACAAACGATTGATTTAAAGAATATTGTTGCTACTTTTGCTAGAACAAAGGCCAGAAAATGTGGTAATGTAAAAATGTCTAATTGAAGTAAGCAATTTTTTATTTCTGTGTTTGACTGTTAATTTTTTATTTAATTTTAAAAAAATTTAATTTTTCATTGTTAAAATTAAAAAACATTAAAAGTACATAATTTTTTAATTAAAAATTTTTTTCAAGGGGGACGCCGTTAAAATCTTTCGCCTAGGGCGCCAAATTTGCTCGGGCCGGCGTTCTCTGTCCATGACGCTTCTTTTTGTTCGTGCATCACCTAAAAATGGTTGAATCCAGGCACGTACCCAGAAAAAAATTTCGGGTAGGGTGCGAAAAATTTCGAAGGGGTCCAAACGGTGAAAAAAGTAGAATTTTTCACAAAAAGACTTCATCATTATTATTTTAACAAAATTTTAAATTTCGGGGGGGAGGGTACCCCCTGGGTACGGCCTTGTAGTAAGTACTTTTATGTGTGTTATTTTACAAAGTTTTTATTTATATCAACCAATTTAATTATTAATCTACGTCTATCCGGGAATCGGAATGTTGTAAACAATGAGAAAAAGAGTGAAGGCACAAACAATTGTGCTCCCCACCCCTCTCTCTCCTCTCTTTGTTGTTATTGTGTGAATTTCCTAGAAAAAGTAGACTATATTTTTGAAATAAGATTTGAGGTAAACAATGTACCATAAACACATGTGGAGCGAGAATTTCTTCAGGGGAGCTAAGCTCGTTTGAAATATTTCAGGGGGAGCCCCAAGCTCCTTAATTTTCCCCCCGATAGTTTATAATCTTTTAGTAATCCTTTGATTCGATTCCTACTTCATCCTTTAGATCAGCTGGGAGATCTTTCTGTCACAGTGGAGTAAATGCTTGGTAGCGTCATCTATCGGATGCATTTTAGTTTCAAACGTCTTCGTAATACATGTGGCAGAGATTTTGAAAGAATGAAATTGCTAATTGCGTTCAGTTCCAGTAAATCCGTATATTTTAGAAATTTATGACGCTCATTTAGCTCATAGAGTTCAATAAATTTTTTTTTTTCTTTTTCAGGGCTGGCCCAACGATAAAAACTAGGAGACCGCCTAGGGGCCCAAACTGAGGTGTCGGCGTCGGCACTAGACAGGCAGAGGGCATTTTGTTTTTTAAGAAGGAAAGACTTGTGGGATAGTCAGCTAATTTAGAAAGATATAGCAGAACCAATTTACTTGAAGGCCTTGTGTTTCTATTGCTAAAAGAAAGGCCAGCAAAAGAAAGGACACATGCAGCTAGAAAGTTTTTCAGGAGATAAAACGAGAATTTCCACAATATCGACCCTTATATATACAGGATATCCCAAAAAGGGTGGGGGACAATGTCAATTGAAAAAATGTTCAAAATAAGGTGGGGGGGGGGGAAGAATGCGTGAAGCAAAAATTCCCCTCCTTCATTTTCAGAAAATTACATTTAACACTTTTTAAATTTTTATACGATCACCGTACAAAAAAATTACCAATGAGTAAAATGTGCCCCATACACTAATCAGGCGACATAAAAAATCTGAGAATTGTATCCTAAAAAGTGCCAGAGATCTGAAGATAAAATATAGGCTGACTTTAACCAGTTTTCACTGACTCTCGAAAAGGAAAAATCAGCTCGAGTGAAATGATCGCGTTTTAGGGGTCGAACAGAAGTTATCGAAAAAAGCAATGTTCTGCTCTTGCAATAAACATTTACATTCGAATTCATGTATAGCCCCTGACCATCTTTATTTAAAGATATCTCTGAGATGTTTTATGATGGAAGGCTGAAATTTTGTGCATCACCTCAATACTGTATTGGGGTCTATTTTACTAAATGGGAATTTTTTCGTACGGGTGTTATATACAATTTTAAAAATTGCAACTTTTTGAAATTGAACGAGAGAAAGTTTTTCTTAACGTAGTCTTTTTTTTTTTTTTCCTCATCTTATTTTGAACATTTTTTCAATTTAGATTGGCGACTTATTTCTGAAACATAATTAAAGCGTGTTTTAACTTTTCTGAGATACCCTGAATAGTAAGGTATTTTGGCGAAGTCATTTGATTGTCTCTGTGTTTTACTTTGTTGCAGAATATTTTGATTTAAATAGCCGCCATTAAAATCCTTCGCCTAGGGCGCCAAATTTGCGCAGGCCTGCACTGATCTTTTCATACTAGTGTTGTGATCAAACCTTTACTTTCTTCATTTATGAGAAAAGCGGAAATGGAAATTCTCCTATTAAGAACTAAAAATAAAAGCAGTAAAAGTTCCCGACAGTTTTCCTCCGCCCCCCCCCAAAAAAAAGAGGTTTCTCTTTTTCAGACTAACAACTATTTTATTAAATTTACAGGGAACTAATCCAATACATAAATATTTAATAAAATTCGACAATTAAAGAAAATAATTACCCATTTTAGAATCTGTTAAAAGCTCACAGTGCGAAGTTCGCTGAAGCGCCATCGGATTTGGAAAATATTTGAAAATATAATGTGTTTATATAAGATTTTCTCCTGAGTGTTTCATAACTCTAACAAGGTAATCATTCGTGAGCGTACATGATCTATCTTGTAAAGAGACTTCCCCGCCCCTCCTCTGGCATAATTCGATTCTTTTAAAAAGTGGCATTTTTATCCTTACCCCTTAAAAATTCAACTTTAAAGCATATTTACTTCACTAAATACTTTTTCTGAACAGATGGCCAAGCAAAAGGTAGCAGGAGGGTTTGAGAGAAAGGGAAGCATAAAAAAAAAGAAAAAAATCGGGGAAGGAAATTAATGGTCCGAAACAAAAAAAAAAAATTGCTCGAAACTTCTCCTCCACTCTTTAACCTGTTGTTTCAGACCGGGTGAAATAACCAGGTTCGGAAGCCTTTGATGCTTTCCGAAACGTTGAGAATTTATTGAGAAAGACCTTTAACTTTGAAATAGAACGCGTTATTTGCCTGGGAAAGAAAAATCAGAATACCCCATATTGCTCTAGTTAATGTAAAATCATTCTTAGGAAATTTGTGGCTGAAGATAAATTATAAAGTTAATGACGGGGAACATCTCAAGCACCAGCCAGATGTGAAGTAATACCGAAAAATAGTTGCAAATATTTCGCAATTATTACTACTTTATATTTTATTTCTTTGTAACACACAGCTTAAAATCCTACTGTCTAATGAAAGAAAAATCTAAATATTTAAGGAACACGCAATGAAAAAAATCCAAGTGTAGGAAATATCGTTCTTGTTCGAGGATGGCATCGGAAAGCGAACATCAAATAACGCAGGGGTGTGGATAGGCAGACTACGCTAGACTGAGAGTATATAGTGATTTGTGGACTGATTTTTTTGGGGGGGGAGGGAGGGGGGGGCTGGAAAAAAGGAACTTTGTGGGTCGAAATAACTACATTTTTACTCACATCCACACACACACACAAAATTTCTTTTGGTCAAGTACACAGAGTTACATTTTGATTTTGAAATATTATAAAACTACTTTTGCAGTAATTTTTCAAATATACAAAAAATGGAAGCGGATACTGAATACGCGTTATTACCCTTTAAAAAGTATTCCATCCAAGGCATCCCTCCATTAAGGAGATAACCCTCGTATAGCTTAGCCTTAACCAAAACTTAATATACGAAAACGGATACGTTTACATTTCAGAGAATCAAGATGGTATATGCAAAGTGCCAAAAAAAAAAAAAAAAGTCAGATCAGTACATATCTCCTGTCTCTCCATTGGGAGTCAGATATGAGAAAAAACACTTTAAAAAGTATATTTTTGCTAATAAACATTACTATTGTGATTTATTTTTAACTAAATAGTGCTTAAAATTTTATTTACTAGCTTATTGTTTTAACTCCCTAACCCCTTTAAAAGTGCCGCTGCTGGCCCTTTTCTGTAGTGAAGGAAAACAGGTCACTGGATTTGAAGAGTACAATACTATGATATGTTTTTTTTATGACATTTTATTGCCATCTATAAATACACAGCGTATCTCATTCGCTAAGGGGTACAGGTCTGCGTCGCCGCCTCCGGGTTCTAAGCCAGCGCGCTGCGGCATCATAATTTTATAGAAAAGTTTAATATAAACTATGAACAATAGGGATTTTTTTTCTTTCATTTTAATAGAAAAATTAACAGTTTACTTCATTGCAAATTTTGATATAAATTAGTTATTTAATGTTTCAGAAATCTCTTCTTCAAATGATGTTTTCAAATTTATGCTAGAGCAGTACGCAACCAGGATTCCGTTTCGGAGTTGGCGGGAAAGTCAAAAACTGGAAAGCAATATAGTCGATTAAAGTCAAAATAACCCTTATTTTATATGAGGGTTAATATTTTATTTTATTTTCACCTAAAAGTGTTCATATATTAGAATGAATAAAAAGGAAATTGATAAATACAGTTGGAAATCTTTGCAGTTGAAAATGCTTGTACACATTTTAAAAAATTCGGTGTAGCCCTTACTTCATTTTGGAGGTAGCTACCCCAGTGCCCAATGCCACTGGTGGTGGCAAGTCACCTGCCCCACCAGTGGCATTGGGCTAGCGCTTTAAACTGGGAGACGGAAGGTGCCTGGTTCGAAGCCAAGTTGCGTCCGCCAACCTAACCGTTCGGGGTTTTCCGTGGTTTTCTCCGAAACTTCGCGTAAATACGGGTTAGGACTCCTTAGAAAGTCCCCTACGGAGGGCAATCCCACCCCTGGCCTGGATCCCTAGCGTAGATAATTGGCCGTAACCCACATTTCCATTTCCGATCAGTCAACTTTGGCTACGCCCTTGTTTAAGGCTAGTACATTTTATGGAATATCTGTCAGACATGACACCGTCCCTCTTCCTCACTAACCTTTGCTTATCCAAGTGTTCATACCTTTTGCTCTAGTACTGTAAAGTAAAGGGTTTTTTCTTCGTTTAAAGGGAAATATTTGCTACCAGTGGTAAAACGAAATCAAGTATTATTACTACTACTGAAGGCTACACGTGCTTTTAATTTTGGTAAAATAAAATTGGGAAACTTTTCTGTCTAGTTACTTTTGGGAATTTGAATTATAGAAACAGTAATGAGATGTCTTTGTTTACTGTAAGAGAGTGGCGGCTCTTCCATTTGAGCACATGAGCACGTGAACTCCCAAAGGTAAAACTAAAGAATAAACACATTAACAAATTATATTTAAAACAAATATTAAGTACACTTCTAGATTTTTTGTGAATTTAAAACGTGAGTTTTACTCTCCCCACCCCCTCCCCCCACTATCATTAAATACGCTTGTTATGTATAATGCACTGAAGTATAGGTTACTACAGCACAGTCTTGAATCAATCGCACGTGCGAACGGAAAATTTTCCTCCTGAACCGCTCTCTTGAAATTGAAGCGGAGACAGCCGGGCAGAAGTATGGGCGCTGCTGATATCATCCGTTCGCACATTTTCACGGTGCACACGGGGCCATTTTTGGGGGGTATCTCTTTCCGATTTTAGCTTTGTTTTTACGTTCGGTTAGTTAATTAATTTTTATTTCATTTTCTTATTATTTTCTTTATTTCTATCATTTTTCTCTACATTATTTTTTTACAAACTAGTGTAACTAATTAAGATGGGAGTAAAAGACGTGTTTCGGAGCTAAAGCAATGCCATTTTTCAATATTATCCTTTGAAAAAAAATTAAAATAAAATGAATCAAGACAACACATTTGCTAAAACTTATCTTCGTGACGATATGTAAGACCAAAGATTACTTGTTTTCTTCCAGTTGCGTGCACTGTTTTCCTTTAACCACTGGAAACGCAAATATATTTTAATTTGTAAGGTGCGTCGTATCTGCACATTTAATTTTCGAAATTTGTTTTGTGAACCTCTATTTAAATAACCCACGAGCCGCCACAGCTGTAAGAGGTTATTCACCGAGTTCGTGCCTGCTTGGATATGAGATAGTCTGTACCGAAAATAGATTATCCGGTGAGCAATTTTGATATTAAATTGAGTTATTCATATCAGTATTACACCAACATGAAAAGATGCTTAAAATACAAATCGGTAGTTTTAATACTATATGGATTTTTTGTTTGTTTGTTTGTTTGTTAACTATAAATAAATAAATATTGCTTTCTTCACAATTTATACTCTGCAGTATTTTTACTCGAATTTGTAATTTAACTTTAAAGCACTGATATTAAAGATCTGCCCTCGTTAGGCAGTTATAAACTATTTTTCAAGTGACAACACGTGAAAGATTTTTCACTTGTTGTAATTGGCACTTTTATATCCAACAAAAAAAAAAAAAAAAAAAAAAAAAAAAAAAAAAGCGTCTCTAATGTATTTTTATGGGGGGGGGGGGATGTGAAGCGCGGGTATTTCATTGTAAAATTTGTCTGAAGCGCTTGCTTAAAAAATTTCAAAATAACCGCAATTACTATATAATAATATTTTTCCTGGATACTCCATAACGCTGCTAAAGATATAATTTAAATTCAGTCAGTGTCGTAATTTGATTGCTTTAAAAAGTGTGTAAACGTTGCATTATACCTTAAAAGAACATAATCTTATCGGTTCGGAATAGTTCTTGATTAGGTTATGAAGGGGGGAAAAAGCACTAAAAAGCAAATAATGTATCATTCATATACTGGTCATTCCGAAAAAAAATGGTAAAAATTAAATTATGTCCGAGAAAATATGACGTTTTATTTAAATAATTGCAAATATTTTAAATGTAGACATGCTTGTTTTTGATTCCTCGTTTTATTTTGTTTCGTTGGATATTTTTCTTTAAATTCTAGATGAAATATAATATCCGCAATAAAATTTTTTAATAACTAAGAGAGAAAAATATGTTCCATGCTGAAATTTATATACTTCAAGCATATTTAGTAGAAGCTGGTTAAGAGTTATAATGATCAGTTTAATTATATGTACAGAAGCACAAGTTCTAAAAAAGACTGACAGTTTAGTAAAAAAAAATTAACAATTTATTTTTTCCTATGAAAAAATTTATTTTTATTTTTTTTTGTCTGTGCCCCAAATTTTCCTCAACTCTGATATGTCCACTCTGTTACAGCAAATTAAAAAAAAAGTGTGTGCGTGTAATCTTTACGCGCGATTGAAGTAAAACGTCTTTGACGTTTACGACACATATCACTGAAATTATTAAACTTCAACTTAAAATAAATATCATATTATAATTTAATTATATTTATTATTCATGTACTTTACAAAGATTATATAAATATCAGGTTGTAACGAAAGTTCTCCGCCAAATCTGCTTTAGTCAGCTCATGCGGCACCCAGCGATTGAACTTGTACATGAATTTTATGTGATACATAAAATAGATAATGGGCATGACATTCATGTCTAACTCTTTAGCTAGCTCTCAAGTGGTTAAATACTGATCTTCCACAAGTTCTCGCAGGTGGCCCTCATCAACAGCTGTAGGCCGGACAGAGCTCTGCTCCTTGAATAGACCTTGTTTTTTAACTTTCAGTACCAAACCTTCACAGTGCCATATGATAGAACAGTAGAATCTAAATTACGCACATATTTCTTTGACATTCTGTAGATGATTTTTCGCTACAGAACTGGAAGTAAAGGATGGTTCTAATCCAGTAACGTGATAGTTCCATTTCAGACACGTTGTACCGAATGATAACTATGTTCTTTAACAACACAGTCTTCTAAAGCAAGTCTCTGTCAAATGACAAAAATTGATAAATATGGGAAAACACACCAATGTGAACTCTTTGCAGACGATATTTGTGGTGGCGGGAAACTTTCGTTACAACCTAATATTATATTCATATTATTCATTGGAAATAGGTACTTGAATGTCATCATAATTTTTTATGTATGAAATTATAGGTTTGTGGTAACTATAATGTGAAACATAAATTTTGCTCTCTAAATTTGCTAATTTTCATGAAAATACAGCATCTATCGTTGTATCGAAACGCGTTGTTGATTGAAGTCGAGAAGTATTCATAGTTAGATCAAATTTTTCTTTTAAAAAATCAACTTCACAACATGGACACTGTCTGTATTCTAACCCAACATCCATACGTAAAAACGGTTTTAGAACAGGGAATAGAACACATAAAAAAGAAAGGGACCCTGGCTGAAATCGAGCCCAAACAGTAGTCGGAAACTTCAGTTTAAAATCACGATTACAGAATAATACTTTGAAATACACCAGAAGACGAAAACCACGGTCTAAGAGCACGGGAATTTAACTGCACGAAGAAATGGAACCTGCCTTCAATCGAGCCCTTATTGTGTTCTTAAGCTTAAGTTTCCATCTACTATTTGGATTCAGTTACAGCCAGATTCATTTCCTTTGTGATGTTAATCCCCATGTTCTTAAACCGTTGTTCCGCCTGGAGGTTGGGTTAGAATCCAGGGAGTGTCCATGTACCATCCTTTAACTGTGTTCTTAAACCGTTTGCAGCCGGGGTTTGTTTCTTTGTGGTGTTCCATACCTGTGTTCTTAAACCGTTTTTCCGTCTGGAAATTGGGTCAGAATCCAGGAAGCGTCCATTTTGTAGTATTATTCTTTAACTGTTCTTATACCATTGTTCCGTCTGGAGGTTGGGTTTGAATGGGGGGAATGTCCATAGTCTAGTATTATATTTTAACGTGTTCTTTAACTGATGTTTTCCTCTGTTTGTTGGGTTCGAATGCAGGTAGTGTAAATTTTTTTTGTGTGTTTTTCTATCACAGTGTTCTTAAGCGTAAATTTCGTCTGCTGGTAGGTTTCGAATTATTATTCTGTATCCGTGTTTTTAAACTGCAGGTTCTGTCTATTGTTTGGGATTGATTGCAGCCAGGGTACGTTTCTTTGTGATGTTCCATCCTCGGGTTAAACCGTTGCTCCGTCTTGAGGTTGGGTTAGAATCCAAGGAGTGTCCATTTGTTATTCTTTTATTTTGTTCTTAAACCGTTTGCAGCCAGTGTTTGTTTCTTTGTAGTATTACGTACCCGTGTTCTTAAATCGTTGTTCCGTCTGGATATCGGGTTAGCATCCAGGTAGTATCCGTGTTGAACTATTATTCTTTCACTGTTTTCTTAAAACGTTTTTCCGTAGGGTTTGAATCGAGAGAATGTCTATTGTGGTATTTTTCTTTAACTGTGTTCCTAAACTGGTATTTTCTTCTGTTGGTTGGTATCAAATGCACGTAGAGTCTATTATTGCGTTTCTCTATGGCAGTGTTCTTAAACCTTCGTTTTCCTCTGCTGGTTTTGTTGGAAGTATTATTCTGTTTCCGTGCGCTTACAACAAAGTTTTCGTCTGCTAGTTTGGCTCGATTGCAGGTTCCATTTCTTCATGTTTTTCTATCACCGTGTTCTTAAACCGTAGTTTTCGCCTGCGTCACTTCCTTTACTGAGCGTTACTTCCGTCAGAAACAAAAATAAGCATGAAGTTTATTTATGTTAAGTTTATTTTGTCGTCACCTCCCCCTAAAAAGTTCAAAGCCGTGCCGTCAGCAGGCAAGTTGTTGCTCACCGTCTTTTCGACGTTCAAGGTCCGCTACTTTTGGGATTCCTGGAGCACAGAAAAACCATTAACTCCGATGTGTACTGTGAGACACTCCGACGCCTACACAGGTCCATCAAGGACAAAAGACCGGGGCTGCTCACGGAGGGTCTGGTTCTGCTCCATGATAGCGCGCGTCCACACGTCTCCAGAGTCACACACATGGAACTGGCCAAGTTGAAGTGGGAGACGTTGGACCATCCGCCCTACAGTCCGGACATGTCGCCCTGCGATTTTCATGTGTTTGGTCCACTGAAGAAACACCTGAAAGGGAAGCGCCTCAACTCGGACGACGTACTCAAGGACGCTGTGACGGACTGGGTCTCTTCACGGCCACAGGAATTCTGAGAACAAGGAATCCTGCGGCTTGTTCATCAGTGGGATCGTTGTGCTCAGGCCTATGGTGTATATTTTGAATAAAGTCTACATTTGTATCCACCGTGTCGTTTCGTACCTTTTCATTTGATCACCCCTTGTAATTGGGAAAATTACATAAAACATTCCTTGATTTTGTATTTTCAATTACATTTTCAAATTCTGCATAGTTAATATTGAAATCGTTTTGGTCAAAGCTTCACCAAATTTAATTTCCAATCGTAAATTTCCTTGTTGTAAATTCAAATGGGGACCGTCACACAAGTCTGCACTTAAATCAAATGCATATAATGTATGTCCTTTTGCAAATTCTTCACGTGTTAGATAGAGACCTTTATCGTTATTAAAACTTGAAAATCATCGATGATAGGCTAAGCACGTATGTAACTGTTGTTTTCAAAATTTAATTCTAACCCGCGTGATGGTTGTGGGTTCCCGTTAATATATGCACTCAAAAAAGTAACTTTGCGATGATCAAATAAAAACAGATTTAAATTATATTGGCCGTTCACTGGAGCATTTTCAAGGCATGCGACTACTATTCTCTTCGGCAATGCTTCTAAAAATACATTATCTTGTAAAAATGACCAACTTCCTGCAGATACAGAATAAAATTTGCACATCACACGATCAATCGGATATTTTGCAGAAGTTTTCTCCAAAGCTTTGGCATGCCCTAAAGAAACAGTAGGATTTAGCTTTCCTTTTCTAATAAATAAGGAGGCATGTTCTAATATTACTTTATACTGAACGTCAGTTGTAGGAGACATTAAGCAAAATTTAGGATGACTCCGAATCATTTTTATTTTTATATCCACCAAATTTAATAAAAGCTTATTTTGTTGAAAAATGTCACAATGTAATTGCCCAATCATGTCTAAACTTCCCTTCGTTTACATTGGTTGTTGCTTTAGGATTTGCTTCGCACAGATTTGTATCCTTGTAAAAACATTCACAGGTAAGCAAACTTTTCTTGGCATCCTCTCCATAGTTCAATAGCGTTTCAATATAAGCACGAAAGGGATAACTATTGGTAGAAGTGGAGATCATTCTTTCATTCAGGCTAACATCCACTTGTGAAAACAGGGCTTACAAAAATTAATTAACGGGAGCTACGGCATCATTATCATCCAGATCAGTTCCATTCGACTTTGTAATTTTCACTTTTACGTAGAGGTGTGAAGAAGATAAGTCTAAATATTCCTCTCCACTATTAGATATATTAAATTCCACGGGCCGCCATCTCTAATAGTAGCTATGGGGGATAATCAATAAACTGTCCTTTTTCAATTGCAGTTTGTGTGGGAAGGAGTACAAATAAGTCCAACTCGGATTTAGCACAAGGTACTGAGTGTTTATGAATTAAAGCAGACATGATTAAGCAAAAATAGTGTGTGCTTTCACCTTCTTGGTTCGGCGTCTACTGGCGGATTTTGCAGATAGCTTCCTCTTTTATTACGTCCAGATCCAATCATGGTCTTCATTCTAGCAGCCGCTTTCTCTGTAAGTTGCTGTCCATTTTCTTTGATGCGTCGTTTCGAAGCTACTTTAATGTCTTCACCATTAGTAAAATCATTCAACATATTCACACCACTGTGTAGTAATTGCTTCCCAACAGCCTTAGCCCCTGACTTAAAAAGAAGCACGGCCGCTCTAAAAAGAGAGCGGAAGAGTCTACCAAATCCATAGCCTTTCTGTAGTGGTACACCTTGATAAAAGTTTAGTCCTCCACCTGCTTGATGCGTGTAATAATCCTCAAAGGATTTGTAAAACACTTATAAGGCACATACATCACGAGAGATACTTTTGGCGTAAGTGTCGTTTCACGATCAACTTCCCGCGTTCAAATGAAATGAGTTGACCAGTGTGGCTCCTTATAACTATTTCAACTGTTTAAAAAAAATTTCTTACTAGCGTACATAGTGGGGACGGTCAAAGATTTCATGAATCATATCTTTTCTTTTCCATCTTTTCCTTTAACAGTAATCCATCTTTTCCTTTAACAGTAATCACGCGTAAGCACATCTCCTACCATTGCAGGTTCTATAATATCGGTAAACAGGTAGAGCAGTTGATTATATAATTTGGATCTGCTATGAAGGGAAAAACTGGGGTAATAAGAAGGTACGACTGTTCCGGCTACTTCACCAGGTGAAAAACCCAGCGATTCAGCTATTCCAGATAATAATTTCAAACGAGCATCTTTTTTAAACTAATTTTAACTTTTTTAGTATACTTATTGTAGTTCAAAACAATTTTCTCTTGGAAATTTTTATAGTTCATCACTTTAATGACATCACTGGGAGATTCGTAATAACCGCAAGGTACTGCAACTTTTTTGAAGTTTCCGCTTCCGAAATCATATTCGTATTCGTTTCGTTTCTCTACAACATTATTCCACATGTGTGGGTATATGAGCTCTGTTAAACCAACTTCCCATTCCCCATTCAACTCTAACAGTTTGGGCAGGCGAGTAATAAAACTAGAAATTTTGTTATAAGGGAAATAATTCAGAGAGCTATCACTGGAAAGTGTCACGTAGAAACTCGTCGTGATATAATGATATTTTATTTATAAATTCTCTTATTTATAGGGTAAACACATCCGTTGATGGGATCCACCGATTAAATTTTTTAGGGTAACCTCTGAATTTAACAAGGTATTCCAAACGACCCTGTCGAGATCGCTTTTTTAATATTTTTCCTATGTCGAATTTTTCTTTAGGTTGCACCTTTTGAAGTACTTGCGAATACAATGTCCCTAGAATAGGTTCATTCATCATATCCTTGATTTTGTAAACAGGTGGATCTCTCATCACACATTCTGTTACTGTAAACAGTTCTACCGACCAATTGGTTTCGTACCCTTTTTCAAACGTTAGTTTAGACTTGGATACACTCACGGTATCTCCCACTTTAAAAATGCAGGATTTTTTCGTTAAGTTTTCCATATCACCATCATGGGCGTAGCCAGCGAGGGGCAGCTGCCCCCCCCCTAAAATGAGCTAGTCATAGGGTCTGATTATGACAAACCGGGCATTCTCCGGTTAGACTCCATGTCCTGCCCCCCCCCCAATGAAAATCCTGGCTAGGCCCTTGATCACCATATAAGGTAAACCATACATCTTGTTCATTCGATTTTGTAACATCAACGGGGGCTCATTTAATACTAGAATGGTAGGTGTGATTATAACTGTGCACCAATTGATACAATACATCTATATAGCGGTAAGTACGATTGTTTGTAAAATATTTCCACATTTTGTTTTCAATGTTTGATTAAATCTTTTAATTACAGATGCTTTTGTATTATTATAAGTAGTTAAAAAACGCACGTTGTGTTGTTTCAGAAAAGATTGAAACTTTGCATTTTTGAATTCAGTACCTTGAACTGTTTGTAAAATTTGCGGTTTGCGTTCGGAAAAGAATGATCTAAAAGCATTCACAATATCTTCCCCTCGCTTCGATTTAAGGGGGGCCACGAAACTGTATTTAGATAGGACATCGATACAGCATAAAATACCGGGTGTCCAGAAAAGGACTCCCCGATTTCAAAATTAAATATCTCGAAAACAAAGATCGATAGAGGAATGCAGTAAACGGTATGTTTATTGTGAAAGCTGCAAGAATTTTATACAGCAGTTTGAAATAATAGTTACAAAAGCTGCTAACAGATGGCGCTGTACGCTGTACAGCTCATTATCAGCATACATAAATGAAATAATCGTATGAAAACATTCTTTGCAAAAAATCACATCACAATGTTTTCAAAATGTTCACCATTGGCACTACAGAGGTGGCACAAACGAAGAATGCAATTTGCCATCCCATTTTGTAGGTTCTCAACAGAAATGGATTCACATGCCACACAGATCGCCGATTCAAGCTCGTCCAGCGTGGCGGGATGCTTCGGGTAGACAATGTCTTTCAATGTGCCCATAAAAAATAGTCACAGGGAGTCAAATCCGGCGAATATGGAGGCCAATCCATGCCTGTACCAGTAAATTTGGGATATTCTAAAGCAATGACTCGATTCCTGAAGTATTCATCAAGAAAGCGAAACACTTGTTCGGTACGATGTGGTCGGACTCCATCTTGCATAAACAATTCAGTACCCCAGGTAGCACACATACGTTGGGGCAACGTTGAAATGACACGTTGGCTTACGGTTATCCAACGGTTGGCAACTGGTTGGGCTAACGTATGCTCTAACGTTTTGCCAACATATTTCCAACCGTTGGGCTAACGTATTAATGCATACATTATGTTAACGTATAAATGCATACGTTGGGTTAACGTGTAAATGTATACATTGGGACACCATAAAATCTGTATGTTGTCACTCTATTATCCAACTGTTGGAAATTGGTTATTTTTAACATTTAGCTATCATAATTGTTAACCGTCACATTTATAAGTTAGTTTCATATTTTAGGCCAATGCAGAAACCTAATGTTGGATAATTATATTTGATGAATATTTGACAAATTGATGTGCTATTTCATAACATTTCTATAGATATATGAAAAACTGTCAAATTTGAAATTAAAGTTTTTAATTATTTTACTAACAGCAAATGCAGTGACAGATTCAGATAAGTTTTAAGGGACGGCAGATATGTAGAACGAAGCATATTATCAAATAGTCACATTTTTTATTTCATCAAATATGGTTCCACCTCAACAGTGGGTTTCTGTGCGCTTAGGAGGAGGGCGAGCGGACACCCCACCCCCCCTAAAAAGTACTTTTGTCGACAAAATCGTCAGTTGCCAAAGGACTGTCAGCAAATTTCAGCTTTAATCGCCAATCTGTAAAATGTTCAGTGTATAAATTACCAGTTCTGCCGACAGTTTATTATAAGTTATACTATATCATGAACATAGTCTTGTTACAATTTTCCTTTCAGTGATTTTTGTGACAGTAAACAAGTCCCTTTTGTCCCCTCAAGCCAACTTCATTCCAGATCATGTAATGTAGTGTGTATTTAAGGCAAACATGCACATTAAGTATCTGCCTAGGGTGGGGGGTGCCTCGGGCGAAGGACTTTTAGGGGATTTAATGCGTATTCACGCTACATCTGGAGGAAACCGCCCAAGAGGCCAGATAATCGGTGTATATTTTTGAAAGCATATTGGTACATATCGTCAGAAACTTTTGTCTTTACACCCCCCCTCCCAACATTTTTGCTTAAAACTGGCTCTAGTCCCGTCACTAACAGAAATGTGTTATTTTCAAATAGTAAACGATCTGTCAAGTTACAAACATATATTAATCTATAGAAAACTAACCTATTTTGCACTATGAGGAAAATTAATATTGCAGGTGCAACTTATGAACTGTTTAAAAAAAAAGGAGGGGGGAGAGATCGGAAGCAGGAAGATATTTAGAAGGTCCTTTCAGAAGCTATCCTTTACAGTTTTAGAGAACCAGGACGGCAGGCAAACCAAAATCATAAAAACTTTTCGAATTAATTAAAAGAAAAAACATATAACGTTAAAGGAAAGAATGCTTATTTTTTGAAATATGATTCATATCCCTCCTTCTCCTTTGACAGTTACTTTTGTAAAGTGTCTCTCAAAACCTCTGAAAATTTACTCAATTGAAACTTTTGTAAGGAGGCTTGATCTCTTTTTTTTTTTTTTTTTTTTTTTTTTTTAAATATTCATGTGGGGAAATCCAATAGGAGTATAAAGTCACTGAAGAATGTCACAGAAACCATTCTTTACTAAAATATTTATTTATTATTTTTTACATTTATTTCAATTTACGTAATTTTTTAGATTCTTAATTTTTAGTTTGCCCGAATAAAATTGGTATGGAATACAATGACATTTCGTAGTTCTATTTTTATTTTCAGTTAACTGTAGATATTGACTGCAAAGTAAAAGAAAAAAAATATTGCATGCGTAATGCATATGCATTATGCATGCAAGTATCGCAAGGACGCATGCAAGTATCAATACACGGGTGCATCTATATTATCTGACTATGAGAAAGATATCAGTACAACAGAATGTATTAGTGATGCTGCTTACACGCTATAGCACATAAAATGAAAAAAGTCGTTGATGGTACGCAAAAAAAAGTTACGACACGTCCCGTATAATTACCATTGCACAAAATTTTGAAAAAAAAAAAAAAAAAAAAGAGAGAGAGAGAGAGAGAACTTTTTATTTTTCATAGCGCATCCTTTCTCTAATGCAAAAAATAGAATGTCTGAAGAAAAGTTTTAAAAAAGCAGTATTGATTTCAGTTCATGGACCTGAACTCTCTCACAGCGTATTACTTAAAGAGCTACTGATATTTTTCATTCAACTAAAATACGCAGTAGAAGTGACTTGTCAAAGCAATAAAAATGTTTTTTCTTCCAGTACTCTCAAAGAGTATTTGATTGCATATAGATTATGTATTTTTCTCTATAAAATTTGAGTCCTGTAGCATATAACAGGTGTAGATGCAAAAATCTCTTCTAAAATAATAAATAAATAACAAAATGAAGTTGGTAAATATAGGTATATATATGAACTGTAAAGTACTATAACACATTTGTAAAATATTAAAAAAACTGAATTCTTAAAACTGTAAAATATTTTATACATACCTTTAACAACAAACAATTTTGATGCACAAATTTAAATCCTTGTTGTTGATAACCACTGTGAACCAACGAGATTTCAAAATTGAAGTAGTGTTAGTTTAATAACTACTTCTAAATCTGAAATCTCATTAGTCATTATAATCTTGTAAAATATAAGCACGGCTCAAGTTGATTTTTTTTCAGAATAAACTTATTAGGAGAAAACAATTGGGGAGTAATTCAGTTACCGGGTGTCGCCTATTTTTGGCGACTTTTTTTTCTCGCCAACACCCGCTACTTGGCGCTTTTTTTTGTCGCCAAATTTTTCACGTATGAAACACCATTTTAGAATACGATAAAATAATACAACATGTTGAGCACTGTCAGGAAATACAAATTACTTTAACACATTAAAATTCCACAGATATTCCACTTAAAAAAAAACAATAAAACAAAATACACCATCCATACTTAACACTAAAAATTGTCAGCAAATTCAGTAACAGGCAATTAAAAATGAGCAAACAGTAAACCACTTTTAACTAAAAAAATTTCAGAATATTAAGCAATCTAGTTCTACAGCTATGTAAACTATGCAACCAGTGGACCGTTTTTAACTAAAAAAACCTCAGTGGATTCAGCAACCTAGTTGTACAGCTATGTAAACTATGCAACCAGTGGACCGTTTTTAACTAAAAAAACCTCAGTGGATTCAGAAACCTAGTTGTACATCTATGTAAACTCGGCAACCAGTGGTCCGATTTTAACTAAAAAAACCTCAGTGGATTCACCAACCTAGTTGTACAGCTATGTAAACTAGGCAACCAGTGGTCCGTTTTTAACTAAAAAAACCTCAGTGGATTCAGCAACCTAGTTGTACAGCTATGTAAACTGGGCAAACACTGGCCCGTTTTCAACTCAAAACAACATCGGTGCATTAAATAACCTAGTTATACACCTCATATAAAGTCACTATATGAAAACATAACAACATCAAATATCCATTTACAATTCACATTGAAAACCTTAAGCAATTGCAAAAATTCTTTAAAAAAAACAACACTTACCTTTATTTTAAGAAACTCTTCAAAAATATCCATAACACATCAGCTAATAACATAACACCAAAACACTTCCTTTTATTTAACATTATAATCACGCCCTCCTTCAAATAAACACACACTTCCTTTTTAAACAACAACATAATATTCACTACACTTCAAATAACACAACACATTTCCAAATACATCTTGTATTCCCCGTAAATAACTCAACAAACACCAAACAAGAACTGACACATCGAATTCAAATTCACCTGCTTTTCGGTTTACCGATTACAGTTAAATTGCCTAAACCAATCACAAAATTCCTTTACCAAACATCCTGGTATCGTTTAATGAACCCACCGAGCGTTTTTTCATCAAAATACAGCATCCATCCAACACCTCTCAACTCAATCTACACAGGTTACAACAGACATCTGACTCTAACGCTAAAGTAAACAAACTTTCGACCAAACTCCAAGTTTGGCGACTCATCACCGCTTGGCGACGACACCCGGTAACCGAAGAATCCCCAACAAGTGGTCGATCCTCTAACACTTGCTGTGTGGCGACAAATTGTTCCAAAATTGCAATGTAACGTTCACTAGTGACCGTTTCTCGAATGAAAAAAGGGCCAATAATGCCTCTGCTGCATACTGCAGCCCACAGTAACTTTAGGAGAATACAGGGGTTTCGCTTCACACCAATATGGATTTTCGGAACCCCAAAATCGCCAGTTCCGTTTATTCACGAATCCATTCAGGTGGAAGTGTGCTTCATCTGTAAACCAGATGCAGCCAACATCAAATCCTTCACTATCAATCTTTGTGAGCATCTGATTAGCAAAGTCAACCCTTTGTTGCACAGCTCGTACGGGTATGGCCTGCTGAGTTTGAATTTTGAATGGAAACATGTGTAGGCTCTTTCTCAGTATTTTATGCGTGCTGGAACGCTTCAAACCAGTCTCAGATGCAATTCTAAGGACGGATGACATTGGATTTTGCTGAATAATTCCAGAAACTGTGGCGACATTTGCAGGCGTAACTGCAGTTTGCTTGCGGCCAACATTCCCCACTAGATCATCAGTTACGCTGCCTGTTCATTGAAATTTGGCGAAGAGCGTAGGAATGGTTTTCGCATCGGGTTCTTTTGGATCATTAAATCGTGCTTGAAAACTGCGCCTTGTTGCCGTAGGACTCAGTTTTAACCTGTGATACTCTAGCACCAGAAAAACGCGTTGTTCAAAGGAGTACATGGTTTTAATCTCTTCCTTCCGTATGCTAACCTCCTTTCACGCTTCAATAGTGGAACTGATCGCTCTGGACTTCCGATCACTATTTATACTAGGCATTACGTATGGCGATTACAGCGCCATCTGTTAGCAGCTTTTGTAACTATTATTTCAATCTGCTGTATAAAATTCTTACAGCTTTCACAATAAACATACCGTTTACTGCATTCCTCTATCGATCTTTGTTTACGAGATATTTAATTTTGAAATCAGGGAGTCCTTTTCTGGACACCCGGTATATCTATACCCAAGATTCCAGCCTTTCAGACTGGATAGGTCTACCAGATCTGCTTGCCACTGATGATCTTCCGAATATACAATCACACGGTTTGTGGGAAACTTCTTGGGTGCTGGCTTGTGGAGGGAGTATGCATCTACACCTTGCAACCATTTCTGAATCTCCGACTTGCTTACTTTTCCTCGAGCAGCACGGTATAAAGCATTTACACTACCAAAACTTGTTTCGTGACCGGGATCCTGATATGCCCTCTTCATTACAATATAAAATGTAGTTATTGGCAGGCCTGTCGAGAGGGGGGGGAAAGAGGGGATTCCCCCGGGCCCGGGCTAAACTTTCAAAAAAAATTCTCTATAGACAGAAATAGAATTCGCGAAAACCAACATCGACTGGAATAAGTAAAGAAGAGACGAGGTCCTAAACGAAACTGGATTGCCAACGTCATGTACGCTCTTTTATTTATTTATTTTTGGGGGGGAGGGGCAAACGCTCCAACCTTTGTGCTCTCATACGCGGGGAATCACCATGACAACTCCAGGCCGGCAGGTGCAAACTTGATAATTTCCAGCCGCGGGAAAATTCAGTCATCCCCAAAATGTTCTTGGAATAAAATTGTTCAGATCGCTCTCGGAATGGGGATTTTTCAGTTGTTTGCGGTGAGTTTACTTACCCTTTTACACTTCCTATTATCACAGTGATTATTTATTTATTTTTTAAATAATTATTAGTTATAAAGTATGTTTATTTCGTCAGTGCTTCATGAATAGGCTTAATTTCTCACAGCAAACTTTTGAGGTTAAAATTATCTTATTGCTAATGAAACATTTCAGTGAAGCTTTTTATGGTAGTGATTCTGTAAAGCTTTTCACATATTTATTTTTATATATTAAGAATTCATTAGATCGTTTTCTAAACTTATATCTTTTACGTTTAGCACACTATTAATTTTGCCTAAAAGCCAAGTGAAATTGTTCGGAACATTTATTTTGCATATTTGTAATACCTCATTAAATCTAATTAAAGCAGCTGTTCCCAACCTTTTAACGTCGCGCCTACCACCCCTCACCATTATTTTTCAGCACATATTCAGTTTTTTATTTTTCAACAGTCGCCTGTTTTAAAAAAATGATGTTATCAGTCAAGTTTGAACAAACATTTTAAGCGAAAATGGGTATGTTTTTGAGTAAAAATGAGAATGAATAAGATGATTTTTCAAAATATGTATTATCGCTTGTTCTTTGTCTATTTTTCTGGCGTCCTCCCTGCAAACGTTTGCGGCGCGAGCGTTTGCGAAGAGCCTTTCACCATTTGGACTACTGAACTCTATTTCTTCTCAGAATCTCGATGCCACTTTTCCAAACATTTGCGTAGCTTTGCGTATTTTTTGTACCTTACCCGTTTTGTTTGCTAGTGCTGAGCGTTCATTCAGTGTGCTGAAGAGAATAAAAACTTCCACAGGCTGTCTACCGCTCCGGAAAGTCTGGAAAAAGCCAGGAAAATGGAAAATGGGTCCGGAAAAAGCCGGGAAATTAGTTAATGGGTCCGGATAATTCACCAAAAGAATCATTTTTTTTTTCGGTATCCCTTTTTTTTAACCCTTCCTATTTGTCAGTCTCGAAACCGAAAGCAACTGCAACGTATTTTCCGGACCGCAAAAGCATCAAGCCATGTGTTTACATAAGGAGGGGAAAATGGGGGCTCATCCATCGTGACGGGAGGGTAAAAAAGCTGTCGTCAGCGCGTGATCATCCGTCTGGTTTGCAATATAATTTCATTCATTGATTATTTATTTTAACTCAGTGTTTTGGATTTGAAGTGTAGAAAGACGAAAGTGGCTAAAATTTGTGCTAGAAGTAAGTATCGTGGATGGGATTAGTAGATGATCATACATGATTTATTCAATCATTTTATTTTCCACGTACGTATTTATTTTTATTGCTTAATATTTCTCAATATTTATGTACGCATGCTCGCATATAACACAAGCAATTGGCCCCTTTTTTTCTTAGAAAGTGTGCGCTCTTTGTTTGAGTTTCGTTTTATTTTTTGAATTTAAAGTATTGGATAGTGTTCAATTTGGAGGACTTATCTCTTCATTAGAATGGTTGCTGAAAGTCCGTCGAAGAAGTCCTGCGGGGCGCCCGGGCCTCCCAGCAGATATTTTAAAACATTAATATTAACTCTAATAACAATAAGATTTAAACACAACCCCCCCCCCCGGGTATGGAAACTTATATACGCTTCTGGTCCTTCTACCTCCCAAAAGTCGGGAAAAAGTCAGGAAATTGACTTTCAGAAATTTGGTAGACACCCTGTTCCACCTCTCTTGTTCGACGCAAACACGTACTTCCAGTTTAGGAACTCTTTGTATTGAGTCGGCACTAGCGAAAGAACTTAGACTTTAAAATTATTATTGATACTTTCGCCTCAAAAAAAGCAAGAGAATCTAATTTTTAATAGTTTTGATTTTGTAAAGAAAAAATCCAATTATTCATATTATAAAGACCAACATTAAACTATTTAATGAAAGCATCCTTTTTAAACTAAAATTTGTAAATGCCAGATAGTGTAAAAAAAAGCAGTTTATTTGTATTTTACAATGTGAATAACTTTTTTTCTGAATCTGCCACTACATCACCACCAGTGATAATTAAAAAATTTATAGTAGAAAAACATTTTAAAGGCTTGTAATTAGCTGATGATTATGCACATAAAGTTTAAATGGCTTAGTTGGAGTGAATTACTATCAAAACATAGAGCTGAATTCTCTCCTCGTTAAAATTTCCCAATCGTTAACTCTGCCCCACCTTGAGGTCATGTGAAGTGGAGTTTCAGGAGGAGCATCAAGAGGTTCTTGTAATTGGCTAAAAGACCTGCCGTTTTCCTCCGCAGTTGTTAGAGCAGTCGGTAACCAAGCAACTGGTTCTGCCCAGTTGATAACTAACCACCGGGGCAGAATTCTACCTATAGTGTCTGGAAAAATGTGGCATAAGAAATCAGTGTCAATTGAAAATTGAAACAATATTCAGTTGCAGATTCCAAAGGTATGACAGTACTGACTGTAACTCTTTTATGACACTCAGTAAATGACAAAGGAAAGTTTAGCTTGTGATCATTTAAAAAAGTTTGGGAACTCAAAAGCAATGGAATTAAATTCTGATGCTCAATACCATGAAAATTTTGGTAAAGCTTTAATAAAGCAATTTGAATTTGAATTTAAGTATGTTGTGTCAAGGTACAAAATTAAACTTACATGGAGAAATGACTTGACAATTCTCTTGCTGATAACAGAGTAGCAGCAGAGGTTTTCTTACTTGATGAAACACTTAAATCATTATCCTGATATTTTTTACTTGTGCAAAGAACTGCAGGATTATTTAAAACAAAATACTATAAAAAATAGTTCCTGAAAACAAGCATCCCAAGAAGGATCAAGAAACGGAGTTTCGAAAAGGATCCCTAACTTTAAAAGTGAAACTCTTAAAACAATGACCGATACCAATGGCAGGGATGTGCCAGCTGAAATTAAATTTTGGATCAATTTGTGGAGCAAGAAAAAAAGATATTTTTGGAGCAAGAAAAAGTCACTTTTGGAGCACTGTCAATTTTGGAATACAAAATTTATTTTTGGAGGTAAAGAGAAAAGTCATTAAAGAATGCCAATCTAAGAAACGAAAATTAAGGAGGTTCTTAAAAACTCTTAGCTAATAACAAAAAACAGGGGGGGGCACAAGCTTGTGAAATAAATAAAATATTCAGTTGCTTTATACATTGCTATACAAAATATCTATTTTAAATCAAAAATACAATATTTACTAAACTATATTAACCCATTTATGCCAGGTGTCCTTTTTTTAGGACGGCATTTTTGCTATCAGTCGAAAACATTATTTGTTTTCTGATCTTTTATTCACAAGTATTGAACCTCAACTCCACAAAATATTTTAACGTGGTCCAGTAGGATGTTGACATTTCAATTTTTATACAGAATGATTTTAAAAGAAATCATCTCTTGATACTGATAAGAAGTTGGTATCAGAAATGTATCTATTATTGTTGATATTAGCAAAAATCGAAGAAAGTCGCAAAAATATCTGGGCACAAATGGGTTAACTACCATCAGAAACTTTGGCTGGTATAAAAATTTTGCTAACAAAAAATTATCAATTTATATGAAATTAAATTTAAAACAAGAGGTCAATTTTTACTCTTATGGCATTGGAGGTTTAAACAAAGGGATGCCAAAGAAAAAAATATTTGTTTTTAAAATCAATAGAGGAAGATTGAAATTAGAATGCTTAAATGTGTGATGACTTTTATAAAAATTCGGGAGAGTTACAAACGTTTTCAACGTATATGGAGAAATTAAAAATGTAGCAGTTTTGCTGAATTTGGAGCAAAAATGTCCAAAAGCGATCTTTTTGTAGCAGACTGACGCAACAGGATTTATTTGGCACAATTTGGAGCAGCTGGCACATCCCTGCAATGGAGATAAAGCCTGAAACCACTGGTATGTTTACCAAAAACACCTTAAGAATTTGATACAGAAGCCACAAAATTTTAGTCCGAAACTGCTCCGATACATAGTTCTGCAAAAGTAATAAGGATCTAAGAAAACCTTCATTTGTCACACACATGCCTGCTCCATTGCTCAAGTGTTCTGTTTGAGCTGAAATCTCTTGCAAAGACATCATTTGACCTTTATTCTTTTGAGAAACGATGACAACTGATGGTATTTTGGGCTTTTGAAACATTTGTCGCTACTCAATAACCATTGGATGACTGACTGGGTACGGAATGGTTTATGAAAGATGGGACTTGCCAACACCATACACAGTACATTTTTGACTTTCTGATTGAATAATTTAGTGAGAGAGTTATTGTGTTGTCATGGGAAAAGGCATGAATTCTGTATTCGCTCAACCTCACCCCCAGAAATTTTTTCCTGGCTATGTCCCTGCCATGTAGTGTGGAAGATGCACATATTAAATTGGTCTTGATGTGAATCTGTAAATATTACTACTCTAGTAGTAATAGTCTACATGTTGTTTTCAAAGCTTCATCGCAAGTTTAGGATCAGATGTCATTAAACGGCTTTTTACACACTGGACCAAATGTGCATACTGATATTTTTAAATTACTGTAGTCATCTTAAAGCCTATTGATTAACATATTACAAATATCACTCAGGACTGCCTACAAATAAAAGTAGAGAAGAGACAAAGATCCATGAAGCTGTTTTTCTTCTGAAGTTTATAGATTGAAACTCACAAATACTTGCTATTTTACAAGGATAATGTTTAGAGTTAGCAGCAGTACTTGTTTATTATCTGCAACTATTAAAAAATATAGAAAGGAATTTCCAAAACCTCTCAAACTTCCGAATGAAGGTATAATATACGTAGATGATATCATAAGCCAAACACCAAAAGTGACATGGAGTTATCCTTTATAATCCTTGATAAGTGATCTTTATTTTTAAGTATAGTTAGGAAAAAACAGGCTGAGACCTGAAGTTGGTAGACTAGAGACGTTTTACTTTGCTAGAATGCCTGCAGTCTCACTGCCATTTAAACCTATATGTGAAGGAACCCACTGTAAGTAAATTCTCTGTTGCTGACTGGACCAATTTTGGAGCATGGTTATCAAAATTTATTTTTGTGCATCTGCCACTAATGTGGCAAAGCTAGAAAGTCCAGTCAAGTGCTGCCAAATCATCACTGGTATAAAAATTTCTGTCTCACTCGTCTGATTTTTTTATGAGTGTGACCTGCAGCTCCTGAGTTTTAAGAAGTTCAAGCCTCACTAAGAATTTTAATAAGCTTTATAGCTTTGGTAGTTACAGTAGAACATCTATATTTCTTAGAAATTGGGTAAATAAAAAGAGATCACTGAAAGATAGCCAATTTTCCAGATAACAGTCACAAATCCAAAATACATGTTACACAAACAAAACAAAACAAGCAAACTGGTAATGGTTGATGGACAATAATGTTGAAGAACACTGTTTAAAGACACTCATTAACACATTGGAGGATCAAGGACGTATTTAAGGGGGTCCAGGGAGTCCACCCCCACCGAAATTTGGATTTTTGTTACTAATATGATAGTGATAAAGACTTTTTGTGAAAATTTCTGCCTTTTTTACTGTTTGGACCCCTTCCGAAATGTTTTTCTAGATACGTGCCTGTTAAGGATGTAAAATGATAAAGGTTTATATATCATACAAATGTTAGAAGTGTAGCCATTTAAAATTTACCTATCTCATACTTTTGGGAGGTACGGCAATTAGAGATAGCAATGGCTGGACAGGGCAGATTCTTTATTAACAGCAACTGATGTATATAGATGTAGTGTTTCAGGAAAGATACCACCAGAGAATTGTCTCATGGCTCGTTCTTTCAAAACTTGCTTAGTAGTGAGAAGATACTTATGTTTGAATTTTATATTTAACGTGGCTACTATGTGTTGGGTCTTGATCTCTGTTACTTGCTGTGTACAAATTCACATCTTTATTCCAATTTATCCATTTTTACAACACAATAATTGGATAAATGGAAACATCTAAGTGTTAAAGGAAATCAAACTCAAGACCATACATATAAGCTATTAGTGGTGAGGTTGATAAACTAAACCTCACAGCCACTGGCTCCTTCTTAGATGATGTATTCATCTGAAAAATAATTATAATTTTGATTTTGTTGCCAACTGTTTGAAAATATTTCTGCTACTGGTCCATCATTGAATATCAACTCTGAAAATGGATTTTACAAGTTGTGGACAGTATATTTAACTGATAAAACACAAACTCTCATTCAAATATGATCCACAGTTAAGAGAACAAAAGGTCAATCTTAAAAAGAAGAATGCAATCTCGCCTATGCAGTATGAATTCATTAACATTCTTGGCAATGAAGCTTATAGTCAAATTTCTCAGCAAAAAAAGGAAGTCAAATATTTTTGCATATTTCTTACTGCGCATAAGGCATATCCCATAAGAGTAAAATCAATCAAGTTCTATTTTACATGAGAATTGATGAAACAAAAGTTAAATTAGTCATATGATTTTTTAATTTTATCAAAACCCAGGGGAAATATCAGAAAAAATACCATAGTTAATAGTGGACAATATTCAAACATATCTGATATCCAAAACTTTAGAGAGCAAGCTTAAACATAGCCCAACCATAATCTATTGTATTTAGACATGTATAATGCACATTTTTTTTTCTAAAAATTTAAGACAAAAACTCTAGACCAGTGGCGGCTCGTGACCCGTTTCAGTGGTGGGGCCCGAAAAAAATTGTGCCAGTTCAAATCAGGAAAATACATGTGCATAAAGAGCTGTGGCGGTTCGTTACCCATTTCAGTGGAGGGGGCTTTAAAGGCAGCAGATTTATTTTGCACCAAAGAACCTTTTCCTCCATTTTTCCTCCTCTAATAGGTACAGTATCAAAATTTAATTTTTTTAATACAATATTAAAAAAGTGTAATTTTCTTGAATACAATATTAAAAAAGTATAATTTTCTTGAATACAATATTAAATTTAACAATTGCATGTGTACATGTTGAAAAATGAATAAATTTACTTAAATAGAAATTCAGCTCGTCGATTCTTTTGGCGAGCAAATTTTTCAATAACTTTTGTATTAAAGTCTGGAAATTCTTGAATGATATTTTTGTGAACAGAGAGAGCAGCTAAGGCATTCAGCCTGTCCTGACCCATAGAATTTCTAAGAAAATTTTTCAGTCGCTTCAACGGGCTGAAACACCTTTCTGCTTCTGCAGTGGAAACAGAGGTGACAATAATAATTTCTAATAATTTTGAAACTTCTGAAATTCTTTCAAAAGTTCATTATCGTTTAAGAATTTGCGTAGTGAAAAGGCAGATTTCATGTTTTTAAATGTATTGTTACTATGCAATACCTTCAATTCATTTGTTAATTTTTCTTTCGCAATTATGTTGTAACTTTCAGAAACTGTGGAAATAAGCTCATCTGGAAAACTGTCTTTGAAGGAAGCGAAATTTGTGGGATCTAATAGAGCGAATGAATTAAAAATACTCTAATGTCGAAATTTATCTCTGATTTCGTTAACTACAATATCACACGCTTCTTTTGCATTTATTTTAACGATGTTATAAGAGCTTAGCCGCATTTGCTTTTTCTTATTTAAATTTTCACTCTCGTCAACTGTTTGATGCACACAGTTTTTCTCTCTAATTTCACAAATTGCCTCACTAAAATATTTGATAATCTGAGGTATGCTTGTTGATAGGCAGTTTCTTGCTTGAACTACATTAAAAAAGACGTCCACATGCTGAAAGACAGAGTGGAAAAATGATAATAAGAAGATAAAATCTTCATCTTCTAAGATTTTTTCAAATAATGCGCTTCACTAATCGTTCTGTCATCCCAATGCATTTCACTCTGAATTCTATCAAAACACTCTAACAGTTCAGATTTATTTTCTGCTATACAGCTAATAATTCGAGAATGAAAGTTCCACCTAGTTTCTGATGGTGATGGTATTCTTTTTGAGCAGATTTCTCTAAATAAATCACTACGTTTAGGCGACACAGAAAAGAAAGTACTGAAAGAATTTGCATTGGCAAAGAACAATCTGATAGAACTTATAGATTAGCAAGCTTTTTTTAAGATTAAGTTCATTTGATGGGCATAACAGTGGACATATTGTGCATGAGGAAAATATTCTCTCATGCGCTTTTGGACTCCATTTTGAGAACCTCTCATAACGGCAGCACCATCATACGCTTGGGCGATTAGTTTATTTTTTAAATCAAACTCGTCTAAAGTAGATTTTATAATTTCTGTGAGTCCTTCTGCTGTTCGATCGTGTACATCAATAAAACTTATAAATCTTTCCACAGCTTGATTATTGCTTAGGTATCGGAGAATTACAACGAACTGAGAAACGCAAGAAATGTCAGTTGTTTCATCAGCTTCTAATGATACAAAATTAGCAATGCCAATTTCCCTTTTTACTTCTTGTATATATATTTGATACATGCAATCTAAAAGCTCATTTTGAATGGTTTTTGAGGTATTTTTTGAAACAGTTGCGGTATTTAAATGATTTTCTAAAGTATTATCCAGTTTTGATAAATATGTTAACAGGTCTAAAAATACTCCCCGATTTGATGACTGCTCCCTTTCATCATGACCTCTTAAAGGCAATTCATGGTATCCACAGAATTTCAAACAGTCAATTACACGATTTAACACGTGCCTGTTCTTCTCCACCAACTCGTTGTGTTTCTTTATTGAAGTGTGATAACTATCATTTAATTCTGCTAAAATATTAATTGCTCCGAAAGTTTTATATTGAAGGGCATTACTAATGTGAGTAGTACTCGACTCATGTTTTTTAACTCTTTCAGAAAAATGTTTCAAATCTGTACAACCAATCTTGGTCCATAATGTTTCACCCCCAAATAGTAAACAATAAAAACAAAAAACAGAATTTTTTGCTTCACTTACTGAAAGCCATGGTGCTTTACTGTACCATTCTAGTTGAAATGATCGTGTCCTTTTGCCATCTTTTTGTCTAAGGACAAAATTTTTTGGTTGATAGGGTCCCAAGCATTTTATTTCAAGCTTTTCTGCTATGTTTAACCTGATGAAAGGAACTTGTAATAAACTGTCAATAGAATTCACTGTCGTTAAATATATTTATAATTTGACAAAATATTTTAATCTAGAGCAATTTCTCACTCAATTAATACTTTCACTTTATTTGTAACCTAAAAAATAGTAAAATGAAGTCTGTTTTAAATGAGATAAATAAAAATTCCTGCTTCTTAAAGATGATAAGTAATAAGAACAAAAAGTCATGATCAGCACCTTTTTTTCGACCTAAAGAACAAAGCGCGCCAAATAGAGGGTTTCCATGGAAACACTTTCATTTCTCCTGTAGGATATCGGGCCAATATTAAGGGGCCCTAAATTGGTGCTAAATTAATGGTGCTTTCGCATTCTTTTTTGTGATAACTAGCCAAATATGGTCATCTTTTGAGAAGTGATCAATGGTACTAAAATTCTGTGCTGTGCTTGGTGCAAATATAATAGGGCTTCATTTCTCCGGCCCGGCCCCAGAGTGCTTCAATGGGGAAAATGTTGGAGGTGCCGCGGCGCGGCCGTAGGATTTGAATGATGGCTCACTTTACATAATTGGTTAAAGGGACAAAGCTGGTGTAAAAAATCAAAATAGAATAAAAAACATGCATACACCTTTATTAAAGTAAACTGATTTTAAAAGAATACAAATTCTGCATTATAATTAAAAAAGCTTTTGAAATGTCAGGTGGGGCCAGGCCCCTCTGGCCCCTAATGACGAGCCGCCACTGCTCTGGACTATGCGTTATATATGGAATATTTTTTTACTGCTGCTTCTAATACACAATATACGTATACAGGGTTTCTACAGATTTCAAAGCTTCTGTTTCCTTGACTTCTACGACAATTTTCCCTGACCTTATTGCATGCTTTTGTGGACTTCATACTCCACTTATTTTCAGTGTTACTTTGTTTCTTTTAAACTTATACATTTTACCTTTTTTTCCCTTTAAACACGTATGATAAATATATTTTAAAAAATTATTTTGTTTTCACAACATTACAAAAAGTATGACTTATAATAATTTAGATTAAGCATA
Organism: Cheiracanthium punctorium; assembly: GCA_038373885.1. Classification (NCBI taxonomy): domain Eukaryota; kingdom Metazoa; phylum Arthropoda; class Arachnida; order Araneae; family Cheiracanthiidae; genus Cheiracanthium; species Cheiracanthium punctorium. The sequence continues at coordinate 156,079 of JAWZYV010000410.1, read as the reverse complement.
TTTGAGTTAGACAAGATATGTTGATATAAGACACATAACACATTTTTAAATTATTCTAAGTTTAGAAAAGAAGATAAAATAAAATAATTACACTTTTACAGCAACATCTTTATAAATATATAAGAAATAATTTTATGAACAAAGATGGATTACTTTTAAATTATGTAGTAGAAATTCTCATTTAAACTTAAGTTTTGAATTAGACTGAGTGAAAAAAAAATACATAAAGTTTAGACTTCACGAAATGGTAAATCAAAGAAATTATGTTCGTTTCCTTCGGTGATTTGCCAACTAAGCAACAATAATCGAACAGAAATAACATATTTCTTTCATTTATAACAATTTAAAATCATCTAATTTCTTCTTCAAAACTTAAATTTAGGACAAAAACTGGTAAAATAACATAGTTGATGAAATAATTTCAGAAGTGGTTTTTTCCTACTGGCAACTCAAAAAATCTAGGTATATGTACATTTAAAATTTTTGCAGTTCTTGCATTTTTATATTAATTTCAGTATCCAAGGATTCTGCTTCAAGTTTTAACTGCTGCTTCTTCTGCTCCAGCTCTTTTAAAACTCTAATTTCCTTTTACTTAGCTTTTTTGCTTTTATTCATCTTGTTTTGACTTATGAATACTGTCTAAATGCTTTTGATATCTTCAATGAGCTACTTGGACATAAATTTTTACTAAATAAAAAAAAACCTTATGTTTTATTCCTCCTGTCAGGTAGATGGCATCATGGACATGCATTTGATTTATAAATGTTTGTGCATGCATGTTTCCGATTAATAAAGATAAATCAATCAAAAAACCGCTTTTGACATAGCATTGCCACGGAACAATAATGAAGCATATTTTCATTACTGTTATAGTTCCATATATTTCAAATTATTTACGAGAAAATTTGCATAAAATCCATCAACACCTTGCTTTTCAAGAGCAGAAGAATTAATTTTGAATTCTTCCTCCAATTCATTCTTGCTGGAAGCACAGAGTGGTATATTGTTTTTTTTCTTTCTCTGCAACAGTGTCACCAGTTTGCTTACTAGTGTGTAAAATTTCTAACAACATATCAAACCTGGTATGTTGGTATAACTTCAAAGAAAAAACAACACAAGTAATATTTGGCCTTAAGTTACCTTAAGTTAGTGTATGACTAATTACTTCTGGATCAAGTACGGATAATCCCCGAATAATTTATGTTTCAAGGGACATCTCTCTATCAGTTTTGATATCATCCCACCAAAACCCCGCAATATTTTTGAAGAAATTTGTTTTTTTCAAGCTCTTCACCTTTAATTTCAAGAGTTGTCGAGCTGCAAAACTAATATTAACATTTTTTTGAGTCTGATAAGTCTATATTAACAAATTAGTTGCTACAGACTTATGAGCAGAGATGCTGTTGTTGCTCTTTTAAGAATTTTTTCATATATAACACATGCCATTAAGGCCGAATCAAATAATGCAGATCTTCAAATAAAAAACAACACAAAGAATTTAATGTTTGGTAACAGCAGAGAAATGGTTCACATGTATTTGATACCATTTTACAAAAAGCAAATTTGCATTTCATAAATGGATAACTGACAACATCCTTAACAGTTGAAATTACTGCATTGTTGGGAAGCTTTGCTTCTCCTATAAACATTTTAATATTATCCCAAATCTCAAGTACCCTTTCAAAATATTTTGAATACACAGACTCTTTGGTATGCACAAAATGCATTGGGGATTGGATTGGTAAGCACACAAAGATCAGCAAATTTGGCTGAAAAGATAAGCATTACTTTTTGGTCTAACTATAACTGATAAGTTGAATTTCACCATGAAATCTGATTTTTCTTCCATTTCCCTGACCTTTCTTCATTTTTTTTCCCTGACTTTTTTTTCCATTTCCCTGGTCAAAATTAATTTTCCTGACTTTCCAGGTCTGTAGAAACCTTGATATAAATCAAAAAATTTATTCAGAATAGATAATAAAATTAGAGAAATCTTTCTCAATAAAAATGCTGCACCAACTTTCACTCGTCACACTTTTTTTATACAAACAAAATTGCTAGTAACATCTTTTAACACTAATTAGCAATGCTCATTGTTGGTACTAATATTTTCATCACAGTCCTTGTCATCACTGGCACAGTCATGACATCTTAAATGATATCGTCCTCAGTTCCATCCATCTGGTTGAAAATTTCAGCCACTTTCCAATTCACTTACAAGTCAAATTTATGGTGTGCATTTTATGACATAAAAAAATTCTGCCTCTTTTTCATGTGAAGTACGGGGTGTACATTAGAGATGAGTCGGGCTCAGCCCGAGCCCGGGCCCAAACCGGGCTCGGGCTCTGTAATTCACAACTGCGTTCGGGCTCGGGCTCGTGAAAAATTTCTTCTTTATTGAACATACCCCTTGAAACAGATTTTAAAAAGTGATTGATGAGGAAAATAAAAGTACTTATAAAAAAAAATAGTGGCACAGGTGCCTAGAAGGTGCGTGAAGCTCTTTGGGTATTTCAGAACGGCGGCTTATATTACTTAGTTAGTCATGAGATCCGACATTTTTGATAAAAACGGATATAAATAATTAGGAAGTGCATTGAGAGTTTGCAACTATATTTTTCTTTAATTTGCAGAAACAGCAAAATTTATATTCTATCAATGAAGTAATTGAACTTTTTTTTACCTTTAGCTGAAATTTCAGGCTCGGGCTCCGACTTAAATAATATTTCTCGGGCTCGGATTAAAAGTCCTCGGGCTCGGGCTTCAAAAAATGAGCCCGAACTCATCTCTAGTGTACATTACACATGCAAATATGGTAGATAGTCATCAGAAGACAGAAGACTTCTAAATATTGACACCTCTTGCTAGGGACTGTCGAGAACTTTTGAAACCAAATTCAGCTTGTAGGTACACAGTGGTCTTTAGAGGTAGATTAAGAATCAAAAGTACAAACCCCCTAGTGTCTGATATCTTACCACTAGTCTAAAATGACCTTGCTATTCCAATACTTTTCACTTTGCAAAAAGCCACACAACTACTTATGCTGGAGATGTTTCCTAACAATAAGAAACTTCAGTTACAGATCCAAAACATATTCTTAAACATCAGCTAGTAAAAACAATAACATTAAATGAATATCTTGATTCAATTTCTTATATAGTATGGATCAATGTGTATTTTCATAATATTTTTATTACATCAATATGTAAATTTAAACTAAATCATTAATGGTTTCTTTTTTAATTTTGAGATTTTACATTTAGTCGCTTAATGTTATATTAAAAATCACTGCTGATTTATTGCAGAACACTGAAAAAAACTTTTAGAATGGATTGTTTTCTTTTTGTATGATCCCCCCCACACACGAAACACTAGAAACATTTTTTAAAAGTTTGAAGTTTTATAAAATAGATAAAATATCTTATAAATTTCATACAACAATTTATCATCTTACACTGCTTACATTTTAGTAATGTTTCATTTTTACTGATAGATAAAAGAAAACATTTCATAGATTTTTTTATAATAATTTATGTTTGCATTAGTGATGGAACGGATATCAATTTGCCGGATACCGAATATCAGTCCAACCTTTCAGCCGGATATCCAGCAGCAGTTATGTTTTCTTCGTTTTTGTTTTATTTTCCCCAGTTTTCTTAGATCATTGAGCTATTATTTTTTCTTTAAATTTTCTCTTCAGTTTCAAATGATTTAATTCAAAAATCCTTTTGGGACTGTTTCCATGAATTTAGTACCAGTTTTGCTGCAATTAGTCATACAAATAATATTGTCATGGATGTTCTCCCTCAAGAGTTAGATAAATATCTTAAAGGCTCAATTCTTGAAAGAAAGATATCTCCATTCAACTGCTGGAAAATCAATGTAACAAAATTGTGGGGAGTATTGAAAAGTATTGAAAATAAAATATTTTCACAAAACTTTGTTTTTTCGCATTTTTTATTATTGCAGTTTTTAAAATTTACTCATTTATTATTTTACTTATGTTATTTCTCTGTATATAATTTTAGGCCGTATGTACTGCCGGATATTTGTAATATCCAGCTACTGCCAATTCCAGCATATTGGCTGGATAGGCTGGATGCAGTATGTTTGCCGGATATCCATTGCATCCCTAGTTTACATTATCCAACATTACTTACATTCTGGTTTTACAAAAATTAAATCAAACTCTGTTTTTCTTCTGGCAAAGGAGTATGTACAAACATGCATTTTTACAATATAAATATTTATTTTACATTTCTTATTTAGTTGTTGAAAGGTAACTACTATACGGGTCATTCCACGTCAAATCAAACACAAAACTGGAGAAAGTTCACCACACCAACTTAGATTTTCCTCAAATTTTATATAGAGGATTTATGGGCTAAGATATCAACAAATCTCAATTTTGAAGTTTCTACGATAGTTAATTACTGAGAATTTAATTATGCAAATTTTTAAGGTTTCTGCAAGGTGCGCCAACTTTTTTCTCAATTCCTTAAATAACTCCTTACCAGTAAAAGTTACTGAAGTGAAAATTTGTTTCTAGGAGTAACTTTTTACGCTGATTACAAAAATCGTATCGAAATTTGCGTATCATCTATAGTTTATGCATGAGTACTGCATTTGCTAAAAAACATCATGAATTTTTTTTCGGCATGTCTGATCACAGACACATGTTTTAAATTTTTATATGTTGTTAAGATGGAATAACCCTACATCCCCAAAAAATTTCATCTTGGCTTTCTGCTCAGGAGTACAGAAAAAAAATTCGTATGTATGTACCTATATATGAGGAGTTTTATATGCAACATTTATACTGAACATGAAAAAATTCAGAAGTGTTAGTCAATTTTATTATGTCTTTTAAATTGATATCAGAAATTTAACTACTACTCCAGGCATTTGCGAAAACTAGAAAATACATAAAAGTGCTTGCATCGGAAAACGTAAAACAAACAACACAAAAAATGCATCTCACACACAGTGTTAAATTAAAAAGAATTCTAAAGTTTTGAATTACTTTTAATTTATCCCTGTTGTTTTTGGCAGTCATCCATCAGCCAACAAATCTTTGGAATTCTGTATGACATTCAAGTCAATAGAAGGAACAATGTTTATTGAAAGAATTGAATTCTTGTGAGTTACAGTACTTATTTACCTTTAACAGAAAGCGAACAAAATTGTGCTTTGGCTAGTTTTGTGGATGGATACAGCAATTTGAAATAGGTTTTACTGTATACTGTATTAAATTTTTATTGTTACAACAAGTAGCATAGCAATGTCAGGCACATTGTCAAATTGCACATTTGGTGATATATTGCAGAATAAATGTCATGTAACCAGTTATTCACGGCAAACTTTTACGTCTACCCTCCTAGGAGGCGTATATTCGAAATATTCTGAAAACGATTTTTAGGCATTCTTGAGTGTTGTGTATTTTACAGCAAGAATTTTATAGATATCTCTTTTCTACTTTGAGATCCCGCAGAATATGTGAAAACAATATTTCGGGCCTTTATCCTCCCTAAATTACGAATTTTGGAAAATACTCTCTAATCTAGCACCTACGCTATAAAACCCCCCCTTGTGCTAAATTTCGTGTTATTAGCTTCAGTAGTTTTGGCTAGGCAAAATATTCACATACGGGAAACGGATAGAACTTTCCGGTAGACCTAATATATATATACATATATATGCTTTATTAAACATTGCTCTTTATTTTGAGTATCAATCATACTCAATATCATACAGAATTTTAAAGATTTATTGGCTGATGTATGACTGCCAAAAACAACAGGTTAAATTAAAAATAATACTAAATTTTAACTTTAGAATTCTTTTTTATTTAACATTGTTTTACATGCATTTTTTGTTGTTTGTTTGTTTTACGTTTTCCAATGCAAGCACTTTGATATATTTTCTAGTTTCTGCAAATACCTGGCGTATGAAGGGAGAGCGTGGGGCAATAGCTGGGTTTGAACCCAGGGACTTATGGATGGTAGAATGAGGCGCAATCCGGCTCAGCCAAAAGGTACCTATTCGACCGGCCTTCAATTGCCGGGTGTTGTGTGCGCGGAGGTGATCTCGTGCCGCCACACTACTCCCCCCCTAGAGAGTCAGTCGGAGGCTGACGAACGATATTCCAAGCGTTATGGAATGCTGCCACTCGTTGTGGACTTTGTGAGGTTGCTGCCGCTCATTGCGGACTTTGGAAGAGCCGAGCGAGAGATGGAAGAGGGCGGTGCTGGCGCCATCTGTCGCTGTAGGCGAGAAGGAGAATGTGTGTTCGTTGTCCGGGTCGCCAATGAAGGGAGAGTGTGGGGCATTAGCTGGGTTTGAACCCAGGGACTTATGGATGGTAGAATGAGGCGCAATCCGGCTCGGCCAAAAGGTACCTATTCGACCGGCCTTCAATTGCCGGGTGTTGTGTGCGCGGAGGTGATATCGTGCCGCCACAAGTAGTAGTTAAACTTCTGATATCAATTTAAAAGGCATAGGAAAATTGACTAACGGTTCTGAATTTTCTCATCTTCAGTATAAATGTTGCATATGGAAATCTTCATATATAGGTACATGCATACAATTTTTTTTCTCTGCTCATGAGCAGAAAGCCAAGATGAAACTATTTTGGGATGTAGGATTATTCCATCTTAACAACATATAAAAATTTAAAACATGTGTCTGTGATCAGACATGCCGAAAAAAATTCATGATGTTTTTTAGCAAATGCAGTACTTATGCACAAACTATAGAAGATATGCAAATTTCAATAACATTTTTGTAATCAGCGTAAAAAGTTACTCCTAGAAACAAATTTTCTCTTCAGTAACTTTTATAGGTAAGGAGTTATTTAAGGAATTGAGAAAAAAGTTGGCACATCTTGCAGACACCTTAAAAATTTGCATAATTAATTTCTCGGTAATTAATTATCGCAGAACCTTCAAAAGTGAGATTTGTTGATGTCTTGGCCTATAAATCATCTATATAAAATTTGAGGAAAATCCGAGTTGGTGTGGTGAAGTGCACTGTTTGATCTGATGTGGAATGACCCATACAGAAAAGCACTACTTATATGACTTTTACAATTATACATTGTTTTTGCTAAGTCCTGATTGATTCCTATTCATTTTAATGCAAAAATGCACAATATCGGTTATATGTTGTTTTTGACCTTACTAAACTTGGAAAATTTTCAGTCTGTAGTTAGGAGGTCAAATAAAGGATGAGACAGTTGTACCGGTTCTTTAAAAACACAAGGGATTGTATTGAAAAGCTTAGAACTTATTTTGTTTGTCAGTACACAAGTGAAAAAGCATTTCATGAACTTAATTCAATCCATAATGCTGTAATTAATACTCAAAGAAAATCAGCACATCATACAATTATGAAAGATTTCGATTTATTTTTAATTAAATGTCTGCACGAACATGAATCACACCATAATCTATATAAAAAGAGGAATCAACTGCTTGTCCATTTATTTGGTATAGGCGTCTGGACTGTTCTTCGGATCTGGGCCAAATTTGGCACACTGACTATAAATAGGAAAAGAGAAAGCTAATGTTGAAAAAATGAAATTAATCAGATTAATAGATTTTTAGGTAATTTATGTTTTGTCCATTCTTCACGTTAGGTGGAAAACTCGGGTTCTTCATTCTTAAGGTTGTTATGGTAAGCTTCAAACTGTGCTTATCCAATGCGTTCCCCCCCCCCCACACTGGTTGACTCGTGCTTCCAAGTCAACTTAGGAAGGTATTTTTTTTTTAAGTGTGTGAGTGTATACAGGTGGGGACACTGACGAAATTTCTGACATCAGGCAGGGTGAAAGAAAGAAAGATGAGATTTTAATTATACTGACACACACAGGCAGATTTTCAAATATTCGCCTCCAATATACAAAGCCAGCCATGACAGTTACGTTACCTATTTTTAAAAATTTTTATTGGTTTCTTAAATCCAATGACAGCCTGCATAATATTTGAATAAAATGTTTTAACGGTCAACCACTATTGAAAAGTTTGTTGTCACCTAAATAACAACTGATTATTGCTTAAATTTGAAGTTATTAAAACGTTCTCGTGTTTTAATAGTGTTTGGTGTAACTTTTATAATGTATTGTGAACCTGGGGGTATATATTTGTGTACTTAAAATGTAGTTATTATTTTCTTTAATTCTTTTTGCAAAAACCAAAATAAAACAAATTTTTGAGTTGAATTTCATGTAATGACTGACTTTATTGAGCTATAAAGTTATAAATTCATTAGAATCAGACTATATTATAAGGATTATAATAAACTTCTTCATCGTAGCTTATTGTCTATGTCAAATGTAGTTGCTAATATTTGCTACTCTCCTCATTATTAGATAACTAACACAAAAAATTAAAAAGCACTAAAATGTAACCTCTGTATGCTGACAAGTCTCCTGTTCATTTCTTTTTTTCGCTGCAGCAGGAAGTCCCACATCCTCTCTCTTTTAATCATCGCAGCGGGAGGATTCAGATTCCAGCCAAGCCAATTCCCAGTAACCTCTGTACGCTATCTAGGTGCCGTGTCCTTTTTTTTTTTTTTTCCTCGTTGCAACAGGAAGTCCCATGTCCTTTTTTTTATCATTACAGCGGGAGGATTCACATTCCTTCCCTTTACAATCTATGTTTAAGGTCAATGGGCATATAAAGTATGTTCCATTAATATGAAAGATATGTAGTTTTCAAGATATAGTGCAATAAAAGTATAATTTGTTTCACTTTTATTAAAAAAAGTTTTATTTTTAAATTTTGTTATTGCTTTTAGTGTAAAAAGTATTATGAAGTAATTTTTTAGTACCTCAAAAAGCTTAAAATTATTGTATTTACATAAATTTGCATTAGAAGTGTTAAACCTATAATAATCAAAGTTGTTTATTGATGTTTCAGTTATATGTTTTTTCATTTATATATTGTTTTACATCGGTCCCTTGAAAGACAGTGCTTTACTGTATATCCTACTATAACAAATCTACCTTTAATTAAAATAAGCTTTTAGCTTATTTTTTATGACAGCAGAAAACTGATTCAATTTTGATAACTTTTTTCCCCCCTTAGAAATAATCACACACAAATACTGAGATTCTTCAGTCTTGTGAACAAACTTGTTAGTATTTAAATTAGAAGTTTCTTGTTTTTACTTCATTGCAAAGTTATCTTAGATATGAATACATAAAAAAACACTCATTTACACATTAATCTAACCTTGCAATTAAAATTACTATTTTTTGCCTCTTAATTGATTTAAGAGTTGCCAGAGCATGCAGTAAAGAAATCTGTTTTATTTCTAGTAAGCTTTGTAGAGTAACTACTAAAATAAACATACTAAACAAAATATAAAAAAAATAGCAGTTTATAAGGTATAAATATGCATGGCTTCCTTCCTTTTACAAATTTTCAGGAAGAATTACAAGAAAAACTTAAGGATTTAAGAGATCAAGTACGGAAAAGCCTGGTACATTTATTAGTAACACAATATATATAAAACAATATAAATGCATCAATAATTATTAATAAATCAAGCATTTAATAGAGTACTTGTACTACATTTCATTTTCTTAAATTAATTCAATGGTTTTTGTGGAACACATTTGAATGCTATTTTTGGTTTACAGAAAGAAATGTTTAAAAAAGAAAAACTTAATAGGATTTTAACATAAAAATAAAGCTTTGTACAAACATTAACAGAAATAATATTGGCCATACATTTGGAATGGTACAAAGGGTTGAACCTTATTCGGCAGCAAAATCACCAACTTACAGAAAGGCAGAAAAGTGAAAACTGTCCTTTTTCAGTTAATATGTTTATAAGTTATCAATTTTTAATTTATTCTTAACACCAGCTTATTGAGTGTTCTTAATAGATACTGAAATTTATAAGGCTAAGATGATGGTGTTATTTCTTCTATTACTGAATAGGCTTCTTTTAATTCTGGAAAAAAAAAGTGATAATTATTGTTATTTAAGGAAATATAAATAAATGTACTTTGCAAATTATTTTTATTTTAAACCTTAAAATATGAAATATATATATATATACATACAACTTACAATTATTCTATTTTTCTATCTAAATACTATTCTTTCACATGTGGTACATCAAAATCAAAGAATTTAAATAGAATATACTAGTAATACATAAAATTCATATAAACTACAGAAATTTTTTATACTAACACCTTAGCACCAGAGATGTGCTGAATTGTTAAAAAGCTAGATCTGCCGATATGGATTGGATTTTTTAAATTATAAATTATTTTGAAGAATACAGTACCTTGAAGCTACAACTTCACATACATTGTGTGAAATACAGTTGATGCTCATTCTTACAGACCACTCTTTTTTACACATACTCAGGGCTGGAAGTCCAAAAAATAAAATTTAAGGGCAAAATTTTCTCCAAATTCAAGGATTATATTTTTTTTTACATACTAGGGGCCAAGGCCCCCCAGACTCGCTACGCTCGCTTTTCGTATGAGGCATTCGGCCCCTAATAAGGCTTATTCGTAAAAAAGACATAATTTCAACAGACAAAACCCGAAGATTGGATCAGATAGAATGTTACTGAGCTACACATTGCTTGGCTCTTGCAGGTTCAATGGTACATAAAAATTTAAACTTTATACTTCAGTAGATCCCCTCCCCCTGATAACACGGAAGATATATTGTTATGGGAATCTGTGTTGTACGGGTCCTGAGTTATACTCCACCTGGAGTGCGGACTCCGCTTATAATCGCTGGAAAAATTATTTGCACTCCTCAGAAACAAAATGATATATAATGTTGCCATTCAAAAGTTATATTAATTAGGATCTAAAGTATAATAAAATCAGAACATCTGTTTCAGCTGTATTTTTAATAATGTAAAACCTATTGGACACCTTGCGAATTTGCCACCCATGACGATTTTTCATTATTTGGCGACTTGCGTACATGTAAAGTTAATAAAAGCTACGGAACAGATAGGATAGCTTACCACCAATGGCGACTTTTCATTATTTGGCGATTTACACATGCTCACAACCTATAATTACTGTTCATTTAAGGTTACCGGAAAACCGTTATCCATATTTTCATTTACATAATCGTTTGCAGATTGGCGTACTTAGCACCACAAATTATACCATCTCGTCGCGCTAGCAAATATCCAAAGTGTACTGTAACTGCTATAAAGGCATAGTTAACGCCACCAAATATTTCTACTGGTAGCAAATAATTCAGCTGCACTGAACCGGCTTTAAAATAATCTGTATTTTAATTATTTTTCATTTTTAAGATATTAGATATTCTGTTTTGAAAAAATGGATAATCGCTCTTTCTAAACTCCTGTTGTCTAAGCGAACTTACTATTTGGAAATTGTCAACTTTGTGAAACACACTTTGAGTTATTTATTTCATGTAGTTTTTATTTTGGCGTAAAATGGGTGTATTTCTACTTCATGTTTGACAATTTCACGTGATACTACATACTTGGAAATGCTTTGTTGCAAAGGAATGAATGATTTTATGCCAAATCTGGCAACCATTCTGTTTATTTTTTCAGTTTTTTATTAATATCTTCTAAAATAATTCGATTTTCGAAATTTAAGTCAGCTCATCAGGTTTCTCGGAATTTTTCGAATCTGTGAGCACCTTTGTCGAAACTTAAATCCCCACGGTTTAGGAGGAGATAGGCCAACAAGCTTTGAGGGCGACAGCGGCCTTTATTTATTTTTAGAATAGAGATTAGAGAGATACCCAAATTAAATTTCAGGCTGTTCTGGAAACTCGCATAATCTTTTCGCAATCGAAAGATTTCGTTTTGTGTACACAGCTATTCTCATGTCCATGCAAACGATTTATTTGTGAAAAAAAAAAATGCTAGTAAACTGTGTAATCTGGAAAATCTTTTTTAAACGAATTTGAATCCCAATTGTATGACATCATATTCACTTGAAAAGGGTAATTTTGTCAAGCAAATGATTTACTTTTTTGACTCTCGGAAATAAAATGGTGCCGAAAATAGCGAAAAATCGCTTAAAAAGGAGGGAACGGGTGGATTTTCAGATTTTTAAAGAAGCGCAGATTGTTTTCTATATTTTTATACATGATCATGAAAATTTTCAAGCGGATCGTGCAAACGGTGAAGAAGTTATTAGTCTTTTTGTGTTAACTTTGTAAATTTCACACGATTCTAGATACTTGAAATGCTTTGTTGCAAAGTAATGAATTATTTTATGCCAAATCTGGCAACCTTTCTGTTTATTTTTTCAGTTTTTTATTAATATCTTCTAAAATAATTGGATTTTTGAAATTTAAGTCAGCTTAGCAGGTTCCTCGGAATTTTTCGAATCTGTGGGCACCTTAGTCGAAACTCAAATCCCCACGGTTTAGGAGGAGATAGGTCCACAAGCTATTGACAGCACCAGCAGCCTTTACTTTTTTTTAGAATAGAGAGATACAGTCATTAATGACTATTGCTGATGTCGGGAAATTTATTTAAAAAACTAAAAATAAGTAGACACCTAATTTTGAAAGCAACCTTATTTGTGCTTGTTATTACAAAAGATGCTCGAAGATAAAAATATTTTTGAATGTCTAGTATAATAAATGAAAAACACAGACCTTTTTTTTATAAGTCAGTGCAAAAAATATGGCAGTCTTCAATATGTTTCAAATAAATACAGTAAAATATAGTTGTAGTGACCACTTTGGTAAAGGGGCCTCCAGTCTATAGTGACCAATTTTGTAAAATTTTGCTTAAACTAGAAAAATATATATATAAAATTATGAAAGTGACCCCAGTTTTGTCAAAAAAAAAAAAAAAAAAACAGAACTTAAAGGTCTCACTCTGCTTAAAGTAAGCATTAGGGTGGGCCGTTTTCCACTTTTTTAAAAATCAAAATCGCCTGTGGTGGAAAAAGTTAGGTATTGATATCAAATGCCTGTAAAAAAAAAAATTTTAATTAAAATATATTCAGACCTCCCACCAGGCCCATGAAGTTTCACCAAATATGCAAAATTTGTTTTTTATTTGTTTAATTTTTTTATGTATCAAATTTTTTCATGACATCCAGTGGAAATAGTGCAATAGTAAGACTCTTTCGTTGGTGAAAGAAAAAAATTGGATATCATATCACATTTAAATTCCCCGCCAGGCTTTCGAAATTTGTATAATTTGCTTTTTTTAATGAAGCGTCTCTTTCTGTTTTCTCTATTTGATTTTGTTCACTTTAGTTTTGAATATTACTGATCGATATTACAGTAACAGGGTTCTCCCCAGGCCTTTAAAGAAGGATGCACCGGCCAGCTGATCTTACTGCCCACCCAGACTAACAAAAATGAGATCCTTTCGATACTTTAGTTAGCTTCTAATCAACACCAGTCATGGGCAAACAAAAATTCCGATTTCACTTGCCCATTTTGCTCTGGATGCACTAACTGAGTACTGAATTGTGCAAAAGTAAACTCTAAACTCCTGTTTCTTTAAGATCGGAGCTAGAGTGTAAGTAACGAAAAAATGTAGACAGACTCTATTATGGATATCGATAAATGTAATGATAAACGAGCAAATAACCTCTAACTTTGGCAATAATAATATCTCTGTAACCTTAAATAGCGCTCTCAACCTTATACTAAGTAATTCATACTTTCAATTTAATCATAAATTTTATAATCAAAGAAAAGGAGTTCCTATGGGATTCCCTATCTCCGGTATCATTACAGATTAGAAGATGAGATTTGTGGAGAGGGTCATTAGAAACAAATTTCCGAATTATATAAATACCTGGCTTTGTTATGTGTATGATGTTTTAGCTGTAGTAAATAAAAGTAAAGTTGAAGAAATCCTTAAAGAAATCAATACAATAGACCCAAGCATACAATTTACCATGGAAAAAGAACAGAATGCTTCCATTAACTTCCTGGGCGTTAAAATTCCTTGTGACAAAGAAAACCAAATCCATACCACCGTTTTTCAAAATGCTACAAACAATAATGAAATCGTAAACTTCAACTCAAAAACCCCTTATAAATTTAAAATAGCTGCCATCCGTTCCTATGTCAATCGCACAATAAAAATATGCTCCAATGAAACCCTCCTCAAGAATGAAATTAAGTTTATCAAAAACCAGTGCAAAAATGCAGGCTATCTGAAAAACCTTGTCAAGAACCTCTATAAAAATAGAATTGAAAACCTTAACATATTAGTAATCATCAAAAGGAAAAACAGCAGTTTACAAGAGCTATACCCTACTGCAGGGGAGCAGCTATAAAAATAACCAATGAAGCGGCTAAGAAAAACATCAAAATACCTATAAAACCTAATACAAATATTTTCAAACGAATACGCAGTGACAAAGATCAAATAGAAAAAGAGGAAGCTGCCAGAATATATAAAATAAATTTCACCCATAATAATTCAAATAAACCTAGTTGCTACATAGGAATGACAAAACGGAAAATTAAAGAAAGAATAAAGGAGCATTTCAACGATATTAAATTTAATAAACCTAGTACAGCTCTCTCTAAAATAGCCCAAGAACAACCCATTGAAATTAATTTTAATGCAGTTGAAAAACTCGCTGATTATAAAAATATTAATTACGCTCTAAAAATGGAAGCACTACAGATCCTGACAACAGATGGCGCCATAAATGATATGAGGCACATGCAAATCGATCCGGGGTGGGGCGAAATATTAAGGAATAAGATCACTGCAAGTGGGAACAGCAAAGGCTGAAGATGGTGGTAGCATGCCACCGAAAGCAGCTACTGAAGGATTTTAATATGTATTTTTAAAAACTTTTTAATGTTTTAAAGCAAGTCCTTTCTACAAAATTTTAAATAAATTAACCAAGCTCATTGAAGAAGAGGCCTGACTAAAGCAAAGCCAGCAGGATAACCGCAGTGAAACGTATAATGCAGTTTTGTGTAAATATATAAATAATACAAATTCCAAAACTAGCTTTGATCAAAAGGAATATTGTATTATTTATACACAGTCAAGCATTAAAAATCCACAGACCTAAAATCTGCAAACGTCCAAAATCCACACACCTTCGCTGATATAAATAGTGAAATTCGTAATTAGTAAATTTGCTGGCTTTAATTTGGGAAGCCTGGAATTTTAGAACTGATATAGTTGTGGCCTGTTTTTTGCCACCAAACACAGCTTCTTTAATCCAGCCTATGGATCAAGGAATAATACGGAGCATTAAGTCTTATAATAATACAGAATTTTTGAAAAATAAAAAAATTAACCACAAATGCATCTCTGTGATTATTATTTTTTTTTTTTTTTTTTTTTTTTTTAGATTGAGATTATTTGTAACTGTTGGCAGACTCCTGGAATGCAGTAACACAGTCAATACCAGGGGTGTAGTGGGGCTGGAACGTACCGGAATAATGTTCCGGTACTTTTTTGCCAGCCAGAACTGCATTCTGGAACTCAAATGACATTTTTATTATTATTATTGTAGATCTTAACCTATTTCCTGGAAAAAGAAAAAAAAATATTGTATAGTCTGCTCGCACTAACAATATTTATGTTTTAATTCTATGGATACCATGGTAGTTGAAATCAATCCAGAGTCTAGTCGATTAGGAATTCAATCCCCTGCCCTTTCTGTTCTCCAAGTCTTTGAAAAAAAAAACATCACCATCATGGATGCAAATAAGAAAATACATAGAACCACTAGGTTCTTAGAATCAATGTTGATATCAAAAGGAACACAGATGTTAAACATGGAGGCAATATTGCAATGGAATTTGTGGCTGTCCACATGACCAGCTAAGGGTAGGGCTTAAATTGCATAGGAGCTAACCAGAGCTCAGCTTTTGTACTTCTTTTTTTGGAGTGATTTTTTACATATTAGGCAAAACCCAGCTGAGCTCGTGAATACTGCACTCAGGAGCCCACCAGTACATTAACTTGAAAATTTACCCCTCTTCACATACAAACCAATTTTAGTGGACAGACCCATCAGGACTCGTTTTGCCTCGAACCGATCTGAGAGTCCTGAGGCCAATAAATTTTGGGTCTTCTCATATGTAAAGTAGAAGAGCACGGAGAAATCTATACTCTTCTTCCAAAAGAAGAGAACAGATTTGATCATGCTAATTTCAGGCTATTTCATTTCATTTCACTGTTCTGTCGTTCTATGAAATAATGAAAATATGTCCAAATACTGTTACATAGAAAAGTCTTTCAATTATCATTATTTTAATAGAATGTAACTACCGACTTCCGTATTCCAGGGGTTGTGGGTAGGGGGCAGCACTTCAGTTTTTTATTTGGGGGTGAGAGATTTGATGTATTAAAATCCAGAATATGGAATAAATAAAATGTTTGTTAAATTTAGGGGTGCAACCGCAAACCTTATTTTTTGCTCCTGGTTGTGTAGGTTTACAGTATGCCACTGAGTATGAACATGAGCTCTAAAGCAGTGGTTCCCAACCAGTGAGGCACTTGGGAGGGCACAGCGTGTTTACAGGTGGGGGGCGAGGAAGCTAGATGAAGAGCTGTATGTATTCTGAGTATGGAGCATTGGCTTCTATGTTAATGTTTCTACATGCTCAAAATGTGAGCAAATTGTTTTTAATTTGTTTTAATAAATCTAACTTAAATAGTCTAGAGTGTTTTTAGGTATGATTATTTCCACTGCTAGAATCAACTCTGCTAAGTCAAGGAGGAGAAACCTTTTAAACCCTTTAAAGTTGCAGTATTTTTAAGTTCTTCCTTGACAAGTTTAATTGTCTAAATTGCTGTTTTTAACCTGTCAAAAATGATCATTTTTCACTTTAATGTCACTACACCAGTACAATTAAACTCTATCTATATCAGGGGTTGATGTAGACGAAAATTGGGTCTGTTTTGCGGCCCCTTCACAAGATTACAAGCAATTAAAATGGCACTTCACAAAATTATAATCAATTAAAACAGCCCTTTCAAAAATTATAATCGATTAAAACAGCCTCTTCACAAAAATACAATTGATTGAAATGGCCCCCTTCACAAAAAGTACAATAAATTAAAACGGCCCTTCAGTAGAATTTTACCGCATATTTTAATCTATTTTATACATTACAGTAGACCCCCCCCCTCCCTATAACAAGGGTCCATACAGCACGAATCCTTTGAACACGGCAAAAAAATTACAATCGGGTTCCCTATAACACGTTAAAAGAGATGCGTATATCGTCTGTTTTTTCCAATTGTGCTGTACATTAAACATATGTGAAAGAACTTGTATGATTTATTTTATTCTTTTTCAACTTAAGAAATAGAACATTTTATTAAAATTAATCTGTGAATTTAAAAGCGATTTAATTTAGAGGAAGTGCATATCAGTTATCTCTGGTGCATACGTAGTATCAAGTAAGCAGTATTTAAATGAAATGTGAAATAAATTACTCAAATAAGGCGTGCAGCAGTTGAACAGCCTGGTTTACACTTCAGGTGGAGCATAGCTCAGGACCCGTACAACATGGATTCCTGTAACACGGAACATATCTACCATGTTATAGGGAGTCAATTGTATTTTAACGAAAAAGAGACTTTTATTAAAAATTGGTATGAAAATTTACAAAAATAAGTAATTTTCACAAAAATGGGACCCTGGAAAAAATTCCTAGATCGATGACTGTATATATATATATATATAAATATATAAATAGAAATGAACATATGCACATAGATATATCTCAAAAAACTTCTAAAAATGCATTAAAACAGCTTTCTACAGAGAAAAAAGAATCAAATAAAAGTGTAAAAAAAGTGCCAGAAAATTATATCATTTGTAGAGTATGCCCGTCTCTGATTTAATGAATTCTTAAAGAATGAAATATTGCTACAGATTATTTCCAGTATTCACTAACAAATAACAACCACTATCTTCAAGTAAACAGCATAAAATTTTAATTATAGAAAAAAGAACTGAAATTAAGAAGGGATATTTTATAATTCTGTATTATATTTCAATGCAACTGCAGATATGTGAAGTAATGCTTAGATAAGGAAGAGATCTTTAGACAAATCTAGTTTAAACTATTGAAACAGACTGTATTATACTTGATGAAGGCATACAGAGACAACAGATACACGCTTGATATATTTTTTAAACAGAAGTTTAAAACAAAAATAAATAAATAAATAGAATAAAAAATATGCAATTAGAAACTGTACATACACACAAAAAGATATTATATAATATCTTACAATTACTCACCATGTAAAAGTAACAAAAACTTTTTGGATGACATGTTAATAGTATGAAGTTTGGGAGCTTCACCAAGTTCCTTGACCTTTAAATTGAGTTGCACAGAAGGATCATTTACTTCTTGTAGCATACTTGACGACAGAATGTAGTTAACTTGCCAATTTAAACAATGAATTTCAGTCACTGTTGTAGAAAATGTCACCATTTAGTACAATGTTTCATATAATTACTTAAAAAAATTTAAAACAGATTTCACACTTTTCTTAAAGTGGTAGATTAGACCTCTTGAAAGATTTTATAGATTTTTTACAAGAAAAGTCAGGGATCATTGAAACATGTTTAAATGGACTTCCCTGTCTATCCAAATGCAGACAGAAAATATTCCTCACATAAATATGGGCTAGGATCCCTTAGAAAATCTCCCACAGAGGCCACCCCCCCCCATAGGCCTAGGTCCCTAGTGCAGTCAATTGGCCTCTATCTACAAACAAACAACAAATGCAGACACAGTAATTTTTATATCCACTTTTCCCTGATCCTGATTGATACTGGTTATTCAATGTTACATTCATGTAAGCTAAGTTGGGGTCTAATTTGAAACATGCTATCTAAAATCAATAGGACTTGTCACAGAAAGTTGAAACTCACATATGTGTTATACAAATAGTATAATACGTGTGTGTCTCTAAATCACATCAGTAATGTTCCAGTTACTGATGTGATTTAGAGACAATCACATTTTTACAACAAGAAATATAGAAAATTATTAGATTTTCCTCATTGAAAGTAGATTTTGTTACTTAATGTTTTAATGAAGGAAGGTGAACTTAAATGTAAAGAAATCTACTTTGTTGGGGATTTAATAAACTTTTATCAAACGAAATGTAAAGTCAAACGACTAAGTCCAAGCTTCAAATTTGTGCATTTTTCAGAAACATACATTTTTGAAAAAACTCTAATTGTATCAAAACTACCTTTTCCTTCCTTCTTTCCTTTTCCTTCAGGTGGTGGAAAAAGGAAAGCAAAAATGCTAATTTTTGAATTTGTTTTAAGTAAATTGAATATGAAATGAAAAACTATAGTCTAACCTCTAATAAAAATATTATGTTTTCATCTTAAGCTATGACAGTTTAATTAAATTTGTTTTTTCAATTTAAATTTCATATCTATGTCTCACTTATGTTTATTATAATTGTACATAAAACATTTATGCTGAAATTCGAATTTTGACTCATATTATTTGAGTGTTTGTGAAGTGTTATTAAGTGTTTCATTGCACCCTGGTATTTGAGGTACAATGAAACACTGACAGACCTTTTGTAATTTTTTAAATATGAAAAAGCCATTTACAAACTCACAAGAATTCATTTAGATGGGAAATAGAGTAGGTTAAAAATGTACATTAATTTTATTTTTGTACATGCAAATTTGTGAACAGAAAAAAAAAATATATAGTAAATTTTGTTTCCTTGTACCCCAACTTCCCCTACATACATTTTTTGCTTTTCTTAAATATTACAGAATTTGTTGATTTTGGTGCTAAGCTTTTTATTTTGTTATGTTATATATTGTAAGATACTGTGTATTATTACAGGATTATGCAATTAATAATATCAGAATCATCATCTTAAAATTCCATTTTCTGGCAAACTACTGTCTTTCATTTAATCTGTACACTTATTTTCAAGAGTGTCTATGCCCATAAAGTTGATTTCTTGATCTTTCCATGACCATGATAAATGCTAATCCCTATGTCAAAAAATACATCATGCTAATACAAAGGTTTTATTGTTTTCAAGCTATGTCACAGCGATTTAATACCATATAATAAACAGTCAGATTACATATCAGAAGTCTTACTCAATACTTTTATATATTTACTTTATATATAATCCAAATAGTCTTGTCAAAACAAATATTACATTTTTCATAGCCAAACAAGCTAAATAGTAATACAATATTATCAAGAGTGATTGTGGGACTTCTTTAAAACCACTGAAAAGTGCTTGGCAAAAGTACTGGAGATGTTATTTATTTATTGGCTAGCAACAATAAGTGAACAATTTAATAAAAATTTTTAATTAATATTTAAAAATAGTATGTTATAACTTTTATTAGCTATTGCCAATAAACATTTTACAAACACTTTTCTCATACAGATCTTATGGGAAATTTTTACCTTAAAAATCAAATCCATATTGCCAAAAATCATAAGTGTATTTAGCTATCATAAATCTGCAAAAAAATTAATTAAATATAAAATAAAAGTCAACTTTTAAACCCACACCATTGGACATTTAAATAAATAAATGCTCAGGAACAAATAATCATTCACAAGAAGAATGGGAAGATTAGAATTGGAATGCTTGAGCATAATTTTCCGTGCAGTTTTCCCCCTTGCTCAAAAAACTCTGAAATTCTGGAAATGACTTGCTCAAAGTACTCAGAATTCAAGATATACCCCGGTCTGCAACCCCCCCCCCTTAAATATTAATAATCATTACTCTAAATAAATATCACATATATTTATTTTAGACACAGAAAAAAAAAATTAGCCTTCTAGGGTTAAGTACTCAGCCTATATACTTTATTATGTGAAAAAGCACAACAAATGCAATTTTTACTTTTGTGAAAAAATAAAACATTTAAAAAGATGCAAAATTTCTTTATAGATAACAAATACAGTAAGAGTTCTTGCTTAGAAAATCTGTTCAAGTTTACACATTTAACCAAATAAACTTGCAAGTCAGTTATTGATGAAAAAGTCAAACAATTTTATTTTTATTATTTGCAAGACTAAGCATAGATTTCTCACTAAAGATGAAAAAAGGGTGAAGGGGGGAGTGAAAAACCTAATGTTTATTTGAAAATTATTACCACAATCATGAATACATTTGAAAATGCAAAGCAGACACTTGTCACAGGTACTAGCTGTCTTGAATTTTTCAAAAATCTAACCAATTTTTCATTTTTTCCCAAGAGATTTCAGCTTGATAAAAACACAGGATGTTATGGAAGAAATGTTATGATTCATTTAAAAGTAGTTTCATCCAAGCATTTGATGCTTCTGGGAAGGAGATTCTTTGTCACATTTTTGGCAATATCTCAATTTTTAAAAATGACACAATTACTCATTTGCTCACCTCCTAAAGTTGGTTTTAAACAAATTAGACACATGTGGACTACAAAAATCATAAACGTCTGTTGAATATGAGGAAAAAGCCTTTCCTAATGAATCAGGCTTTTGTGTATTTTCTTTCTCTCCTACACAATTGCCATCCTGAGTAAATAACAAATATCTAAACTAGTTCATTCCAACTTACCTTACTATCCCATTGTTTCTTGATTCACAAAACTCACTGACATTTTCTTTTTTTAATGGTCTGTGACCAACCTGATATGAATGCGGCAGTCAATTTATCAAGAGCTTCTAATCATGATCTAGTACTCTAATTTATTGACTTTGATCTTTTTATTATTATTATTTATTGACCTTAGGTACCCTGTTTTCTTATGCAATAAAGTTGGGATAATCTCTAGGAATTAAACTGTACATGTGAAAGTGTAGCCAAAACAAGTTTATAAAGAACAAGAGTAAAAATATGACCATGATATCCTCTCAAGGACTCGATGAAATGCAAGGACTCTTGGGACATTTCTTGACACTATTCTATGAAGCCCAGAGTTACAGACTGGCCCATTATCATACTGATTATAAGTTCTAGCAAGTTAACTTTACAATAAATTAATTCTAATCATACTTGAACCGTCTAAGAAATTTTGTAGAATATGTACATATATAGACTAACAACAATATCAACACACTTGAGAAATTAAATTTGTAATATCATGAAGTATCATAAATAGCAGGAACAAGGACCAAACACCAGACAAGCATGATGGACTGACAGAGAAGTTTAAGCTGCTTTTATAGTACGAACCATCACCTTCAGCTATAAATGAGATCATATATTACATTTGAGCTATTTGCCAGTTATTAAACATAAAACTACATATCATTGTTTTGCTCTAAATTACATATGAATAATTTTATTGGGTTGATTTATAACAATTCGAAGTTCATTTGGTCGAATGCATTTATATTTTAGCTCATTGGAGGTATTAAATTATGTACCTATGACCCTATCACAAAATTTCAAGCAATGCAATCAGACATTTATCATAAATGGAACATCATAAAATTTCCTTTCACAAATAAGTTACTTTTTTCCTAATTGAGATGCTTATCAGAATACGATAGTGATCACTATTTCATTTCATCTGTTTTTTTTTTGTTTGCGTACGCATAACCCAAAAAGAGTCACAACTGGGATGTTTGTTTTCAACTAATGCAGCCATAAAAAACTGTGATCTGGCACATAACACTTTCAGTTGGGGGTAAGAAAAGAGCCTATCCCCCTGTCTATCCTATAATGCGGGTGTTATATTTCATAAGTACTAACAATCACAATTTTAGACTCCAGCTGTTAGTATAAATGATGGCAGCTTCTATTGTTTATAAATGGCTATTTTGCACGCTTGCAAGTTAATGATTGCTTAGTTTAATCATTATCTGGCCTTCCTACTTCAAATCATCTATACTTATTAAAGATATTTACTAAGCATTAGAGAATTAGGGATTCATTTAGAAATGAAAAACAACTTTTTGCAAGTTAGAAAATTGTGCAATTTTGTGACGTGCATTGATCTGAATTTATGTCACAAGCCTGTAAGAAATGAAGGTTTAGGAAAAATAAACTTTAAACATTTCGAGATTGCACCAAACCAGGTCTGAATATTTTCTATGTGGTTCACAAAATAGATTTTTTTTCGAGAACAAAGTATCCCTATTTTTAAATCCCCTGCAGCTGCATTTACATACTCCATTAATCTATTCATGACGAATGTTGTTAATTTTCCGCGACAGGCAGCTATCTTCTACTTTATGCTTTCCGCATGCAATAAGCCTTATTATACCAGAATAAATCTTGAAATGTTTAATATTTTTGGTATTAATAGGTCACTAGAAAAGAATTTATAAGTGAATGCTCTCTACTTATCAGAATTTTGTTCTCAGAAGGAGAGCTCACAAAGTGCAGGTGCAGGAAACTTTACAAAAATAAACAAGTGCAGGAGTCTGCTTCAAACCGCAATCATAGGCGCTGTCGTATCCCCATATGCAAATTTCTAGAGCAGATGATCACTTTTGCTGATTGGTCAAGTGGTACTAATACTCTCTATCAATGATCCACCCCCCCCCTCTCCCATGTCAAAATCGATCTTAAAGTTTTGTTGCCTCCTGTCAAGAACATCTGCTTGAACGTCTCTCGTTTCTGTTTTACTTTCACTTCATAAAAACTTTCTGGAAAAGAAACGGGGGTAGGGAAATAAACTGTGGTGACTGGTACATAAATTCGCAGTCTCCACTTTCAAAAATACAGTCGCCACATAGCAAGTGGAGACCGTTAATTTTGACCTTTAGAATAAAACTATACTAGGAGAAATTTATCTTACACTCAAATACTTCTTATGAGAAAGAAGCAAAAATGTACAGGTCCTAAAGCATTAAAGTCTGAAACCACTAATTCTTTGCAGATGCTTCTGTCACTAATTTCATGCACCCATCCAAAATGTGTGTGACATGGAAAGTAGACAAAGTCCTAGTTCAGGTTTTTCCTAGTTTAGTTGTCTTAGTTTGAGTTCGTCTTCTCTGTAGAAATATAGCATAGGATTATGGAGAAAGAATAGTAACTGATAATAACAGATTTTTTTACATTGAAGGATGACTCTCTGTAACTAGTTTTCACTATACAACTCCCAGAAAGATCTGGCCCCACCAAAGACATAGGGATAACTCGGAAACGGAAAATTCCTGTTTCAAAACCATGTTGCATCTGCCAACCTAATCGTTCAGAGTTTTCCATGGTTGTCTACAAAACTTCATGCAAATATGAGTAAGGATCCCTTAGAGAGTCTCCCAGGAGGGCAATCCCACCCCCTGGCCTAGATCCCTAGCGTAGATAATTGGCCATAACCCACATTTCCATTTCCCAGAAAAATCTGTAAGTTCTGTGGACATTTGTTAGTCAGCATACACAGCAAGGAACCGTATTTTCCTGCCTATTATTCGTGATGGCATATAATATACATGTATGCTTTTCAGTGAAGAAAAAAAAATATTTTTTCAGATACATATAATCTGCAATCCAAATGGGAACATCGGATATCGTTTCACTTAGTACTCATCCAAATGAACATTTAGGGCCGGCACTAGGTTCCGCACGACCCACGGATCAGACGCATTAAATATTTCTGGAAATAACTTCAATTATTTCTATTCATATTTTTCAAAAACATTTATACTTTCGCATAAACTAAACAGTGAAAGAAGACTGTCGAACTGTCCATTTTTCCAGTAGGAATAAAAATATTAATTTTAAGTGAAATAGCTTATTTTATAAACTTTGTCCCAACTTCCCCCCCCCCCCCAAAAAAAAGAACCTCAGGCACAGGGCCCAGTGCCACCATGCCATTTGCCTGAGCCTTGAGCTAGCCCTGCGCACATCATAAATATTTTAGAGACATACATTATAAAAGAAAAAACATAATAAACAAAATAATTTTTATTAGTTTTAACAGGATGCTGTATTATACAGCTCTGTTTTTCTCATCCGCTTGGACACATTCAAACAAAAACAGGTATCTCACTTGCAATGCCTGGCTGACTCTCCCCTCCACAAATGATTCTGCTCACATGCCATCTTTGAGTGTTAAAACAAGCATTTTATTTCAGAAATATACACACAATGAGATGCATGCTATTTATTAATTCTTTTCAGCTGGCTGATTGCAAGCTGCTCATTTATGGATGGATTTTGAAAAAAGTGCAGAGGAGAAATGTTTCAAGTTTTAAGCTATACCGAAATTACAAATAATAGAGTTTTAGCTCAGCAATTAAAACAACATATTTAGAAACTGGGACTGAATTAATATGAAAATGTGTTATACAATTACATTGTAACACAATATTTTTTTCACTCTTAAAAAAAAAAGATAATTAATACAGACACTTTTTTTTTAACAAAATGTTTAAAAGTATTTACAGTTTAGTAAAAACTCAATATTTTAATGTTAATTAGAAGATGCATTTTGCTGGAGCCATCTGTTATTGAATTTTGTTGTAAATTCTGTACTAAAAATATTTCAGGGTAAAAAAAAAAGAAAAAGAAAACATAATCTGTGGCAATGTATAATACGCATCTTAAAATTTTAAACATTTTTTTTTACAGATAATCCACCAATTACAGAGAGGAAAATATATTATAAGTGTGTGAAAATTACTAGCTTTGATAAATTATTTAATCCATCAATGACATTTTTGATACCTGGAGATAACATCTAAATCTAAAAATAGTATTCCATTTGTGCTTAGCTCTATCCCTTAGCAAATAGTTAGAATTTATTTTAAACCAGTTTGATAAATAAACTTTCATGACAAATTCAGTTAAATTCGAAGAAATTCGTTGTTTTGTGAATGATACTTGGTGAAATGCTTTGATTTCCTGCTGAAAAGCTTTAGTGGTAATGACTTATTTGAGACCTTTCCAAATTACTACACGACTGAATTAGTTCTAGTGCTCTATGCACATAGACTCAACAGTATGCATGATAAACAAGTACAAATACGTAATCTCAGTTGCCCAACCTGACTTAACAGTACTAAGAATGAAATTCCAACAAGGATCAACAGTTAAAGGAACTAAACTATCCTTTTTCTTCTAAACAGGTCACAAAGCACCAATGTGGCATTACATGAAAAAGTGCATTTTTCATTGAGAACTGAAAAATTGCAAATGCAGAAGACATTATTTGATTGGCAAACTAACTTAGGCATATATTATCAAACCCAGTTGGCTCATTTCCTGCACTATTAGAATAACAACAGGGAAAAATAATTATGTTGTCTATGCCAAGTAAAAAGTGTCTAATTTTAACCAAATTCCAAAAATTCAAGTCCAATGTGGGGACAGAAGATATTATCCAATCTCAATAATATTTTACAGCGTTTTTATTGAACCCAGAGAGAACCCTTTCCATACTATTAGAATAGTAATTTCAAAATTGTTTTTTTTCTGCCCACCCTAATGTACAATAGTTTGTTGTTAACGAGTTTTATGCAGCCCTTGTGACAAAACCCTCATTAAAACTGGAAAATAAAAAACTTTCATTATGTTTACAATCTGTTTCTGCACATTGCAGTAAAAAGTTTTAAAATTTTGAATTGCTGAGATATAAAAGGTTAAGTTATTTTTGGAGGCCTAGTAATGCTTTCTTTTTTTTTTTTTTTTTTAAAGTTGATGATGAAATAATTATAAAACAATATATTTCACATTACTTACTTACATTTTAAACTGTCTTTTCTCAATCTTTCTTGCAGTAGCACAAATTTCTCGGAGAATACTTTACATAAAGCAGCAGTTGATTCTAATTAAAAAAAAAAAAAGCAGAATTTTACATGCATGATTTAGACAAATCAAAATTAATTCAGCAAGTAGAAAATAATAATATACATATAATAAAGGAAAATAAAATCTTTCGGGCCTCATAAAGAGAAATTACATAAGGATTTCTCAAACTGCACTTCACAAGAAGATAGCAAGAGCTCTGTGATAAAAATATTTCATTGTTTTGCCCTGAACTCTCTAAACTCAGATTTACACAATACTGTGCTTTGTGAAATTATACATAGTGCTCCATCAGAGTATGAATTTGAGAAACCCTAACTATGCTTTTGATTAAATTTTAGAAGAAATTTATATTACTTTCACCTAAATTTTACATTTCTATACAGCGTGATTATAATTAAACCTCATATAATAGCATTCAGCAACTGAAATGGGTGAGCCGATTGACAGCAAATTTGGCATATGGGCTGCACATGAGATGCACTCAAAGAATTATTTTAATTTAGTTCATAAATTTTTTACTAGGTGAAATTTTTTAATGATCAAAAAGTGACCTAAATTAGTTTAATAAGTCTATAACAATTGGATAAAAGCTGAAATAGTTTGTAAATTTCAAATTAGCCTCATCCATTGTTAATTTTGCTGTTTTGTCATGCAAAATGCCACCTAGTGGACATTTTTTGAAATAAATTTTTGTTTGAAAATTCTTTGAGCGCATGCACAGTAGGGTGTATCACGAAAATTTTTTTTTGGAAAATCAAACTTTCAAGTTCATAAAAAGTTGTCACTGTCATCACATATCAACCAAAAAAAAATTTTTTTGAAATCGAAATATATTTAAGTATCCCGGAATTAACTTGAAATTCAACTTTTTTGACCTAAAATGTGTATTTAAAAAAAATAGGTATACATGAATATAAAGTATATTTATATTTTTTAAGTACAAAAACTTGAAGTTTAGAAAGACAACAGACTTTTAAAAAATTCATTTGTACCATTAACTATATTAGTCTGCCGGAATCTAATTTTAAAAACCTTGCTATTTTATCAAATATTCAAAAATTTCCAGACGATATTTTACATTGTTAAACTTCTAGCAACAGTGCAAATAAAATGTATATTAATTTTTCATTAGTTTATTAGTTTCTCGGTCTCTTTTTTATTCTGGGGGGGGGAGGGGTAACATTAGAAATAATTACACATTAGAAAAAAATTTGGAGGAACAAAAATATATTAAAATTAAAAATCAGAAAGTGTGATCTTTAGATGAAAAATGTTACAAAAGATATAAACAAACACATAAAGGTTACAAATAAACAACATTGAATATGTTAAGGTTATTCAAAATAAATCTTGATTTCACAGTCTATTTATTTTGATAATTGTAGGCAGCGTATCACAAACTCAAGTAGCTTTTCCAACCTACAACCTGATCCATTACAAACTCCAGTGTTTGTGAGAGTACCATCACATCCAAGAGCTTTGATAGTTGTCACATCAATGCAGTTACATTCCATGTGTTTCATTATTGATGATACAATGTCTTTCCCAGAACCACTGTCTGCAGTTACATGACCAAGATATATTGAACCTGGTTCTTCAACCAAAGATATGTGTTCTTGTATAGTTTTTCGAACAGATTTACCGCGTACATTTTCTTTGACTATAGTTTCATCTTTCCAACCATCAAAATAGAGAGAAATTATTTCTGAGGTGCAAGTTGCAATACTTTCACGGTACTTTACTCTTTCACGAAAAACTTTCGATTTATCAATTACCGCCGTGTGATTTTCTGGTGTCACAACTTTTAAATCCTGTAAAAGAGCACTTGCTAGTTGCGGTCCCGCTCTATTGGAAATTGCTCTGCGATCACATGCTCTGGAAAATGATGGCAGATCTACTGGAAGGACTTGCTTTACTGAAACGCTAGAACTTTCCTTTTTATTTTCTGGTATTTTATTTTTTATAGCTAAAACTTCACTTGAATCCTGCTGAATGGAATTGCTGTCAGTGTCGCTGACAATGACTTCATGTCGTAAAGTAGGGATATTTGTTGATTGGAGACTTCAGTTTAACTCGAATTGTATGGACTTTTCCTTTCTTTTAGCACGTTTCTCGATTTTTTTTACTCTCTACTGTGTCAATTCCTCCTATAACCATAAGCCTCAGGTTTCGTTGGTCATTCAAGAACTTGTGTTCCAGTTGTGGAACCTTTCTTTGCACTGGACACAAACATTTCACTAAATCTCTACATTTGCATGAACAAATATATAAGATTATTTACAATGTCAGATTCTGAACTTTTCAACGAACGTTTTAAAGCTCTTGGCATTTTTTGTGTTACACCCTGATGATTTTTCATTTTTTCAGATCTCTCGTGTAGTTTTAAAATCACAAAAAACAATGTTGCTTACAGATGAAACAGGAATAGAAGTCTTCTTCCATATTTCTTCTAGTTTACGGGCCACTCGCATTGCAACTACCTTTTTCTTTGGTTGACATCCTTCAGACTTCAACTGATTTCTTACCCATTCAAAATAACGTAGTACATCAATTTTAGTAGGTAAAACATTGCTATCACTTATATCTAGAGGTTGGCCGACAATTGGATCGTCAGTAGTTTCCCTTATTGATGAAGAATCAGTTTTTCTACTCATGATGGTAAAACTACAAAACCAAATTGAACTCAATCACAAATCAAAAACATAAATGTTCACTAAATGGGCCCTTTGTACATAAAAAACACTAAAAACAAACTGAAAAAGAAAGGAAGGGTGGACAAGGGAGAGAGAAGTAATCATGTGATGGTCTTGGACTTCCCTTATCTCCAAAGTCATGGGGGAGCTACAGTTTTATCACCTTGAAATCTGAGCCCCATATTCGCCTACAAAAATATTCTTGCTATTTCGGAACGCTGTACTACAGTGTCTGTATTATAAATACAATGATTGAAGATATGAAAGATTCTTCAACATTTCTTAAATACGGCTAGTTGACAAAAAATTGGAGATTTTCAGTATGATTCCGGGAGATCTAAATGTTCAATTTCAGTCGCAATGCATATTTTAATTGATAGATTCCATCTGAAATTGCCCATTTTTGCTGTTGAATATTTAATTTTGATTTATACATACTATAAAAAAACGTTTAAAAATATCGTTTTGACTAAAAAAACTGACAACTTCAATGTCATTCAGGGAGACCCAAATATTTTTCGATTAAAAAAAAATTTTTTTGGTAGGTATGTGATGACAGTAACAACTTTTTATCAACATTCACCCATTTTAGCTTTAAAACCCCATTTACAGCGAATATTTAATAATAACCACCCACTGCAACTGCACTTTATATAAGGATTAACTTTCTTCTCTGAATAAATATATACTAGTATAGATAAAAACTTTGAAGCAGCATCTTTTAATACCTGTTGATAAACAAAGCTGTTAAACTTCATTAAAAAAATATACACTAAATAATTGATAAAAAGAATTAAGCACAATCTACTACACTATCAGTGAATAATGGCATAAGTAATCATTCATTTATTTAGCTTGCCAGCAGCATCTAGAAAACAGAAATCAAGCACTGTTACAGAATTAA
Source organism: Cheiracanthium punctorium (assembly GCA_038373885.1). Classification (NCBI taxonomy): domain Eukaryota; kingdom Metazoa; phylum Arthropoda; class Arachnida; order Araneae; family Cheiracanthiidae; genus Cheiracanthium; species Cheiracanthium punctorium. The sequence goes on along the minus strand of JAWZYV010000410.1, from coordinate 125,788 downwards.
CTCCTTTCTGTTATCAAGCCCCTCAATAAAAATAAATAACAATGAAGCAGAAACTCTATAAAATAGCATATTTAAATACCTTTTGGTAAACCCAGCTGTTGGAGCTCATTTTTTAGCAAGGATTCTTCTTCAATACCATGCTTTGCAGAACTGATAAATATAAATGAAAGAGCAGCAGTTGTTGCTTTTATATCGCCTATTTCTAACAAGTATATAAATGATTACATTTGTAAGAATCTATCAAAATCAAGTGCCACAATAGATCATATAACAGAAAAATGTAACATCCAGTAATGAAAGTGTTCATTTTTAAAATACTTACCATATTTTGCATCAGATGTCAATTTGTTGATTTTGTCAAACTATATAAAAGGAAAAATTAAATAAATTAATACAGTTAAAAAGTATTTAAGACCATAGTAAATATGTAAAAATTCCAACGTTTTTCACATTTTGATTTACTTTTGCCTGACAAACCTAGAACAGGTTTTAAATAAAGCCTGAGAATAACATAGAGAAATCTTACATACTCCATAATGATTCAGTAATAAAAATATCATTTTATCTTTAGCAAATGCCATGAAAATATTTAAAGTGAACAACCATCAACAGCCATATAGATAAATAGTGTAAATATTTAATTATTTTTTTAATTAAAAAGATAAAATGTTTAATTCAAAAATTTAAAAAGAGAAATATTTTAAAACTATTATTGTAATCTACTTTTGAATTTAGCGTACATTTGTCAAAGCTGACACCAAATGTTACAATTACTGCAGAATTCACGACAAAAAATTACAATGCACAATTTAATAGGTAAGACAATCTTTCTGTTTTATACTGTTGAGCAAAATAACTGTACCATTCAATAAGGAATATTGAATAGTTTTAAATTTTTATGCTTAAATTTTGCAAAAAAGCAGTCAATGTTCAACTATGTACAAACTTCTTTTTATTAATGTGACATCACTAGTTTTAATTTCCTGTTAAAAATTTTAGTTATAAATTTTACATTATCAGTTGTCATATTAATTCTATCAATGGAATACAGAATATTTCCCTGTTTTCATAATTTACTTTAATAGAAATTGTACAAGGTGCCGTTCATCTGGGCATGAGGGAGCGAAATGAAATGGCAATTAGAACACAAAAACATATATCCTTTATATATAGATACACTAATACACTCAGTTTACATAGATGGTTTCATTCTACCGCACATCGCGGGCTCATCTCAGTTACTCCACACACAGCGCACATTTTCAAGTGTTTGTTTATAGCGCTCGTGGTTTTTAGTTAAGTCCATGAACATAGAGTTTGGGTTAAAGAGTGCAGACACCAAAGAAATAAGTTATGTTCAAATGAACATCAACTTTTTATAAATAATAAAATCTAGTGTTAACATTATTATTTCTTACGCCTTTTGGAACAACTCACATACATCAATAGGATTTCCCAAGATTCCATCAGCTACTTGAGTACAAAGAAGTTTCATTTTCACAGAAGTCTGGAAAAAGAAAACATATTTAAAAGTATAAATTAGCTAGAATAAAATGTTTCAAGGATATTGTGATTTTTAATGCATTTGCTTAAAACGTGTGGTTGGAAAGTAATTATTCTATTTGGTTTTATTTTATAAACTGGCATTTATTCCTACACAAATTGGCCTAATTAGACACCAATTTAAATATTTTTAAGGTTCATAATCGAAAACTCATTTTTATACAACTAATAGATAAATTTATTCTGTTTAACATATTACTATATTTTATGTCACCATCCTTAAGAATATTTAGCTAAAAATAAAAGTAGAAAAAAATATTTTTTTAATTTTTTGCTATAAACTTTCACAACCTGTGAAAGTGACTTCCCTGAGAAATCTCTTCACTTTCACAAACTACAGGGTGAAAAAAAAAAACACTTTCGAAATGGGTTGTTACTTAAAAAAAAAGAAAGAAAGAAAATCAAGTCACTGGCATGTAACATAACTAGCAGAACTGAATATAAAGAATGTAAAACACTTGGCTTGTTACTAATTACTCAGCAATTGGTCATTCTGAAACATTTGAAACACAGTTTTTATGTGACGAAAAAAGTTAAAGATTCTAAAATTATTCTATATATAAATTAGTTATGCTAGTTATTAATATTAAACATGCCTAATCCATTACACAGAAAAAAAGAGCACATTACCGTAATTTATGGAAGAAACGCCGCAGCGTTTCTGAGTTTAGAAGTTAAAAAATAGTAAGTGTGGCATTTACAATATTTTTAATTTTTTTTAGCCGATCTTCAACGAAAAATCGAAAAATTCATTTAGTGATAATTTTCTCAAAAGATGGCACCACCACCGACACGTACTCTTTAGCGTGCACAGATCACAGCGTAGCGAATCAGAATGCGAACCTACCCCCATAGAAAAGAGGTTTGATCTTTGATCCAGTTTTGGAGAAAGTCAGAGCGCCCTAGATGGGTCCATGTCCCGTGCTCTGAAGTGGATGGTTTCATACATCCAACCAATGTCTCCTCAATTAAGTAAAAAGAAAAAAAAAAATAGACGTAAATCTCTTACATCTACGTTTTACAACTATGATTAAATTTTAATGAAGTTTTGAATATATATTTTGAAGGGTTAAAGTTCTGTAAAATACCACAAAAGTGCATTACCCTCTACTAAATGTACCCGTTTTTCACATGAACCTCTATTGTTCTTAAAATACTGAATTCCAGCCAAAATTAGTCTATGTGGCACCCGGTGCGAGTTTAACCCTTCCCTTCCCCCCCCCCCAAAAAAAATAAAGTTAATCTAAAAGCTTTTTTTTTTTTCGCCGTGCGGCTTTGCGCCCTGTGCGGGAGCACTCTATCGAATAAACACTGCCAACTAATTGGTATGGTATACTCAAGAAATGCTGAGTGCTTTTAAAATAAATCCCAATGTTATAAATATCAAAAATATTAAATAGAACCATCAAGAGTTGTTACACAACATTCAGTTTAAAACAACAATTTACTGAAGCAAGCTCATTACGTAATCAACAGCTGGCCATCCGTGGGGGGGGGGGGGGAATGTTTACTTTTAACTGGAGCCTCTGCTCACACATCGATTGCTGTGTTTTCATTTTAATGGCGCCTGGTAGAGTGTCTGAACTTTGTGCGGATGCAAGAAGATTTTTAGAAGTTATTTTTTTATTTCTATAAATTCGCCTTTGTGAATATAAACATTGATAGTCATTATTTGAAAATAGAAATCGTAAGCTTCGTAAAATAGCGGTAAATACTTCAAAACATTCTATGGGAAGGGGGAGAAAAAAGGAGATTTTTTTTTTTTTACCGTTTATCCAATTTCTCCCGAAATATATCCGATCAACTTAATAGCTTTTCTAATAAATTAGGTCTAATAAGTAATGCAACATATTTTTTTTATTTATTTTTTGTTAATTAAGAAATTATTTTAGAAAATATTGAATTTAATCTGGCATTGACTTCTTCTGGCCACGATCAACCCCCCCCCCTCCTCACACCAACGATCATGGCTGCGGTGTTTATGCCGGGTGCAGCGTTTCTGATGATTTTCTAGCTAACTAAGATCATTTTTGTGGCTGCGGTGTTTTGATATGAAATTTTACTTAGAATGAAATATGAATACAGTAAAACCTCAATAAGTCGTCACTCAAAGGACAAGAAATTTTGGAAAACTTAAGCAGAGTATTTTCTAACATTACTCCATGTGCATTACTGAAAAAAGCATGTAAATTTAAAAATTTTAACTTTTATAAAAGCAATATGCATTTAAAAATAATGCTAATAGATAAATAAATAAATAAATAAATAAATAAGAAATGGCCATTTATCTCTGGAGAAATGTGAAGTTATGGCCAATTATCTGCGCGAGGGATCCAGGCCAAGTGGGGGGGAGGGTTGCCCTCCATGGGAGACTTTCTAAGGGATCCTAACCCATATTTACGCAAAGTAATTAGGATTTTAAGTTCCTAGAAACATATCGCTCATTTACTGCAACAGCGTCATGACTCCAAAATCATCATTTTGCAAAAAATGCATTTGAATTTCCATGAAAGTGAAGAAACGCATATTCTACAAAACGCTACTAGTACCATCGTTCCGCTGGTGAAATTTAAAAGGTCGGAAATGACTCTCTGCCAGTTAAAAGTTCGCATTAATGTAATTGTCCCTGTAGTATCAACTGAAAAATCATGATTTTTGAATTATGACGTTGTGGCAGCAAATGAGCAATATATTAAAACTCCTTAGCTTCTTCCCCTATACTACATAGTGGAGGATATCTATGCAAAACTGATACTGAATGTAGAAGAGTATAAAAATGCTCTTTGCATTTAATAAAAGCTCTTTGAGAGTTGTTCTTCTTAAAAATATGCAACTTTAAAACAGTTTTTTGTTTAAAGAAAGTGAATGCATCAGACTTGAAGAAATTAAAACCGTTTCTTTGCAAGCTTTTCTACATATTCTTATAAACGGCCAGTGTATAAGAGATGTGAAACATTGAAGAAAAAATCTTAAACATAGTATTTTACAATATCGTCCAGAACAGATAGCATGTCAGTTTAATTTGCCATGTCACATATGCATTTAAGAATTCAATCAGAAAGTTATTTAATACATATTTTGATTATTGTCTATATATACGTATATAGTACAGTTTATCAAGGAAATTATATATTTTTTATTTCTTTAAGTCTCTGACATAGTTGCTTTTAAAATTGCGTGTTTAAGAGTTTTGTGACAAGTGTAGTGAGAAAAATACTACATAACCTTTACTGAATAAATTGTCTCTTATAATATGTAAGTATTTAATCAGAAATGTAATGCTTTTATTTAGTTCTATATTGAATTCTGAAACATAAATACTTACTATTTTGGATAGAGTTGCTATTTCAGCTAAGACCCAGTCAGGGCAATCTAGTTCACCACAAAAGCGGAATTTCTGAAAAATTAAGATAGAAATAATAAACACAGGTCTATGAAGTAAAAAGTATGTTCTTTTCTGTATATAAACACAGTTATTATTACTATTAGTACAGTTATTATTAGGTTGTAATGAAAGTTTCCCGCCATCACAAATATCTTCTGCAAACAGTTCACGTAGTCTGTTTGCTCATATTTTGTCAAACAATTTTTGCCATTTGAAAGAAAGCGACTTGCTTTAGAATACTGTGTTGCTAAAAAATATCCTTATCATTAAGTACAATGTGTCTGAAATGGAACTATCACGTTACTGGATTAGAACCATCATTTACTTCCAGTTCTGTTGCAAAAATTCAGCTACAGAATGTCAAAGAATTATGTGGGTAATTTATATTTTACTGTTGTATCATATGGCACTGTGAAGGTTTGGTACTGAAAGTTAAAAAACAGGGCCTATGACATTCAAGGAGCTGAGCGTTTTGGCCGGTCTACTGATGTTAAGGAGGGACACCTGCGAGAACTTGTGCAAGAAGATCAGTATTTAACCATATTGAGAGCTAGCTAAAGAGTTAGACATTAATGCCATGCCCATTAGTCATGCTATGCATCACATAAACTTGATGTACAAGTTCAATCGCTGGGTGCCGCATGAGCTGACTCAAGCAGATTTGGCGGAGAACTTTCGTTACAACCTGATAAATTTATTCGCACTATCAAAATACTAGTGTATGTGTGTGTGTGAGAAATAGTACCTTTCACACTATTTTGGGTGCACACTATTTCACAATAATTATAATAAGTAAATCATATTCTAGATTTTAGATCTGGCACACTCACTAAGACAGACAGCTATTGCTGAAAAAAAGTCAGTATGCCATCTTAAGGAAGTTTTTTATTTACTGCAGCTAGTGCTGTCTGCTATCTCACTATTGGTAATACCAATCTAGAAAAACAACTCTTTTCACCTCATTTTGTTTCACAGTACAATAATGACTTCAAGTAACATTTTAAAGAAAAATTACTTTTAAAAAATATCTTCAGACCTAAACCAAATCATTTACTAAATTTACAAAATTTATATTAATACAGGGTTCATACGAGTCCTAAATTTGATAAAATTCCAAACTTTTTAAAAAATTTTTAAAACATACTATTATTTGAGAGAACTTCTTTACGTTTTTTATAAAACCAGGATCACATGAAATATCAGACCATTTCGAAGTTTAAACGCTATTATTTTCATAAATTTTAATTTCCCAATCCCCCGGCTTACGTGAGTGCCCCGTATTTGAACTTAAGAAAGGTGTTTACTTTACAAGAGTGAAACTTACCATGATCACCGAAAAATACAAAACAAAAAATATTAGAAACTAATTAAATTAATTATGATAAAAAATATATTCTTGGGGCCCCTTCCTCTTGTTTAGTAAATTTGCCTGTAATTAATTCCACAACATTATAGACAAATTATCATATAATATTCCACACTTCCAGGACAGAAAAAAAGAGGTGTTTTCTCAAAATAAACAGAAGAAATTCGCAAATTACAAAACATAAAAACGGCTAGAAACAGCAACGGGACAAATACTCCAATTGGTTAGTGAGACATGACGTAGCAAAACGTGAGAGGTCCTCCCCCCCCCAATCCCTGTGACATAGCTCTCTGTGAACTTACTGACATCTATCCAAACGGGGCGAAAAACGGGAACACCCGGTAGCTAGCATATTCTCCGCCGTAGCGTCAGTATCATGTCCAGCTCAGAGCGATTTAAATGGAACCTTAGGCCGGTCCATACAATTAAGCAGGCATTAAAACTGTCAAAATGCTTGATTTTTTTCACTCTTTTTTTGTTTAAACAGAATGTATCTTTATCTAAAAATATTTTGAAACGCTTTTTCATCCAAGCACATATTGAAAAAAAAAATTAAGAAATTATTAGTTGGTTAATGCTTTTTTAGGCGCTTTTTCTACATCTAATAAATTAATAATAAATATATATCTTAATTTACTTTTTATTTGAATCTTCAAAAGATTGTAATATTGTTTTAAATATTTGTTTTTCGTAACTAGTTAATATTTTAATGTATTAATACAGCATTCTCCTTCTACTTCCCTGTATACGTATGTTTGCATTAATATGTTTTGGTTAAGTATAGCCATGGCAATTGTAAATTTTAATCTTTTTGTGTTTTCCCGGATTATTCAAATAATCGAAGTAGGCGCCAGCAGGGGGATCCAGGGTGCACGTACCCCCTCTCGGGGAGCCGGTGCCCCCCTTCGGGGACTCCTAATTCATTCGTCAGGGAATTTTTAAGATAAGAAACAATCCAATTTTTATTTTGAAATATGTTTAAAAAAACTACTTTCGCAGTACTTTCGTTTTCATGCCTAATGAGTACTTGTACAATTCTGCTGTACAGCTGCGGGGAAAAAAATGTCCCACTTGCTCTTTATTTCGCCGTCGTTCGTCATACAGGAAAGTTGTATATACCATTCGTTTGCAAATAACGCATACTTTAATTTTTTTATTAATTTAATTTGCATAAGGGGCCGTCTTCATATTTAATTCTGCATCAACTTCGTTTTTCTCAATGGCAACACTGTATTTTGACTTTATTAAACGAAAGAAAACCTTCAAATTACCCAGAATATAAACTTTCACCAATTTTCTACGATAATTTCCGGAGATATTGCGAATTATTTTTTGCGCGTTTTTAAGGGACTTTCTGCAAATTGAAAAACGCTATTTGTAGGTTCCGAACTTTTCGCCTTTCATTCATTTCGCTCAAGAGAGTTAAAAAAAATAAACATTGTTTTCAAGGAAAATATTTTTTTCATCTCTCTTAAAAGTTTTTTGTAGTAAGAATATCAAGGGTAGAAATTAGAATATTTAGTCAGTGGTCCAAATGACCCGTGAGTTCATAAGTTCCTTGGTTCGTACTCATGTTTTAAAGGAAAAATGCAAAACGACTGGTCACGATTTTGAAAATCTTTCTAATTTTGAAATTGTTATTGAGTATTTCCCTTGATGGTTCTCTTAGACAGGTGAAATGATGGCAGGAGTGAGAGGCTGTTCTCTGCTCTTCTGACTACAAGCGTGAATGTTACTCAGCTACGGTCAAACTTGAATGGTTTCATGATTGAAAATTTATTTGTTTGAATTCCATGTAAAAATCACAATTACATTTTTGCCGACCCAATATTATCACTGTGTTTGTTATTTCACTTTCTTTATTTAATATTATCGTCTGCAAAGTGTAATATTCTTATAAGACTTTTGGCGGAATTTTAATTTATATTCAGATGAAAATTTAAACAGAAAAAGTGACTTTGAATGTTTTTTTTATATATATAAAGTATGGGGAAGTCCAAAGACCCAATGTTTCCAATATTAAAAAAGGTCAAATTCATGCCTCGAATATTGAGATGTTAGTTTTTCAGAAATAGGACGTTGTATTGGAAGACATACATCTACTGCATCTAATTCTATACCTGGAAAATATTTTATTTTCGGGAATATGTAGCGGACGCAAAAATAGACGCTTTACAGAATCACCATCAAACTGTAAAAACCTCTAATTTATTTGCTTCAAAATTTGATATTTTTTAATACCGCTATCTTTTACTGTGTTTTTGCACAAAAGAAATGTAATTTACTTTTATTTTAAGCAATTTTCAAAAATTGTCACTTAATAAATTTATATATGGTCCCTTAACTCATGAAAATAATATATTTTATTTAATATAAATTAAACTACCGAACGAAAAAATTTGAAATTTTGCACAGCCATTACTTTCTGCATCTATTTCCATCGAAATTTTGCTATGTTTCTATTCATATTTTTTTTGAATATTTATTTAATAATTCATATTAATATTTTATTTAAAATCATAAAAACATTAAATTATGTTTGGGTCGTTTAGTTCTAATAGTACGAATAAAAATCAGCTTCTTACTATCAATATTATATGAGATATGATTTAAAGTATGAAAAAATATTTTAACATATGGGGAGGGGGATTTTGGGTGATCATAACTCACCCATTTTCAGTTCAAATTTGTTGAAAATGGGTATCCGGGGTGAAAATGACCTAAATTTTTTAAATATGAAGTGAAATCTAGGGGCTGCTATTGGGGGAAAAAAAGTTGGTGTGAATTTTAATCTGTAGATGGCCCCTTATGCAATTTTTATGCATAGAAAAATTAAAGTGTACGTCAATCGAAAACGATTGGTATCTGTAACTTTGCTGTACTACGATCGACGGCCGAAAAAAGTACAAGTGGGACTTTTTTTTCCGCAGCTGTACATATGAAGCAGCAGTACTGTAGTTGTACTTTTCCGGCTTTTAAAATACGCTGTCTAGCAATAAGTATTTGGACACCTATGCAAATGACGATATCTGCGGTACGTCACGGCCTCCGCCGGTATATATCGTGTAGGAAACAGTATCGGCATTAGTCGCATGCAAGATTCCGCGCAGTTCGGAGCTCTCTGATTTCGAGAAAGGTATAATTATCGGGTATCACAAATGTGGCCGATCCTTAAGGAACATATCTAGCGATCTGAAGTACCCAAAATCGACAGTGGCCTATGTGATTAAGAAGTGGAAGGTGAGCGGTGATTGTCGGAATGTGCCCCGAATCGGCAGACCAACGAAACTGGAACATAGAGACCGACGAGTGCTATCCAGAGAAATTCGGAAGAACTGCACACAACCGATGGCCCTCATCCGCAAGGAGTTTCAACAGGCATCCGGGAGTATTGTTTCAATGAATACCATCCGTAAGGAAGCACATCTGCTTGGTTTTCATGGTCGTGCTGCTGCCCATAAGCCTTTGATCACAAAGTCCGACCGCGCTGCTTGGTTAATGTGGTGCAAAGCACATTGAAATTGGACCGTAGATCGGTGGAAACGGTTTCTTTGGAGCGCCGAATCAAGGTTCACCCTTTACCGTTCGGATGGCAGGGTCTGGGTCTCGCGTCTGCCTGGAGAACGTCTCCTGCCAGAATGCATTGTGCCAACAGTCAAGTTCAGCGGAGGTGGAATTATGGTCTGGGGGTGTTTCTCCTGGTATGGACTGTGACCCTTGGTCCCCATTCATGGTAAGCTCAACGCCGATGCCTACAGAACTATTTTGGATGACAATGTGATTCCTACGTAGTGGCAGTTTTACAGGTTGGACCCCTTTTACTTTCAGGACGACAATGCCAGTTGTCATGTTTTGAGGTTAACCAAGGCTTGGTACGGTGTCAATGGAGTTCATCGAATGGACTGGCCTGCCCAGAGCCCAGACCTGAACCCTATCGAGAACCTCTGGGACGAGTTGGATCGCCGAATTAAGGGGTGCACTACCTGTCTAAAATCGGTATGTCTACTCCAAGTCGAGTGGAAGACAATACCACTAGCTGTAATACAGACTTGTGGTAAGTATGCCCCGGAGGGTTCAAGCTGTAATTGCCTCTCGTGGAGGCTCTACCAACTATTGATTTTGAGTTAGTTTTTCTTTTCTATCACAGGTGTCCAAATACTTATTGGTAGACAGTGTAGTATGAAGAGTCAGCTGTCCACTTGTACAAGTTGCAAGAAGAAAAGAAATTACTATAGGAAAGTGCCGAAGACACATGAGAATTGTGATCCCTTTCTGTGAGTATGACTGTTAATTAACAAATTTATAAATGTATTGTATGTATTTGTAAGTAAAAAAGTTTATCTGTCAGGACAAAACTAGAGAGTACTTTATCATGTCTGAATGAATGCAGAATTTCAATAGAAGAAAGTGGCAAAGTTCATAAAAACTTAAATAAAGTATTAAAAATTTGTAGAAGTAATATTGAAAAAGAAAACGTTGGTATTAAATTAGAGGAAAAATCGGTACTTACGTATTATCCCAGCGGTCCGCCAAGATGAGTGATTTTTCGCCAAGATAAATGCTGGACACAAGAAATTATTGATGGTTCCAAATACGATTGGCAACAGTTTGCCAGTATATTTAACGAAAAAAATATTTGGCGGGAAAGACCGCCGGAATAATAAGTAAGTATCGAAAAATCTAAACTAAATACAAGAAAAAAAATCAGAAACAACAAGGATATCTTCCTACTAAAAAGAAGTTATCAAATAACAGTAGTACATTTTCTAATCTTACTGTTAAAGAGTCAGAAAATATTTTTGAACGTTTACTATCAAATGATGAAATAATTTTTCAGACTTTGATCATTTGTATTAAAAAAAGTGATAGTAAATTTTAAATTAATTTTACAAGTGTAAATAATTTTTTTTTAGCACTAGGGTGCTATTTTTCTCAATACCAGAATGTTGTCTACGCAATGTTGTTGACAGGTTTTGTTGCTGCTAATGCCCTCTGGAAACCGCGGAGCGTTGTCAGATCCCCCACATAGAAAGGCGATGGGCGGCATCCACCTGAATGAGCCCTAGTAGGAGGAAATCCGACTTAGTTCGGGGTCCCCTAATTTCGAACCAATTCCTGAGGTGGCACAAACCCCCTGAAATCAGCCACCACCCACGGGAGATGTATAACAAAGCTTGCGTGCAGGTTTGTGACGTCGAAAGTACTAGGCCTTCACTGAATAGTAGAGTAAACGCTTGTACTTTTTTTGCTTGCTCTTTAAACTGTTTTAGTTCCTGTAAAGCCCGATTTGAGAGATAGTTTTAGATATAAAGTTAAAAATAGTACTATAGAGAAGTATTTATTTTAAGAAGTATTTTTCTTATACTTATTTTGTTCAAAATAAGCTTTCATTTGTATTCTAACTCCAAGTGAATTAAATACAGGATTTAAAGCAAAATTCACAGTACTACGTGTAATTAATTGTTATTAATATTAAAAGATTTTTTCAAATGTGACATATAAATTCATTCTAAACTTTTAAATGTCTTCTTTTTAACCCCCCCCTCCCCCTTAAAACGTAAATATGAATTTTTAAATTGAGACATTTTCAAAGAAAGTAGAAACAACACAAATGGTATTTATTATTTATTAAGCCAGAATTAGTACATTCAGAACGTCTGTTAAAATAAACGCATTTAATGATCATTACTTTCAGAATACATTTCTTACTATGCACTTGCTTAAAGGTTACCAAAAAAAAGTGGATTATAAGAGCTTAAATAATTTACATTATTTACTAGTACAACATAAATACAACATTTTTAAATAGAGATCATAAATAGTTATCAAAGCTTTTCCATAGGCAATTTTTTTCCCAAGAACATTGTCTGGAAGATTTTATTTTATAGTAGAACTGAGGAAAATTTTTAAAAAGAGGAGTATATAAATTGTAATTGATCACAAATGTAATTAATAAAGGTATTACTAGATTTAAAAAGTACATTCATGCAAGAGATCATATAATAAGAGAAAAGTATTTATAAAATCAGTTATAATACCCCCTTTCATCAGAAGTCCGTCAATGAATAAGTTTTAGAATTTCACATAAAACTAATACTGAATTCTTTTAAAGTTTTTCAGCTTATCACCATAAATATTACCTATTTTTTCCTACGTTTATATTACAACTTTTTTTCCTGATTTACAAAATTCAAAGACTAAACAAGCAGTTCATATTATTTTATAATTAAAGTTTCAGTTGATTTTTAACTAAAATTTGTCTCTTTTTTACGGTTAGTATAGATTATATATATATATTTTTTCAATTTTCTATCAACAAAAAAGTTTCCACCTAATAACAAGTATAGAAATTATAATTATGAAATTGCAATCGGAATTAAAGTGAAACAAAGTGGAATTTAAGTAAAGGTAGTTGATTCGATGATATAAATTAAATTTTTGTACTAGATTTAAAAAACACAATCAAGTTGAGCAAGCATAACTGCATTTCACAAGATTATATAAGAGTATTTTTCATACTTTTCTATACAAGATTATTTTTAATAAATATGCCAAATTAATTGAATTTCCTAATCAATATTTAGTAATTAATTTATAAAAGGAATATATAAATTTTAAGAAAAATTTAATCTTTTGATTTAAAATTCTATCCAAGAAATGAAGCACAATTATTAGATACATATTTAGTTTTTCAACATTCAAATGCAAAAATGCTGCAATGAGAAAGCAGATTGCTTATAAATCACGTATCTTAGCATTTATCCAAGAATATCAAGATTTAATTTACCTTACATATAAAAAAGGCATGCTTTAATCAATAAATACAAATTATATATTTAAAAAAATGTAGAGTATATAGCTATTTAAATTGAAAATCATTTGGATTTATTTTAAAACATATTCATAATGCCTTGCCAAAAGTTGTATTTTGCACTCTTACAAACAATAAACCCATACATAAAATTTCAAAAATTATAATAAAATAATTTTTCAATATATTTTTCTAAACTATTCTGTGTTTAATTCCATTTATCACATAATGTATACTGTCTGAATATTCTAAAAGAAACTGTATTTATTAGTTCATATACACAAATTAAACTATTACTTACAAAAATACAGATAAACCATCTTTGTTTATTTTTAACATAAAATATCACCAGGGAAATACAGCAAAAATGTTTCATTAAATAACGAATAATAAATATATAAGAAAAATACATGTTTAAAAATATAAAATACATTTAAAATATCTGTCAAGAACAACTTCATCCCAATAATTCAGAAGAGATGTTTCGCCTTTTAAAAATGTAGACAATATAAAGTACATATCTATTAAAAATTTTCATTTTAAACATATTTTTACCAATTAAGGCATTACTGAATTAAGAAACACACTCATGCAATTTATTAAATAATAACAAAGTACTTCAATAAATAAGTTCTAAAATTTGATTGAAAATTAAGTTTTTAAGGAGAATCACGATAAAAGCTATCAATTTCTTTCCCTTTTTTTACTTTCTTTTGACTGTTTTTTTCTCCTTTATATATTCAAAGTAGAAGCAATCATTTTAAATTGAGTTAAAATTTCAATTTTTTGAAACTAAAATTAGTTTTATTTTTTGTGATATTTTATTTGTTCTTTAATCTTCTAAAGGCCTAAATTTTTCTATCCACACAAAACAGTTTTCAACCAAAGATAAATATGGAAATCATAATAAATTTTGAATTAGGATTAAAATGAAGAAAGAAATCTAATTTCAGTTAAAGGTAGACAATTTTCGCTTATTATGCTGTTGCTTAGCAATATCATTTCTTTTTAAACAGTAGTTTTTTTATGAGAGCATTAGTAGACATTTTTATAATCTTTTTTTTTATCATTTTCAATTATATGACCAAACTCATAAATGTCTAAATGGGATAATTCCGAGTTTAATTGACACAATGTGATAAAAATAACAGCTGCGCGCTGATTACTTACCCTGAGAAATTCTGATTCGTAGGTTGCTGATACAAGCTTTCAGAAGAATATGTATAATGCTTTTTATGCAGCTTAAAAAGATTTAACTGTTCTTTTACAAACTTCAGCATACATACATCCTCTTCTTGAATGTTAAGAAGGTCGTCTAAATATCCACAGACAGAATTTAAAACAGTACTTCTCTTATTTACTTCATCCTTTTCTATAGATTGTACATAGTCTAATATTATTTCAAATTGGTCAAACCTTTGCACATTGCCATGGCAGATTAATTTTAGAGTTTTCTGTGGTAAGTTCAAGTCCTTTGAAATATGCTGATACTTTTAAATCTTTATTCACTATCACAGATGAAACGATTGCAGGGCCAGGCAAGACTTTTAAAATGGCAAATATAACACACTCTTTTTGAATAATTTTCGTCCATATATCATCTCTTTTGAGTTTTTCTGAACACTCTAGAAATTCTGAAGTGTATTGACGGACAATTCGCTTTCTCTTTATTCTTTCAAGGCAATACTTTCATCAATGGCTTGTTTTGGAGATGCATGCTTTCAAATCGACAATTTTTTACTATCAGGGTCTTCTCTTATGTATGCATCTTTGCTCGATAAATAAGAGGGACAGTTGGGAAACAAAACAGGGAAAGCACCATTTTTTAGCCTGGGACGATCCAGTGGAGCAGTGATGAGTTTCCCAGTATTTTTATCATATTGAGATACTTCTTTAATGACATCTTCAACTTTGAAATATGTTTCACAGACCTGTAAAATAATAATGAATAAATAAATAAATAACACTAAAATAAACTATACATTAGATTAAGAAAACTGTCAAATTATAGATTTGTATTTAATTATTTCTGAGGTGTACGTACCTTTTTTTTTTTTACTCAAGACAAATTTAATTCTGTACTGTAGCTTCTACATTTTTGCTTAAATATTTATTTATTTTTAAATCATGCATTGCTACGTCTTACTTGATCTAGCATGTGTACCCCCTCAAAAAATGTAAAGTAATTATTAAAAGAAACATTTTAAGACATTTATATTAACTTTAGAAACAATAAAGGTTTAAAATACCAGAATTTTTAAAAACTTGTTATTGAACTGAATATATCATTCCAAAACTTGATTAATCTGAAATCATTTCTCAAAAATTTTCTACGAAGCGTTGTTGTTAAATAATTTGAAAAAAATCTTGCATTTACTTGGGTTTGAATTAACTATGTTCAAAAATACATACAACAATACGGTTTAATTTATTTTTCTTATAAAGAAAAGAGTATTGCTTTTTCTGAAAAAAAAAAAAAAATCTTCCATCTTCCTCCCCCGGGCCCGAACCTTGAGCGTACTGATTACGAGATAAGCGCGCTACCCCTAGACCATCGAATCTTATCATGTGAAAGGCAAAGTGTGAACTACCGGTTATTTTAGTCTCAGATTGGGACTTTGGTGAAATTTTAACAAAGTGTTGTTTAGCTATTATTAATAATAGTCAAATTATTCGATTGGTAAGAAATTAATTTCACTTTTTACCAATGTATGTAAGTAGCAACAATATTCATAATTAATAATTAAATAACAATATTGCCAATTGTATAGGAATTTTAGTGTGATTTTAACTTTCATATTTCTTGGATAACTTTTAAAAATTAACTGATTTCTCTTCTTGCTGTTTACATTAAAGAGGTTTCAAAAGAGTTGCTCATTATAATGAAGTTTCCGTTTTTCTTATAATGCAGCTGACGCTCAAATAGATTTTCTTTTCTTTTTTTTTAAACACATTTTTTAATTACCTTAGATGTATCTGACGGTTTGAAATTGCATCTTGGAATGCTTCTTATCCCTTTATTCTTTAGTTCAGGGTCCTTAGGAAATCCAAACACAGCAACACGAGGTCCATTTTTATAATTCTCTCGGCAATTTGGAACATAACACTTGAATGACATCTTAGAAGAAATATTTAACAGATGCTAACAAGTAAAAAATTAGCTCGTGATACCCCAGAATATGAAATAAACAAAATGTAATAAATAAAATTCAAAACACGCGTGATTTCAAGCAAGAGCAACTTGTAGAACGCAAAGGACGTGGTGAAACATACCGGTAGAACGACTTTCAAAACGACTTCTCTCCTTCCTTAGGGGAAGGGTGAAGAAGGCCTAGATATGACTACGTCACACAGCCTTCTAGTTCCTGCGCGCAGGCTTTGTTATATATCTCTAGCGGGTGGTGGTATATCCCATCCTTTTGTAGGATTACTCATCACCCCAATTCCGCACATGCATTGAAATCCTCTGAATGGGTGGGCCTGGCTTGACCGCGTGACACATTTTGCATTTGCACCTGTACCTGTAACGTTCTCCACTCAAGTTATAGTATAAGAACACGGATACACATCAGACAGAAATAGTTAAGTTATATAGTACTTTATTTATTGAATTTAATGGCATCGAATCAGAGAAATTATCAACAGAAATGGGAAACAGAATTTCCCTGGTTGGAGTTTAAAGACGGGAAAATGTTTTGCACCACGTGCTGTAAAGCGAAAATGAAAAATACTTTCACAGTAGGATGTACAAATTTTCAGAAAAGTACATTATCACGACATATAAGTCTCACAAATAACGATGGTGCCTCAGGACAGCATTTTAAAGCTGTCAATATTCTCAAACAACAGACCTTTTTCAAGAAAACTTCAGAAGCCGCGGTCCAGAAAGTTGAAAAAACAACAGAAAAGGAACTAACAACTGTGTATTGGCTTGCCAAGGAAGAGTTACCTGAAAACAAATTTTCATCTCTGATAGAATTGCAAGTAAGTAAAAATTAATTATAATTCTCTTCTAATAATATAATTATCTTAAAATTCAAAAGAAAAGTATGGGACCCATTGTATACATATATTTTGTTTTCCGGGTTTTGCATTACTGCCCGAAAAACGCTGCTGCATTTTGCAGACGGGCCTGTCTACACTCCCTTTCAGTAATTTTACTTTATGAAATATACCCCTGAATGTAATTTTTCCCTTTCAACCTTCATTATATTTAATTTAATTTTCTCATGATTATCTTATACCTAACATTGCACGTTTAAAAATAAATTTGTATAAGGCACAGTATTAAAAATAAAATTAATTGCAGAATTATATAATTTATCACAAAGGAAGTCTCTTTATTTCGCAATCGTTGCTATTGGGTCTGGCAGTAGAGATGAGTTCGGGCTCATTTTTTGAAGCCCGATCCCGAGGACTTTTAATCTGAGCCCGAGCAATATTATTTAAGTCGGAGCCCGAGCCCGAAATTTCATTTAAAGATAAAAAAAATCCAATTACTTCATTGATAGAATACAATGAATTTTACCGTTTGTGCAAATTAAAGACAAATAGAGTTGCAAACTCTCAATGCACTTTCTAATTCTTTATTTATCCATATGTTTATTAAATAATGTCGGATCTCATGACTAACTAATGAATATAAGCCGCCGTTCAGAAATATCTAAAGAGCTTGACGCACCTTCTAGGCGCCAGTGCCGTTATTTTTTTTTATAAGTACAGTTAACTCCGGTTACCGTGAACCCGGATATGGTGAACCATCGGCTATAGTGAACGCAAACCATTAGTCCCGATTCACATACAGTATCTCTATCCATCATGAAGACACTTGGGTCTAGTGACACTTAGTGAACTTCGGATATAGTGGACGAAATTTGATGGTCCCCAGAGGTTCACTATAACCGGAGTTGATAGTACTTTTATTTTCCTCATGAATCACTTTTTAAAATCTGTTTCAAGGAGTATGTTCAATAAAGGAGAAATTTTTCACGAGCCCGAGCCCGGTTCGGGCCCGGGCTTTCGGGCTCAGGCTGAGCCCGTCTCATCTCTATCTGGCAGACACACTGACCTTAGACCTTGATAAACGTAAATATGTACGTTGGTATTGAAACGAAAAAGGAATGTAAAACAAAATTTCTTTCAGCCTTTATTTGTTTATTTTACCGGTATTGTAGAATTGAGCTAATCGATATTCTAGTATTCAAATAATAGTACCTACAAATATTAAATAAAATGTGTCCAAAACTGTCCATTTAGACCGAAAAAAAAACTTAAAACTTCGAAATTTTTGAAAAATCCATTATTTTTATTAAACAAAAACTATTATGCAATTCCCTGGTATTTGAAAAATGATATCTGCATATTTTTTTTTTTTTTTTTTTTACTGCTGAAAATTGCCTCAAACGTATGTCCTAAAGTTGCGAGTTTTCAGTTGAGGCCTTAGACATCTTGCTACAAAATTTTCTATTGTTTTAATAAGTATTATTTAACGATTTATATATCCCTGACGAACGATTTAACGAACCCTGATAAACGATTTATTTTCTGAGAGGATTTGTGATTTTCCCGCTTTTTATGCTTATTTTACTTTTCTGAGCACTATCGGTCCTACTTTGGTTTAGCGTTCATTATGACTTTAATATTAACTAAAATTCAATTAAATCTACATAACGATTATATATATCCCTGTTTCAGAAAAATTTAATAAAATAATAGTATCTTAAAAAATGTGTATAAGCCATTAAAATATTTGAAAGCAAAGCTACCGAGCCCAGCGAGGACTATTTCCGACGGATTTGACGATCGTTACAATTAAAGTTGGGTGAAAATATGTAACTTGTTTAACTTTAAACTTTCATTTAACGTATTTTCATATAGTCTTATAGTTTCCGATCGAAATAACCTACCGCAAACCGCGATTTTGCGTCCGAAGGTAGGACCGATACAACAATTGCGCTATTTTCCGATTCATCACTTTTGATCTTCTGCCTAACGATTTATTAATCAACCCAAACTCTCTCCACATATCTGTAGCTCTTTAGGAAGGAAGGAGGGGGGGGGGGCATTTATCTTTGTTTACATTAACGGGTGGAGGAGCGGAGAATTAATAAATCATCAGCACTTGAAGCAATGCTTGCGTGCGAAGATAACATTCTTTTCCTCTCCTGTAAAGTTTATATTATAGCGGAACTTTTTACATACGGACAAATCGAAAATTACCTCGCAAGATCTAAAATGAATGTAATACTAAGATATCCAATATACAAATGGTGCACCGCACCCCCTTCTTCTCCACTTCGCGCAATCAGCAAAATTCGACTGTTTTTTTTTTCTTTTTTTTGGGGGGGGGAGGGGGAGGGGTGTTATAAAAATATTGTAGAAAAAGTTTTGGATTTTAGGTCCTGTATAATTTATTTTTCTCTTTGTACATTCCTCACCCACTTCAACGCGCACACATAATTTGCACACTTCTGAGAAATGCATTTTTGTGCAGAAAAATCCGTCTGGAGAGGGGTGTCAGAAAATATCTTTGTATTTAAGAATAACAAGTTTAGCAAGTAATATTTTAATCTATTTTAAAATAGTCTTAGTTGGGTTTTGATGTGTGCATACCTGCCAACTTTAACAGATTATCCGTAAAATATACGGATTTTAGTGTTAATTTACTGATATACAGATATGATGAGTCATTTTACGGATTGTTTGGCGATTTTCGAAGTTCTCAATTTTTTTCAGTGTAATCTTTTTCCATCCGTCCAGAGAATATATATACTTTCCCTTCAACATTCGTCTGTTTGAATTTCCAATGCCGTAAGAATAAAAATTGATTCCTATTTTGATTTTAAATGTAATTTTTTACCTCCCCACCCCCTCCTCTCTCGAAGAAACCAATAAGAAAAAGAAAAAAAAAAAGCAGCATTGAATAGGGCGGGTTCAGATTTTCAGTTCAATCCTTTTCCATCCCTCTTGAGAGTAAATAATATTATTCCTTTAGTACTCTTTCATTTAAAGCTCCAATTCCGTAAGAATAAAAAGTTATTATTATTTTTAATTTAAATTTTTAACCTCATTTACATTAAACCCATTACATTCTGTACTTAACTTTTTCCCTCATTCAAGTTTAAAATTATATTATTTCTCATTTTTAGAAAGGAAATGGAGTGGAATTTTCAAATGGCCCCTACAAGCATCACAGTGTGATATCAGAAATGACAGAAGCAGTTGAAGAAAAAATATTTGAGCAAATTCAAGAATCCACAGTGGTTGGTCTAATCTGTGACGAATCGTGTGATGTTTCAAATAATAAAAAGTTAATATTATATGTGACTTTTGTAAATAAGGAAGCCAAAGGCCAAACAGCTTTTATTGACAATTCGGATATTTCTGATGGCAAAGCTGCAACAATCAAAGATGCTATTTTAGGGAAACTGGATGAGTTAGGCATTGATTTAAAGAAAGTTGTAGGCTTTGGAAGTGATGGCGCAAGTGTAATGACAGGATGGAAAAATGGTGTAGGAGCACAGCTTAAGCAGTCTGGTGCAGAGTTTTTGATTCATATTCATTGTGCTGCACATAGAATATCATTAGCGCTGTCCCAGGCTTCAAAGGCAGTACCTGCAATTGCTAATATTGAATTGATTTTAAATCAAGTTTATCATTTTTTTTATGCCAGCCCTGTACGGGAAAACGTTTTGCGTGAAATTTATGAAATAAATAATAGCAGCAGTATTAAACTAAAGGAACCAAAACAAATTAGATGGCTGAGTCTATATGATGCTGCTATAACTGCTCACAAAGCTTATCCAACAATTTTAGAAACTTTGGCCCATTTATCTGAAAGCTCAACAGATGTAAAAGCTAAAGGGCTTTTACAGAAATTAAAACGAAAGTCGTTTCCCACTTTGTTAGCCATATGCTTAGACATCCTTGAGCCAATTAAAAAATTGACTAATTTGTTTCAGCATGAAAATGTTGTTTTTTCGAAAATAAGACCTCTTGTAGTATCATGCATTTCTACACTGGGAACTTTGAAGCAAAATAAAGGAACACACGAACTATCTCTTGAACAACAAATAGTCCATCCTGATGATGAGAGTGATGAACCTCCGCAATTCCTTTCTTCAAGGTCCACAACAGATGAAGAAAATTTGGAAGTTCTTAAAATTAAATTTATAGATAAAGTCATTGAGAATTTAAATGAGCGATTTCCAAAAGAATCTTTAGATATTCTGGATGCACTATCTGTTTTATTCCAGCCTAAAAATTATCCTTTGACAAATAAAGACTTAAATGAATATGGTGCTCAACGTTTAAACACAATTATTGATTATTTTGCAGGCAAAAATGTGAAATTTTTAGAAAAGCATGAACTGATAACTAACTTTTTGCAATTTAAGTGTTTAGCCATGAACTTTAAAACTTTGGACTTACAAGATTTTGGCACACTTGTCATTAAGGACTACAGTGGGGATTTCCCTCAGTTTTCAAAACTGGCAAAAATTACCTTAGTAATACCAGTAAGTTCTGCAGCTGCTGAAAGAGGCTTCTCTTGCATGAAGAGAATAAAAACTAGTTTAAGAAATAGACTAACAGAAAAGAAATTAAAAAATCTAATGATGATTTCATTGCAAGGTCCAAATTTAAAGGAAGCCAATGAGGTTCTCTCTAATGCAAACAAAAAATTTTGCAGAAAAAAAGATAGAGTTTTCATGTAATTCATATGCTGTAAATAACAAATAAATAAATCCTTCCTTTTTGTACATATATATGTAATATTTATTATGCTCTTTGCTTAAAAAATATGTTTTGTGGCTTTAAAATTAAGGGACTCATTTTTTTTGCTGCAGGACCCACATTTTTCTCATTAGTGAGTCCCTGGGACTCAGGTTGGTGATAGTTCAGAGCGAACACTGTGTATGGGTTTATTGTTTGTAAGAGTGCAAAATACAACTTTTGGCAAGGCATTATGAATATGTTTTAAAATAAATCCAAATGATTTTCAATTTAAATAGCTATATACTCTACATTTTTTTAAATATATAATTTGTATTTATTGATTAAAGCATGCCTTTTTTATATGTAAGGTAAATTAAAGCTTGATATTCTTGGATAAATGCTTAAGATACGTGATTTATAAACAATCTGCTCCTCATTGCAGCATTTTTGCATTTGAATGTTGAAAAACTAAATATGTATCTAATAATTGTGCTTCATTTCTTGGATAGAATTTTAAATCAAAAGATTAAATTTGTCTTAAAATTATATATTCCTTTTATCAATTAATTACTAAATATTGATTAGGAAATTCGATTAATTTGGCATATTTATTAAAAATAATCTTGTATAGAAAAGTATTAAAAAATACTCTTACTATATAATCTTGTGAAATGTAGTTATGCTTGCTCAGCTTGATTGTGCTTTTTAAATCTAGTACAAAAATTTAATTTATATCATCGAATCAACTACCTTTACTTAAATTTCACTTTGTTTCAGTTTAATTCCGATTGCAATTTCATAATTATAATTTCTATACTTGTTATTCGGTGGAAACTTTTTGTTGACAGAAAATTCAATATATATATATATATAATCTATACTAACCGTAAAAAAGAGACAAATTTTAGTTAAAAATCAACTGAAACTTTAATTATAAAATAATATGAACTGCTTGTTTAGTCTTTGAATTTTGTAAATCAGGAAAAAAAGTTGTAATATAAACGTAGGAAAAAATAGGTAATATTTATGGTGATAAGCTGAAAAACTTTAAAAGAATTCAGTATTAGTTTTATGTGAAATTCTAAAACTTATTCATTGACGGACTTCTGATGAAAGGGGGTATTATAAATGATTTTATAAATACTTTTCTCTTATTATATGATCTCTTGCATCAATGTACTTTTTAAATCTAGTAATACCTTTATTAATTACATTTGTGATCAATTACAATTTATATACTCCTCTTTTTAAAAATTTTCCTCAGTTCTACTATAAAATAAAATCTTCCAGACAATGTTCTTGGGAAAAAAATTGCCTATGGAAAAGCTTTGATAACTATTTATGATCTCGATTTAAAAATGTTGTATTTATGTTGTACTAGTAAATAATGTAAATTATTTAAGCTCTTAAAATTATATGGTCCACTTTTTTTTTTGGTAAGCCTTTAAAGCAAGTGCATAGTAAGAAATGTATTCTGAAAGTAATGATCATTAAATGCGTTTATTTTAACAGACGTTCTGAATGTACTAATTCTGGCTTAATAAATAATAAATACCATTTGTGTTGTTTCTACTTTCTTTGAAAATGTCTCAATTTAAAAATTCATATTTACGTTTTAAGGGGGAGGGGGGGGGGTTTAAAAAGAAGACATTTAAAAGATTAGAATGAATTTATATGTCACATTTGAAAAAATCTTTTAATATTAATAACAATTAATTACACGTAGTACTGTGAATTTTGCTTTAAATCCTGTATTTAACTCAATTGGAGTTAGAATACAAATGAAAGCTTATTTTGAACAAAACAAGTATAAGAAAAATACTTATTAATATAAATACTTCCCTATAGCACTATTTTTAACTTTATATCTAAAACTATCTCTCAAATCGGGCTTTACAGGAACTAAAACAGTTTAAAGAGCAAACAAAAAATAGTACAAGCGTTTACTCTACTATTCAGTGAAGGCCTAGTACTTTCGACTTCACAAACCTGCGCGCAGGCTTTGTTATACAGTGGAACCTCGATTTTACGTTTTTCACGGGACCAGTGGTAAAAAACGTACGAAACGGGAAAACGTATAATCGGGGTCCAATAGAAAAAAAAAATGAAGAAAACAAACACACAAAAAAACTTACCAATGCCATATTATTTAAAAAATCTGTTATTTTTGACTGCTTTTTCCTAGTAAGTGTAATTTCACATATACTTTTTTCAATATATGCAAGTTTTTGCAAATTTGTTTCTTGATTTTCATGTCTGGTTAAAAATTTCTTTAAGGTATTTAAACTCGCAATGTCCTCTGCCGAAGAAGGCATGATTTCTTCTGGATCTTCACTATCTGAATCTTCATCAATATCGTCCTCACTTTCATACTGCGAAATCAAATCGGAAATACTCTGAATGTCTGTAGTAGCGGTAACATCCTTATCACAATCAATGTACTCGTCAAAATTGATGTCTGCAAGTTTAAATTCATCCTCTTTATTATAGTCTTCCATAGTGGGATCTTCCTGTGGCACTTCACCGTCGACGTGAGATTTGGAAAATCCTCCCTTCAAAAAAGCATTTGAAATGCATTTTTTATCGACACTATTCCACGCTGATGAGATCAAATGAAGAGCTTCTAGCACGTTTATTTTCGTTTTCCAAGCATCCTGAAACTCACCAGAATGAAGTCCAGAAAGGGCTTTTCTTACCAGTTGCTTCCTATAATGCATTTTGAAGGATCGAATTATTCCCAAGTCACAAGGCTGAAGTAAGCTGGTACAGTTGGATGGGAAAAATTCCATACGCACGGTCTTTAAGTTTAGATTAACATGAGCAGTGCACTGATCCACGAATAAAATTATTTTTCGCTTTTGTAAGCGCATTTTTGTATCCAATTTTCTTACGAAATCTTCAAAAAGATTTTGTGTCATCCAAGCTTTTTGGTTGGCATTGTAATCTGTTGGCAAACTTTTAACATTTTTGAAGCATCGGGGCTTCTTGGATTTACCAATCACAAATGGTGTTAGCTTCTCAGTTCCATCCAGACTTCGTGCGGATTACACAGACGTGTAATCGATTACGATTACGATTAATTTTCACTTTTAGACCAGGATTACGATTACCGGAGAAAGTGTAATTCCCGATTATGGTTAGATTATGATTATCATATAAAACCCAATTTCCGATTACGATTAGATTACGATTATGTAATCTATTAAGACATTCGATTATGATTACATTTGAGTCCGATTACGATTACAAAAATTTTCTTTTTACCCTTCTGGCATTGATATTATAATGTCTAAATTTTACAATTTTAACTCAAGAACAAAATAAGGGGTTCATTACGATTACACAAGAAAATGTAATCGATTACAGTCGATTACGATTACACGATTATGATTACACGAAGTCTGGTTCCATCCACATTGGTACATAACAAAACACTTAATCGCACTTTTGATAGCTTTCCACCGTGACAGTTTTCTCCTTTCACCGTGTATGTTCTATCAGGGAATAGATTAAAAAACAGTCCGGTTTCATCGACGGTAAAGATGTCATTTGGTGAATAATTACACTAAATAGAAGGTAATGTTTTTTCCATCCACTCCTCAACGACAGCAGTATTTACTCCATTTGCCTCACCACAAATAAACCTGTACGATAAATTATGCCTCTTTTTGAATCGGTCGATCCAACCATTGGATGCCGTAAAATTCTGTATTTCAAGACGAGAAGAAATTTCAAGCGCCTTTTCTTTCAAAATTGAGCCATTGATTGGAATCTTGGCTGTACGGACTTGTTTGAACCACTCATACAAAATCTTTTCAAGTTCCTCAAAAGGAGAGGTTTTCAATGTTTTTCTTTTTTTTTGAAAAGTTTCCCAGTTTTTCAGAGTTTAATTCCACTGAGACCTCTTGTTTTAGGATGCCTTGTAACGTAGAATATGCGATACTGAGTGATTTTGCGAGATCAACTTTACTTCCTTTGAAAACTCTTGCTTTTTCAATTATTTCTGCCTTTTCGGCCACAGAGAAACATTTTCTTTTCGACATCCTACTTTTGATTCACGGGAGTAGGATATAGCTAACGGCAGACGATTTTTCCTCAGTGGTACTGCGATAATTCTGAGAACAAGAAAGGGGAGCAGGTAGCAACTTTACGAGGGGCAGTCCATTCCACTGTGGGTTGAGTTGAACCCAACCCAAGGTATTGTGGGTGGACGGGTCCATTCGTCACGACACACAATAGAAGACACACATTTACTGGCATTCACAGGGAGGGGGTGACTGGAAGAAATGGTTTTGGTAACAAACAACTAGTTGAACATATGGAAAGTATTTTTGTTCTTCTGATTTTTTTTTTTTTTTTTATGGGTGAAAGAAGACAAAATTTCTGAAGGTAATTCGTCTAGTGTGACGTACCAAGCGGGAAACATTAAGAGTAAATGATGTAGAATCGAGGTATTTTCAACATTATCGGAATAGGAATTTCTCGGGACCGACAAAAAATAACGTACGAAGCGGGATAACGTACGAAACGGGTTACGTAAAATCGGGGTTCCACTGTACATCTCCCGTGGGTGGTGGATATACTCCACACCCCCCCACGATCTTCAATAACTCCAAGCTAATCACAAAGGAGCTGTTACTAAACTGGATTTTCAACATTATTCAAGTTCGTAGCCCGGAAGTTTTGCGGAAAAGAAGACTTTCCCCCCCCCCTGAATTTTCGGGTCATCGACCTTTCACTGAAGAAGACGGAGCACGCTTGCGAGCGGGAAACCAGTTTTTGTTAGTTCAAGGTCGATGTTTCGGCTCCGCGATACCCGAAGTTTTGCCGAAGCTGTGTTCTTCTAGATAGTAATTCTGAAATCGTAAAAATTTCACTTTTTTTTTGTTTGTTTGTTTCAATTTTTTGGGTCCCGCGGACCCGATATTTCGTAAAAGTTGCGTCCCGCATGTGCAAAATTGCGTCAAAAACCCGCTATAGCGCGTAAACGCGAACCCACATAAGATTTCCAGAATTATAATAAAACAATTTTTCAATATATTTTTTCTAAACTATTCTGTGTTTAATTCCATTTATCACATAATGTATACTGTCTGAATATTCTAAAAGAAACTGTATTTATTAGTTCATATACACAAATTAAACTATTACTTACAAAAATACAGATAAACCATCTTTGTTTATTTTTAACATAAAATATCACCAGGGAAAAACAGCAAAAATGTTTCATTAAATAACGAAGAATAAATATATAAGAAAAGTATATGTTTAAAAATATAAAATATATTTAAAACATCTGTCACGAACAACTTCATCCCAATAATTCAGAAGAGATGTTTCGCCTTTTAAAAATGTAGACAGTATAAAGTACATATCTATTAAAAATTTTCATTTTAAACATATTTCTACCAATTAAGGCATTACTGAATTAAGAAACACACTCATGCAATTTATTAAATAATAACAAAGTACTTCAATAAATAAGTTCTAAAATTTGATTGAAAATTAAGTTTTTAAGGAGAATCACGATAAAAGCTATCAATTTCTTTCCTTTTTTTTACTTTCTTTTGACTGTTTTTTCTCTTTTATATATTCAAAGTAAAAGCAATCATTTTAAATTGAGTTAAAATTTCAATTTTTTGAAACTAAAATTAGTTTTATTTTTTGTGATATTTTATTTGTTCTTTAATCTTCTAAAGGCCTAAATTTTTCTATTCACACAAAACAGTTTTCAACCAAAGATAAGTATAGAAATCATAATAAATTTTGAATTAGGATTAAAATGAATAAAGAAATCTAATTTCAGTTAAAAGTAGACAATTTTCGCTTATTATGCTGTTGCTTAGCAATATCATTTCTTTTTAAACAGTAGTTTTTTTATGAGAGCATTAGTAGACATTTTTATAATCTTTTTTTATCATTTTCAATTATATGACCAAACTCATAAATGTCTAAATGGGATAATTCCGAGTTTAATTGACACAATGTGATAAAAATAACAGCTGCGCTCTGATTACTTACCCTGAGAAATTCTGGTTCGTAGGTTGCTGATACGAGCTTTCAAAAGAATATGTATAATGGTTTTTACGCAGCTTAAAAAGATTTAACTGTTCTTTTACAAACTTCAGCATACATACATCCTCTTCTTGAATGTTAAGAAGGTCGTCTAAATATCCACAGACAGAATTTAAAACAGTACTTCTCTTATTTACTTCATCCTTTTCTATAGATTGTACATAGTCTAATATTATTTCAAATTCGTCAAACCTTTGCACATTGCATGGCAGATTAATTTTAGAGTTTTCTGTGGTAAGTCCTTTGAAATATGCTGATACTTTTAAATCTTTATTCACTATCACAGATGAAACGATTGCAGGGCCAGGCAAGACTTTTAAAATGGCAAATATAACACACTCTTTTTGAATAATTTTCGTCCATATATCATCTCTTTTGAGTTTTTCTGAACACTCTAGAAATTCTGAAGTGTATTGACGGACAATTCGCTTTCTCTTTATTCTTTCAAGGCAATACTTTCATCAATGGCTTGTTTTGGAGATGCATGCTTTCAAGTCGACAATTTTTTACTATCAGGGTCTTCTCTTATGTATGCGTCCTTGCTCGATAAATAAGATGGACAGTTGGGAAACAAAACAGGGAAAGCACCATTTTTTAGCCTAGGACGATCCAGTGGAGCAGTGATGAGTTTCCCAGTATTTTTATCATATTGAGATGCTTCTTTAATGACATCTTCAACCTTGAAATATGTTTCACAGACCTGTAAAATAATAATGAATAAATTAATAAATAACACTAAAATAAACTATACATTAGATTAAGAAAACTGTCAAATTATAGATTTGTATTGAATTATTTCTGAGGTGTACGTACCTTTTTTTTTTTACTCAAGACAAATTTAATTCTGTACTGTAGTTTTCTACATTTTTTCTTAAATATTTATTTATTTTTAAATCATGCATTGCTACGTCTTACTTGATCTAACATATGTACCCCCTCAAAATATGTGAAGCAATTATTAAAAGAAACATTTTAAAACATTTATATTAACTCTAGAAACAATAAAGGTTTAAAATACCAGAATTTTTAAAAACTTATTATTGAACTGAATATATTATTCTAAAACTTGATTAATCTTAAATCATTTCTCAAAAATTTTCTACGAAGCGTTGTTGTTAAATAATTAGAAAAAAATCTTGCATTTATTTGGGTTTGAATTAACTATGTTCAAAAATACATACAGCAATACGGTATAGTTTTATTTTTCTTATAAAGAAAAGGGTATTGCTTACCTTAGATGTATCTGACGGGTGGAAATTGCATCTTGGAATGCTTCTTATCCCTTTATTTTTTAGTTCAGGGTCCTTAGGAAATCCAAACACAGCAACACGAGGTCCATTTTTATAATTCCCTCGGCAATTTGGAACATAACACTTGAATGACATCTTAGAAGAAATTTAACACATGCTAACAAGTAAAAAATTAGCTCGTGATATCTCAGAATATGAAATAAACAAAATGTAATAAATAAAATTCAAAACACGTGTGATTTCAAGCAAGAGCAACTTGTAGAACGCAAAGGACGTGGTGAAACGACTTTCAAAAATGCTCTCCTTCCTTAGGGGAAGAGTGAAGAAGGCCTAGATATGACTACGCCACACAGCATTCTAGTTCCTGCGCGCAGGCTTTGTTATATATCTCCCGCGGGTGGTGAGTGAGCTCCCGTCGAGAACGAATCGCGCTGCTGATGTGTGCGGCGCTTTGCTCTGTGATAGAAGCGGTGTTTTCGCGCTTGTTTACGAAGCTGATTTTTAAGTGCTGTGTGTAAATTCTTCATTGCTGTGTCTTAAGGGATTGTGTACGATATCCCTTGCATATTTCCACTAAATTTCGCCTGTAGAAGTGTTTTATTTTGTGTGAGAAATACAGCGTTTGTGAGAGCTTCAAATCTAAGCGGACTGCTAAAATCACATTACTGTTTGATTGTGCTTGTGAATCTTGTACAGCTGATTGTTCGTCTAAGTAAGTCCTAGAAGCAATAAAGTTTCTGTTCCAGAGTGTTCTGCAACAATATGATAAAAATAAATGCGGTTCTTTGTACGTGCCACTATGATTTCGTAACCTCTCATGAGTCACATGGTATGGAAGCCCTCCATCCTCCATACATGAAGGTCTGTGCAATCCGATGAGGGTGGGGGATTCTAGGTCGGAGGAAAATAAATAATAAACATTTTATACTAAAAAAAGCTCGGAGTGCTTGGTGTCAGTTGTTTTAGTCATTTACTTACAGCGAGTTATTCGCAATAACTGTAATTATAAAAATTTAGGTAAAAAACACCTACGGTTTTTTGAATATCACATTATTTTGTCTGTAACTTCCTTTTTATTTTAATCTTAATTGAAAGAGTTAAAATATACCGAATTGTGGGACATCATATGAGTGTTTAACGTATTCTTTATGTTTTAAGATTATTATTATTATTATTTAAATTTATATTGGTATAAATTAAGGTTAATTTATATTGGTATAAATTATAAGTTTATAGTACATGTTAGGACAAGCCTACCCGAGGGGCATCTGCCTACGAGTGTTCTCTTGGTCGAGAGATTTTACGAATTTACGTTACGAATAGTTCTGACGCGTATTCACGTTCTGTCTGTACGGAACCGAACAAAACTACTGACTGTTTGATCGACAGCCGCACGGTAGGCCCGAACGCACCTTAACACTTCCACCATCTACCATGTTCAGTGTCTTATTTACTTATTTATTTATTGTATTATAATTTATTTAGATAACTGAGCCCATCCTCCAGAAGCATGTCATGTTTTTCATTTTTTAATCTGTTAGAGTAACTTTAAACAATTTAACTTTGCTCCTGAATAATTTGAATAGAGAATTTTTCTCTTTTTGTTTTAATAATACATCTAAGAAGAAGGGTGGAGGGCTTGATCGAAGGACATTTTAAGGGGTTCTAAGGCATATTCATGTTACATCTGGAGAAAACCGCCCAAAACTCCATGGCATTTTAATCTCTTTAAAATAAGTCAAGCCTCCAGAAATTGTCTGCCCGGGTCGGGAGTCACCCCCCCCTACGCCACGACATTGCGAACATCCCCACTTCCGACACCCATACCATTTTGCTTCTGATTGAAATGCAAACATATCATTTCACGATTCTCCGAAAAGCGAAAGTACTACGAAAGTATTTTTTTTTAATATTCAAAATTAAAACTGGCCTATAAATTGGATTGTTTCTTATCTTAAAAATTGCCCCGACGAATGAATCAGGAGTCCCTGAAGAAGGGAGTCACCTTCTCCCCGACACGGGGCACGTGCTCCCCTGTACTCCCTGCTGGCGCCTACTTTGATTATTAGAATAATTCGTGAAAACAGAAAAAGATTAAAATTTAAAATTGCCATGGTTATATTAAACCCAAAAACTATTAATATGAGCCAGTGGCGTAGCCAGGATTTTTTCATTGGGGTTGTTACGACTACTGCAACTCACACGTGTGTGTGATAAGGGAGCGAAGAATATGTATTTTGTATGGCAAAAATTTCCTCATGGAAGGGGGGGGGGATATGAGCTCCCTATCCCCACCTTCCACGACAGCACATAAGTTTAAATCAAGCTTCACATTTCTTTGAATTTGACGTATTAATACAAGCTTGATAGTTCAATTCAATTTAAGCTTGCAGGAGTCAAGTTGAATTGTCAAGCTGGATTACAGCTTGATTTTCCCTTTCGAAAGCGTGCGTTGATGACGCCATCTGTGAAAGAGAATGGACATTAATTGTCTAGAGTTTCTCAATAAAGGAATTTGCTCAATAAAGGAAAGTTCGTAAAAGTTGTGTTTTATTTTATTATCGCACAAAACCTGGATATTAGAACACGCAAGGGGAAGGAATGAATGGAATAAGCCCCTCTGAAGTGTAACACGAGGGGAGTTTTAGTTTTATTTACATCTAATTAACATTAGTAATTCCATTAACTAATTAATTAGCCTTAAAATAAATTTTAATATAATTAACACAGTTTAGTTAGTTAATACACTTCACTTTATAGGTTGTAGAATGAGGCGCAATCCGGCCTCCACAAAATAATTAATCAGTCATAAATGTACTTGACCATAGAATTAAAAAAAAGGATTCTATATTTCCAAATATGGAAATTCTTCAAAATAAAATACATTTATACTACGAAATTGATTTCAAAATCAGTCGTTTGTCTCAATTTTGGCCAGCCGTATTGCTCAACATGAGTGTTGCGATATTGAAAGTTTTGAAACGTGTCCTGCTTTTAAGTTTATATTATGCTTCTTTCCCTATTAGTAGAGTCTATAAATCACACATAACATTATTTAAATTTTTATTCATCTCATGGAAAAATAAAAGAAACTTATCAGCATCGCCCAGACTGATCGATCTGGCCAGAAAACGGCGTGGCAACAGTCACTTCAAACTTTAGTCATAGCTGCCCGAGGCTTATTGGCGTAACGGTTAGCACGCCGGCCTCCCAGCCGTGGACGTTTGATGGAAACAGATTAAAATAACTTAAAATTTCAGAATAGAGGGGAAAATGCGTGGAAAAATAAAGTATGTGGGGCGATTTCGCCCACGGGCGCCCCGTAAATTTAGAATTTTTTTTTAAGGAAAATTTTTTAAGCTTGCTAGTCAAGCTTGATTCAAGCTTGCTATGTCAAGCTTATGCAAGCTGCGCAAGTGTAAACTGGAACACTTGATTCAAGCTTGCATTAAGCTTACACGCTTGAAAATTTCAAGCTTAATTCAAGTTTATTGACTTGATAAATCAAGCTTGCTGCAAGTTTGCTGTGCTGTCTGAG
Organism: Cheiracanthium punctorium; assembly: GCA_038373885.1. NCBI lineage: Eukaryota > Metazoa > Arthropoda > Arachnida > Araneae > Cheiracanthiidae > Cheiracanthium > Cheiracanthium punctorium. The sequence continues at coordinate 93,085 of JAWZYV010000410.1, read as the reverse complement.
TTGGTTACACCACTGATGCGAACATACGTTTACAGGGAAGTATAGGGCGAGAATGCTTTAGTAATATATTAAAATATGCAGTAGTTACGAAAAACAAGTCTCTAAAAAGTATTACAGTCTTTTGAAGATTCAAATTAAAAAAAATATATATTTATTCATTATTAATTTATTACATGTAAAAGAAGCGCCTAAAAAAGCATTAACCAACTAACAATTTCTTAATTTTTTTTTCAATATGTGCGTGGATGAAGAAACGTTTCAAAATATTTATAGATAAAGATGCATTCTGTTTAAACAAAACAAAAAATTAAAAATCAAACATTTTTTGACAGTTTTAATTGTATGGATGGACTGGCCCTTTAAATCGCTCTGAGGCAGACACAACATAAGTGTCACGGCGGAGAAAATGCCAGCTACCGAGTATTCGGGTTTTTCACCCGTTTGGATAGCCGTGAGAGTTACACATGACAGAGAAAACCGCTCCTCCTTCTACGGAGTTGCATCTAACGTCTCCCCTTTAATATTACAATATTTTGATGAACAATAACCAATACTGCCATGCTGTCGAATGTGTAACTTTGGTGTATAGCAGACATTCAGTAGATATTAATTCTTAATAAAATCTTTCGGTGAAAATATTTAGCATGGACATTCCCACGCATCTTTTAAATTTAGGGTGAGATTTACTTTAAAAATGCGTGTATTACAATGCATATTTTTTTTTTACTATTAGCTGAACTGCATCAAGATCTCTGTTTTGTGTTCTGTCACTTGTTTAAATTTTTAAAATAATTCTAATTTTCATATTGAATCGCGTACTACTATACAGGAGACTATTAATTTTGATTTCGATTTGTTAACGCGTTTTAGCATCTCGTGGACAACTTTCGAAAGGCTTTAATTTTCGTGATCATCGATGAAATTAGTAGACTTTTATTAGTTAGGAAATCAAGGAATTAATTACATTTTTTTTTTTTTTTTGCAAATGGCCGTATGCTAGCAATTACCAGCAAAATTTTTGAAATTTCTGTCTCTTCAATTGGGCAATTCATCTTTAAAAGAAGTAGAAGTGATATCCTGTGATCTTCTATACAAGCTCTGAACCTCTGTTACAGGCTACAGTAATAAAAACACCGTATTTACAGCACAGTATTTTTATTTAATATTGGCGATAATAAGTAAGTATTAGGAAACAATGTATCAATGCACCATTACAAAAATTATAAGCTGACCGGTTTCGGCATGTATTAGGTACATATCCTCTGTGCGAGAATGGCAAAAATTTGCTCTGTTTACATAGAGAAGGAGGGGGAATTCTGGAGAGGGATTATGGGAACCAGTAGGAAAGGAGGTTTTAAGGTAGGACTATTTTAAGATCTTATTTTTTTCTTTTAGCATTTTTTTCACGTTTAAATGAAACTACCAAAAAAGAAAGTGATATAACGTAAGTATATCTATATTGTGACGTTCAGGCGTTTCTTTTTCTAAAATTGAATTTTCAGTGGAATTCCCCTCTGAGGAGGCTTGGCTTTGTTAAGTTTGGGTTTTGGTTTGTATATTTTGTGTACTTTTGACAAAGGGATGTTCTTTCATTTATAAATTTATTATGTAAGAAACTTCCATTATGAAATTATCAATAGGATCATACTTTTCAGAAATTTTTAATTTCAAATTAGTTGACATCAAAAATTAGTTTGTTCAACTTATTAAAAAAAAGAAAATTATTCACACATGCACATTTTTTTCTGAAATCTCCACACTCTAACAAGAGAGCAAAATTTCAGAAAGATGGAGTAATTTGTGGGAAAATTTTTAAAAAATTGCAAAGATGCGTATCATGAATATGTGACTCAAAAATGGTGGAATAGTGAAAATTTTCAAAATTTGGCTGCCTATAAAATTCAAGTCATAGACACCAGGACAAAAAGAAATTGCAGGGTTTGTGACTACTACAGAAGGAACATTCATAGCAATTAATGAAAATCCAAGAGCATTGTTGCCAACATCATATTTCTTTCTTTTTTTTTTTTAATTTGACTTGTTATGTACATAGAATTTCATTATAAAAATTTTCAGAAGGCTAATTTTTTAATCTGAAGGAATGGAAAACCATTAATTTTATTTCAGCCTAAGATAATGCACATATATAAACTTCTTTCTGAACAAAATGTTTTTTGATTATAGCTTTTCCCTTTAGTGAGTTTTCACTTTTAAGTGAACGCAAAAATTTCTCAATAAATTTGCTACATTTTTTAAAAATACAAAAAAAAAAAAAAAAAAAAGACATTTATTTCTAAAATTCCTATGCTTTAATCAGTAAGGATACAAACAGGGCCCGATTAACCTCTGAAGTGAGGGGAAGCTCAGTCTCATTTCGGGCCCCCCATCACCTTTTTGTTTGGGAAAAGTAAAGTTGTAATGATTTTCTGCCATAAAAATATTTTATTCATAAAAAAGAAATTTCATTGATTTAATTAGTTCTAATGATTTCCTTTGAAAAAAGCATTTTATTCATTAATTTGAAAATTTCCTTTGATAAAAATATTTTATTCATTAATCTTCATAATAGTTTAGTTCATTGTAACGAGATTTTACAGTATTTTTGAAATTACTTTAAACATTAACAAATAACTAAAGACATTTCATTACCTTACTGGAACATTAAACTTTATTAATTTAGTCCTATTTTTCCTTACGCATGATTTTTTTTTCGGAAATTCTTGGTTTTAATGACATAAAAATCACAACACAAAAGTTGAGAATTAATTTTGACATTTAGAAGATGTTTAACCATGGGCGCCGGCAGCATAGGGCAAGGGGGGCAATGCCCCCCTGGATTTTTGTATGCAGTGTTTTCGCTTGCTTTTTTGCTCTTTCCAACATGGTAACCATACGTTGAAGTAGTCTTTGCCCCTCTTAAGTAGTCTTTGCCCCCCCTGGGAAATATTCTGCCGGCGCCCATGTGTTTAACATTGCATATTAAAAGTCTACCCCTTTCTGCCGGCCAAATATTCCCCATAACAGAAAAAACTCTCAACCACAGTAGATGCCCCAGGCAAAGACATCGCAAACAACGAATTTAGAAACGTTGCGACATGACGTATCAAGACTTCTGAAAAGCACCACTTCTCTACATTAAAATGTTTACAATAACTTAAAAGATAATTTAAAAACAAAATTTTGAATTTTTATCGCAGTTTTTCAGTCATTTTCAGGCCCCCCTTCAAATTCTGAGGGGAAGCTCAAGCTTCACGAGCCTTTTCAGTAATCAGGCCCTGGATACAAAATTTCAAAAAGATAAAATAATGAGTGAACGAGTTTTTTTGTTTAGAAGTGTTGCCTTAAAATTTTGCTCAAAAATTTTCCAAAATGAGAAATCTTCATAAGTTTGACGAGCCATAAAACCAAAACTATCAGCACCAGGGGTAAAAAAATTCATGGGCTTCTTACTACCACAGAAGGAACAATTATGCCAAATTTTTATAGAAATCCGTAATCAAGCTTTGTGCACTGCACTCATGGGCGCCGGCAGCATAGGGCAAGGGGGGGCAATGGCCCTCCCTGGATTTTTGTATGCATTGTTTTTTCTTGCTTTTTAGCTCTTTCCAACATGGTAACCATACGTTAAAGTAGTCTTTAACCCCCCCCCCCCCATGGAGTACTCTTTGCCCCCCCCCTGGGAAATATTCTACCGGTGCCCATGACTGCACTTATTGCTGTTTTCATTCATTTGTGCAACTGATTTCATGTCAGTCTTAAATGCACAGTACAGAGAGCTTTTACTTTAAAACAGGATTACCATATGTTTACTATCTTGAGTCTTATTTACTAATTTTATTATCTATCATGGACATATATAAAGGGAGTGTTTAGGCAGTCTGGACACCCCCTCTTTTGATTTATGTAAAAATGCTAATTTTGGTGGCATATCCAATTTTTGTATCTGTACCTCAAAATAGTACATGGTAAAAATATTTTTAATTTTCATATGCATTTTGAAATTTTATATTAATTTAAAAAATGCATATTGATTTATAAACTCTCTAATTTAATGAGTAATAAAGAAATTTACTACTCATTAAGATAAAAAGTTATTGATTTTTTTTTTTTTTTTTTTTTTTTTTTTTTTTTTTTACAAAATATTTATAGTAAAATTTACTGTCAAATTTTATAATAAGATTGAAGCCCTGTGTAAAAGGTACAGCAATGCCTGTGCTGTCTATTCACTATTTTTTTCGTTATTTTTCCCAGTAGCAGGGCACATGAATGAGAAAAATAGTAAGCATAATTTTTTATAAAAAAATGTTCATTTTTCTAGTTTTCTGTTATGAAAAATGGTTGGGTGTATATGAAACCTTGAAAATTGTCAGTTACAGACAAATATATTCATTTTTTGTAGCTAAAGATTCAACAAAAAGTGAAAGAGTGAAAACAGCTAAATTAGTTGAAATTTGGTAAAATCATACAAGCCGGTGCCCACCCCATGTAAACATGGCGACAGTCGCTGGAGCTTGGCGACCGCCAAGCTCCAGCGACTGTCGCCATGTTTACTAGTCATTCTAGGCAACCAGTGGTCCGTTTTTAACTAAAAAAACCCCAGTGGATTCAGCAACCTAGTTGTACAGCTATCTAAACTAGGCAACCAGTGGTCTGTTTTTAACTAAAAAAACCTCAGTGGATTCAGCAACCTAGTTGTACAGCTATCTAAACTAGGCAACCAGTGGTCCGTTTTTAACTAAAAAAACCTCAGTGGATTCAGCAACCTAGCTGTACAGCTATCTAAACTAGGCAACCAGTGGCCCGTTTTTAACTAAAAAAACCTCAGTGGATTCAGCAACCTAGCTGTACAGCTATCTAAACTAGGCAACCAGTGGCCCGTTTTTAACTAAAAAAACCTCAGTGGATTCAGCAACCTAGCTGTACAGCTATCTAAACTAGGCAACCAGTGGCCCGTTTTTAACTAAAAAAACCTCAGTGGATTCAGCAACCTAGTTGTACAGCTATGTAAACTACGCAACCAGTGGACCGTTTTTAACTAAAAAAAAACAACAACAGTGAACTAAGCAACCTAGTTGTACAGCTAATGTAAACTGGGCAAACACTGGCCCGTTTTCAACTCAAAAAAACATCGGCGGATTAAACAACCTAGTTGTACACCTCTTATAAAGTCAGTATGATTAGAATAGCACGTAAATAGCACTTACGAAAACATAAACACTTCAAATATCTATTTAAAATTCACATTAAAAACCTTAAACATCGAAAGATTCGTTAAAAAAGAACACTTACCTCTATTTTTTTGGTAAATAACCGCTCAGAAATGTCCCCAACACCCACCGGCTTATAACGTACTATATTTCTAACAAACACCCACAAATTCTTTTCTTATATTAACATAACACATTTCATTCCCTTCCATCAATAACACAAACAATTTCAAATTCCCAAACCTGACGAAACACGTATTCTTTATGGTTGCCAGTCACAACTACCACCGGCAGTTGGCGGTGCATCGCTCACTCTCGCGTCAGATTGTTCGCCAATGATTTGTAAACAAAACATTGACATGTAAACAAGGCACCGTATACGGAATATAGTCCCTATCTTGAGTCTTATTTACTAATTTTATTATCTATCATGGACATATATAAAGGGAGTGTTTAGGCAGTCTGGACACCCCCTCTTTTGATTTATGTAAAAATGCTAATTTTGGTAGCATATCCAATTTTTGTATCTGTACCTCAAAATAGTACATGGTAAAAATATTTTTAATTTTCATATGCATTTTGAAATTTTATATTAATTTAAAAAATGCATATTGATTTATAAACTCTCTAATTTAATGAGTAATAAAGAAATTTACTACTCATTAAGATAAAAAGTTATTGATTTTTTTTTTTTTTTTTACAAAATATTTATAGTAAAATTTACTGTCAAATTTTATAATAAGATTGAAGCCCTGTGTAAAAGGTACAGCAATGCCTGTGCTGTCTATTCACTATTTTTTTCGTTATTTTTCCCAGTAGCAGGGCACATGAATGAGAAAAATAGTAAGCATAATTTTTTATAAAAAAATGTTCATTTTTCTAGTTTTCTGTTATGAAAAATGGTTGGGTGTATATGAAACCTTAAAAATTGAATGAAAATTGTCAGTTACAGACAAATATATTCATTTTTTGTAGCTAAAGATTCAACAAAAAGTGAAAGAGTGAAAACAGCTAAATTAGTTGAAATTTATCATGGCATGAAATGTAAGATTTTTTCTTGCAAACTTGAAAGCAAGTTCTATCTTTAAGGGTTTAGATGTGCAGTACCCCACTAAAAGAAAAGTCTTTCTGCACCTTTTGGCTGTGGAAGCTCTTAGGCCTGGACTCTATATTACCGGAAAGCTGAACTTTCTCACAGAACAGTATTCCTGTTGGATTATTTTCTGTCGGCACTTGACTCCACTCTAGCATAATACGCCTTAGCAGATACTATGATGCAGGCACCATCTATCGTCTTCATTTTAAATCATTTATTGCTCTGTACGTTTGATGATTGAAACAGCCCAAAAAAGTATGTGAATAACGAATAATTTCTCTGTAAAATAAGCTTTCACTTTATGAATAGGATGACTTTGATTAGAACACATGAAATTAAAAAACATAAATATAGATTATGAGTTTAAAACATTTTCCTAGTAAGAGAAAAGTATGGAATTTTCACAGCATTAATTGAATGAAGATCCTTGAACTGTAGATGAAGAGTACTATTTTAAATACAAAAACATTGGTTTTAAGAAAATCTCCTTTTTCTTATTTTTCTTTTTTTATTGAATACAAATTTTTAAAACAATAAGAATAGAACATGCCAATCTTTGCGATACAAGTACTTCAGCATTGAAATGTGATCTTGTTTTTTGGTTGACTGCCTCTCCGGATCTAGGCGAATTCTTATTGGCTAGCACATGGCAGAAACAGAAAAGTTCAACATTTTCAACGCTGTTTTCTGCCTTTGATTCTGCTTGACAGAAACTCAAAAACCGGAAGTTCGTCAATTTTCAGTTTCTGTTTTACGATTCTGTTGCGTTACCGGTAATATGAAGTCCAAGCCTTAAACTGAGGATGGACAGCGATAACCTACCGTATTGACCCGAATATAACGTGATATTTTTTGACTGATCATTTCCCGTTAAAAACGTAACTCATGCTTAATTCAAGGCCTATATATAGGATTTTTCTAATTGTCTTGATAAATTTCGGGATCGCGTTGTATTCAAGCTGATACGGTATACGTCACTGGATATATTCCCGCATAACTTTAATGCATATGCAAATTTATGCATATATTTTGTGATTCAATACTTTCTTTTGATGCATTTCATAATAATGAAAATTTTCATTCCATTTTGGTTCATGCAATTTACTCTCTTTCGGTTTCTAAAAATAAATATATATCGTGCTTTTCTTTATTTTAATGTATAATTCCAGATACAATGGTGGAGTCAATGAAGACGACTTCAGTGAAGGACCTCCAAACTTCGGCTTTATTGCTATAGTCTCATGGTTAAGCTCAGAACTTGTGAAGCTCTGTGAATTAGAAAGTCATGTCAGTCATGCCACTGGTAAATTCTTTTTTTTTTTTTTTGCTGCTATGATTATTATAATTGTATTATTAATTACTATAATGGTGTGCTTATTTTTGAACTCTTTGCAGTGCACTACCCTTTAAAGTTAAAATTTTGATTAAAAAAAAATTGTAGGCAATCTATTTAGGCTTAAAAGAGTACACCGATAAAATTTTGCAAAGATTGCACTTACTGTTTTCATTTTGTGGGTGGTCCGTGAACAGCAACACTGCACTGCTAAAGCTCAGGAAAATGCGGCTGAGTGAGCTAGCAGAAAAGGGTGAAAATTTGTAAAAGCTTTTGCGGATGAATGAAAAGCACTGTATTCTACCTGTGTAGCAGATTTAGCTTACCCAGGGTGCACCACAAGGAGGCCTGCTACTCTACATCCCCACCCCTAAAATATAAAAGACAAAGAAAAAAATATTTACAATTTTCCAATGTTTAAAAACTTAATAATTCAATGTTTAATAACTTACATAAAATTAATTTACAATATAAAAAAATTAACGGGAATAATCAATACAGTTCTTTCCAAAGAGCCGAATGCAAAACCAAGAGCAAAAAATTCATGCAGCTCGAAGGACAGACAACTCAAGCTAGTGATAAAATCTGGACAACACCCTCCAAAATTTCTAGAGGCTCCATTTGGGTGTAGCCCTTTTCCATGCTAGCAAAACCCCATCTGCAACATTCCTTAGTCTCTGTTCATTTCCCTCTGAAACATTCTAAAAGAGATAAACAGAAAATATAAACACAGATGTTCTCTCTTAAGCATCTTCAGATGGCATGGTGTAATATGAGAAGACATCTACTTAGAAAAGCTTTAGTGGTGTAGTGTTGTTGTTGACAGACCGCTTTGTTCTATTCAATCTTGTGTATGCTTTCTTTATAAAAAAAAGTAAAATAATATTGGATTAATAGTTTAAGGTATAGACAACAAAATACCATAATTGTTTTTTTTTTTCAGAGCAATTATTTTTACACCTTAAGAAATTCCTTGAAAAGACAAGTTCTAAATAAAGTATCACAGTCGAGAGGAATGAGTTCTGCTATCTATTATTAAAAAGAAAGGCAAAAGTGAATAGAAAGTCAATTTACATGCGTTTAATGCTAAAATTAACGATTTGAAAAGGAAATCAAATTGGGTGGTCCTTGAGCCACAAAGGATTAATAAACCATTTATTTTCCACCGTTTAAGCTTTTAATAATGTGCAAGTTTCATTTTACATCCTTATGTTATTCTGTTTTATCTTTGTCATTAACCTTAAAGTTCTTTATTTTAAAAATGAATTGCTTATTTCTTTGTTTTATAATAGTTATATTTCAATTCATTTATAATATTTTGAACGCAGCAAAGCCTTTTTTAAAATTTTGTTTATACTTACGAAGATTCAATAACAATTTATTAGTATATTTAAGGTAGTTTGTATAACTGTTTAGAGTAAATATTAAAATTTTCACTAGAGTCAGGTGGGAAAATGGCAGGGACATTGTGCTTTTTTTAGATGTCCTAAATTCAAGGTATTAAATTTATGTTAATCAGGCAATTGATGTTTTTTTTAAATTTCTAATGGCCAACAGACAAAGAAAAATACAGAACACAAAAATACAAATCACAAAGTAGGGATCAGCTGCTTATATGACCTCTTGCCTCCCAATATCGACCAAGGAGGTCCCGACTGGAGAGCGCAGCACAAGTCTGCAGGTGGCAAATGCCCATTTCCTGTTGTAGGTTACAAAGAGGGCAATTAGGGCTCTGGACCGCTTGCCAAAACCATAGACCATTTTGCCAGTTAAACCGTTGCCCAGGGTGCACCACAACTGATGTATAAAACATACATTGTGGGGAAAAATGGGGTGGTACAAAAGCAACTATATACTTTTAATAAAAATCATGTTAATGTTTTAAATGAAATAAAATGCATTCAACTTAATAATATACTGAAAGAAAAAAATTCACCCAAAAGGATTATTTTCCTAAATATTTATCTAAAGAAATATATCATGTCTGATACAAATTGTCTGATACAAATGTCTGATTCCTAAATATTTATCTAAAGAAATACATCATGTCCTAAATATTTATCTAAAGAAATACATCAAGTCCATGATCATCAAATTAAGGATTATTAGTATGTGGCAAATATTACTTAGTTCCACAAAATTAATTTTATAATAAAGAGTAAATTAAAATGTCCATTTGATTGATTATAACTATTATTTCTTGAATATTTACAAAAAGGAAAATGTCAGAGTATCATATAGAACTTTGCTAAGTCTAACCATACTATTTTACCCCACCTCTAAAGTTTTAATTTTATTATCAATTTTATATAATCCAGTTCTCTTAGTCTCTCTACTAATATGTATCAAAATATAAATGCTAAATCTTCTTTTGAGAAATCTAGAAGGAAGTTTTTCAGTATCACTTGCTAGCAGGCAGTATGTTTAAAGCAAAAACAAGTAGTTTTACACATATTAATGGGTTAGAATATGCTAAAACTTCATTAGAAATACCATAATTTCCTGCCTATAATTTGCAGATTATCTGTAAAAAAAAAGTTTAAAATTTTGAGATGCGTATTATACATTGCTGCGAATTATCTGTTTTCTTTTTTTTAACCTGAAAAATTTTTGGTATGGAATTTCAAACAAAATTTCATTAGCAAATGCAGCAACAAAATGCATCTTCCAATTAAAGCTTCAGCTTGATAATAACCATTCAAAACGTGTAACTAAATGCTGGCCCCAATTTTTTGTTCTCATCTACTTAACTTTTCAGTCCATAATTTGTAGTGATCTCTTAAAACTGAAGAATTTAGAAATGTCGTCTAAACGAACGTACGTAAGTTATACTGCTGAATTCAATCTCAAAGTCACAGAATCAGCAGAAAAAAATAGAAATTGGGAGGCTGGCCGTCTCTTTAACGTAGACGAGTCTAATGTTAGATTGTGGCAGAAAAAAAGGAGATTTGTCTAAACCAGACAAAAAAAAAAAAAGATGATTGTTCCGACATGGATTCTCATCTTGGCCGAAATTGGAGGATGAGCTGCACCAGTGGGTACTGACTGAAAGAGAGAAGGGAGCATCTACAGTGAAGATACGTTTGCGAGCCAAAGTGTTAGCAGCTGAAATGGGGATCAAGAATTTTGATGGGGGTCCCACGTGGTGCTACCGTTTTATGAAAAGAAAAAAATTAGTCATCTGCAACTGAACAACAATTGGCCAAAATTTGCCAGAAGATTAGGAAACAAAACAAGCTGCGTTTTTGAAATATTCCAGAAACTTAATCAAAGAGAACAAATTTACATCTAGTGAAATTTTCAAGATGGATGAAGTCCCATTGTGTTTTGACAATCCATCCAATAGAACAGTTGATTCCGTGGGAGCAAACAGTGTGCCAGTGTGTGTGACCAGACACAAAACATCCTCTTTTACAGTAGCACTCACATGTGTCGCATAAGCTCCCTCCAATGGTTATTTTTAACCTTTTCACTCCGGCGGTACAACAGTTGTACCAAAAAATAAAAGTGACTGAGGAACGGCGCTGGTACAAATGCCGTACAAGACTTCTTTCCCCTCTTTTGACGGGAAATCCATTCACCCTTCATGGAAGATGGATAAGACATTCCCGCCTCTAAAAATTCCTTTTCTTATGCTGTGGGAGAGTCGGGCGTATTAGTAGATAATTCACTGGGGAGAATGTGGTAGTCAATTGACCGGGATTGGGCATACAGATTTGCATTTTGTTTAGGGACTTGTGCGGTCAGTGATATTTGCCCTCACCTACCAAACAAAAGGCAAGGCGTGCTCTTCAGTTGGGAAGTAGGGGAATGAAATCTTACAGATTCTGCCGCTTTCTGGGACAAAAATTCTCAAGTGTGAGCCGGAGCGAAAAGGTTAAAAGAAAAACTCTTCCATAAGATTTTCTGAAAGGAATAGAAATAGCAGTTAATGAAAAAGGCTGGATGTCTGAAGACATAATGATTTCATGGCTGAGTAATATTTGGTGAAAGCAAAAAGGTTGTTTTTTTAAACCACATGCTCTGTTAATAATGGATTCAATGAAAGCGCATACTCAATGAAGCGCATTCCCTTGTATATTTGCACTGAATTTATGCCTCTGGAAGTGTTTTATTTTTGTGTGAGAAATACAACATTTGTGAAAGCTTCTGTTCTAATCAGACTGTTATCATCACGCTACTGGCTGATTGTGCCTGTGAATTTTGTACAGCTGATTGTTCGATGAAGTTCTAGAAGCAATAAAGTTAGTGTTCCATCCTGACAAGTGGACTCTTTAACTAGACTTTACTGGACTTTGGAATGACGAACCTAGGAATTAGCAGAGTATTCTGCAATAATATTTGCTTCAGTTTTAGCTGTTTTAATTATAAGAGAAGTTTAAAAAAAGTTTGCACCCAGTTTTGTTGTGTTATTTGCATAAAACTATTGTAGCATGAGTTACCAAATAACTCATGCTATACTTAGAAAGTGAATTCAGTTTTTATTTGCATAAATATCATATTTAATTTACGTTAAGTAAATGATCAAGTTAACATAAAAATAGCTCAATTGTTAGTATGGTTACCCCATTTGGATTCATTTATGGGCTATTTTTTACCCTCACAAGCCTGAGTTTATTACTTTTAAAAGCTCACACAGAAAAAAAAAATAGAAAATGACAGTGTTCACAAAGTAAAATTCCTGGATTGAAATTTTAAAAATGCGGCTCTTAACTGCAAACATAGTTAAGTATATACGATATAGTACATTGTACAATTTATGTGGTTATTCTTCTTCAGATAAAATTTTACCATACATGGTTCTTAAGAAAGAAGAACAAGGATAGAACTACTTTTAGACCAGATGAAAATGATGTATTCTGCATCATGTTTGACCACATTACTCAGACTTTACTGAATGCAACCATGAAACTTACCCAGGCTCGGACTGGCTCCTTTGGGTGCCCGCAGCTGCATATAGAAAAGGGGTCCCTTACTGATGAATTAAGAGGCATTAGAATATGTAATATTTGAAAATTAATCTTATGTGCCTAAAAACAACGTTTAACTGCTTTAAAGATTTTGGGGGCCTCCTCAAGTCGCGGGGATTCTGGGATCCTTCACTGTGTAAAGGCGTAAGATTACTGGAAAATAAATAATCAAATTACTCTTATTATAAAGTAATATATTAATTTTTGGGGCTTATCTGGAGCCCCTTCAGAACGGGCCCTCAGCAATTGCCGACCATCTGACCTGACCAGTCCATGTCTAAACAGACCAGAAGCTACTTATACCAGAGGCGCCGACTTTACAAAATTTCTGTGGGTGCCCTAAAAGTCCGTGGGGGGGGGGGGTTAATAAAATGTTGAAAGTTGCACAAGGTTTGTAATTTTTGATAAAGGATCGCTAAGTTTGGTGCCAAAACGCGACAATTTATTTTAAAGGGGGAGTATAGTTGGAATGTACTTGGCTAAGATTGTAAAATAGTTTTAGTAGGTGATTTTAAGATAGATTTCGATTCCGAAGATGGGTTTTTAATGGAACAAGGAAGAAAAATACGGCACACTCATGAATAACGATACACTTTCCAACTTTATGGAACCTTTTCCAACTACCCTTCAATCTTTTCCTATTATTATTTGCTTCCTTGCTCGTAACTACTCAATCATTTGACTTTTCGTGCACATTTTTACCAGTGGGTAATGGGTAATACAAATAATCAATTTAGCTCCACATCAAATATCCAATATCTGAGGGTATAGATCGAAGAAACGATATCTGTCTCACGGTTTTGGTACACAAATTAAAATAAACTAACTGCACCAAGGATTCGAAAAAATTCAGGATGATTCTTTACAAGCTGCACTACACACTGCAATAAATTCGAAAACTTTCAGAAAAAATCTTAAACGTGGAACTGCACAGCAAAATATTTCTAAGAGTGGCCATTCTGCAAAAAAATTTCGTTTATTCCGGTGTCTAGTACAGCTTGTGAAGCTACATCCTAAAAATTGTGAAGTGCTTGAGATAATTAGTTTTCTTTTTTGTATTTATATACTAAAATTGCGTGGGTTTTTCCCAGCGCTGAAGGTGACATTCAAAGTTTAGTTTAAGCGAATAGTGTGAATTTTGGCATCCGATTATCTGTACTACGGTAAAGCAACGCTGGGCATAGAATGGAAGTCTCCACCGTTGTGTCTTAGTAACGTAACAGCAAACCAGTTAAAATCAAGATTCTTTTTAAAGTAATGAAGTATTTCTGATGAAATGCCCTTCTTTTAGAAAAATCTGCTTGTGCTGGAGTCACCTTAAATTTGTTTGCCTTACGCAAATTCTCTGTCAAAATTTGAGAATTCCTGGGCGCACACCCCCTTTGCCCTTGTAATAAATCAGACCCGAAAGAGGTGTATTACACTAATTCAATTTTTTTTTAACTTTTAGCGATAGAATTGTGATTGGTTTTAACTAATAATTATAAATTTCAGAGCAAAAGAAAAGTGTATTACTACGTTTATTGGGGGGGGGGGAACATGCAACAATAATATCACAATCAGTCAAATTTCTTGACATGTAAATGGAAGTTTTGTATGAAAAGTGATTCAGTTTTCGAATGTAACAATTCACGATCAATGTTATTCTTGTTTAATCTATCTCATCCCTGTCTGAAATCCTCAGAGTTTTCAAAAAATGTTATTCATAGTATTGTTTCTCAGCTCATTCATTTCCTTGAGAAATTGAGACTTTAGAAGAAAGTGACACAAACCTTTATACCGTAGAAGCCTCGCCTCAGTCTCATTCAATTAACACTAAATCGCCGACACTTTTTGATGAATGGGCATCTTTTTTTGTTCCAGATACATACAAAGTGTTGTATATTAGGTGCTTGTAAACAAACACACATTGATGTTCTCTATTTACAAGAAAAAAAAATTAAACCTACTCACTTCGGAATCCTGAAGTAATATTATTAGAACTATCTCAAAACATTTCCATAATGGGAATGAGTCTTTCACCTAACTCCTGTGTTATCTTCCCCGCGTGAAATTCTGATTGTAGCCAGCGGCTTTGTCTCAAATTCTCCGTTTTCCGGTATTCTTGGGCTAACACAATCTCATTGTATTCATCAGGGTGTCGACAGATCAGGGAAATCAGGGAAATCATGGAAAAATCAGGGTACTTTATCGATCTGGAAATATCAGGGAATTTTGTAAAAATATTTAAAAATCAGGGAACTTTCGTTTTTGCCTAGTAAACTAGATCGTTTTTAGTTGTCAATCAGCGTCTGACTCGCAACTCCGTTCCGGATCATACGATTCTGACTTCGCTCAACTGATGCAGACATTTTAGGAATCCAAAAACCAGAATACAGATCACACGAGAACATAGAAATATGAATCCGAGACTCAAGTGATGTAGGTACTATCACTATACGAATCCGAAAAACCGCATGCATTCAGACTCGTTCTGAAATGCGGATCATACTAGAAACCGGATCTGCGAATCATATCGGAATTAATTTCGCATGTGAATTAGAGATGAGAGGGGCTCATCCCAAGCCCGAGGCCGGTTCGGCCTCACAATTGTGTTCGGGCTCCGGCTCATGAAAAATTTCTCCTTTATTGAGCAAACTGCTAGAAACAGATTTTAAAAAGTGATTCGTGAGGAAAATAAAAGTACTTATAAAAGATAAATAAATAAAAATAGCGGCACGGGCGTCTAGAAGGTGCGTGAAGCTCTTTGGGTATTTTAGAACGGCGGTTTATATTCCTTAGTTAGTCATGAGATCCGACATTTTTTGATAAAGGATGGATACAAAGAATTAGAAAGTGCATTAGGAGTTTGCAACTATATTTGTCTTCTCTTTGCACAAACGGCAAAATTTATTGTATTCTATCAATGAAGTAATTGAATTTTTTTTAATCTTTAGCTGCAATTTCGGGCTCGGGCTCCGACTTAAATAATATTGCTCGGGCTCGGTCTTTTAGTGTTCAACTAAATTTCATGTTTGGATTTATGAAATTGAACTACAATTTTATTAATATTAAGTATTTTTGTGGTTTTCTTTTATTTATTTCCCAATATGAAGCATTCATCTGTTGGTGCATGATACACAATGGTGATTTACATGAAAGATTATGGCATGTATATAAATATAATTAGTTCTGGAAATTTGATAAAGATAGTCAGGGAAATCAGGGAAAAATCAGGGAACATTTTTTCTCAATTTATGTAGCCACCCTGTTCATACATTTTCCCATGGAGGACGAGGATTCTGGGATGAGGTCTGTTTGTGTGGGTCAGAAAGTGGGCAAAGGCATTGCCTGTGGGGTTGTAGGGAGTCGCACAGGCTGTAGGGAGTCACATTGTGAAAAAGCTTTGAATTTTAGAAAGACATTGTTTCCATGGGCGCCAGATAGGAAGGCAAGTGGCAGTGGGGGATTGAGATTTGAGCCCGCCTAGTATAGTAAACATTATTACAGCATACTGAACTTCTAAGTATTATTTTCGTGCTAAAATGTCTGAAAGTTAAGATGACCCTCCATACACCTCTAAATTAGTACTCATATAAGAAACTATTATAATAATCATTATTATTTTAAGTAGACAAAAATGTTACCTGTTTGGATTCCTTTTTTTTTATGCACTTTTTAAAATTTTAGAGTATGTGCTAAGTTACTATTTATTGGAATTTTATTATAATTACTCCAGTTCCGAGGCACATAAGGGTGTATGCCGAAGAAACAAAATCTGCATAACGGTCTTAGTACACAAATTAAAGTAAACTCTCCCACCAAGGATTCGAAAAAAATTAGGATGATTCTTTATAAGCTGCACTACATACCGAAATAAAGAATAACACTTCTTAAATTTTCGATTTTTAAGAATTTTTTCTAAAAGTTTCGTAAATGATACAGGTTTATTGTTTATTTCTGTGTATAGTGCAGTTTCTAAAACATACATCCTAAAAATTTGAAATATTTGACATAATTAATTTTTCTGAATTTGTGCACCAAAATTTGATGTTTTTTTTTTTTCTTTTTTTTCCGAACTACAAGCGATAAGCTGAAAGTAGCTGTCATTCAGTTGCCACAGGGTTTAATTTCTATCCAAAAAAGTGCAAGAGCCCTGATTTTTTGTATTGCAATTTACAAAATTAATTACCTAATTTAAGGTATTATTAAGTTAATTTTTGTTACCTCTGTATTAGTTTGCGATGTAATAAAATTAATATCAACAGAAACAATTACGATGGTAATTAAAAATTTAAATTTAGTGTAAAATTTCACCGAGAAAAAAGAAGTAGTGGAGCTGAGCTCCCTCCCATGCAAATTAAGCACTTCCTTTAAATACATGCAAGTATTTAGCACCCACGAAAACTTTTCTGTGGGTGCTTGAGATCTGACATACTACATTAAAAAAAAAAAAAAAAAACAGTCCCTCACTAAAATTTTATTTTCGAATTATGCAGTTGCAAAGCACTCCTCGTCATCAGTGGCGTGACTATACCGTTAGGGCCCGTAATGAATTCATTGGATAGGGTCCTTCCTCATTGTACAGAATCTCAACCAACATGTTGCAGTTCACTTTTTCTAGTCCGTCCGGGGGACCGTGGCTTTTGCCCGTTCTACCGCCCTATAGTTACGCCAGTGATTGTCTCATCGAAGTTCCTCATGCGCATCTAAATTATAAAGGACATGGGTGCTCATATACGGAAGTAGGTGGGGGCTCGGGTCCCTCCCTCTAGCCGTCGGTATAGTGCAAATTTTTATATTAGCTAACCTTTTTTTCACTATTTCAGTACTAAAATGTTTGAAAGCGCGATTGCCGATGACCTTACAAATGCCAGAAACAACCCCTCCCCCCCTCGTCTTAAAGTACTCATATGGACGTCCATGCCGAAGCACCCACATACATTTGGCCTCATTAAAGATTTTCTTTTAAACTTTTAAAATATCACACAACTAATAAGCAAATAAAGTATTTTAGTACTGAAATAATGCAAAAAGTTCCATATGCTTTACAAATATTCATATTACGTAATGGCATAATTGGGGCGGGGGGGTGTAAACCCTCCTTGAGTGTACATCACTGTGTTGGGGTTATCAGACGATTGCTGGTGCTCAGCATCCAACGTAATTTTTTTTTACAAGCCCAAAGCACCCACATAAATGTCTTTTCCTAGCCCTTTCTAGGAACTTCAAATTATGACTTGGCACTAAAATTTCTGTGGGTGCGGAGCACCCACAGAATTTTTTCAGTGGGTGCTTGAGCCCCGGAGCACCCACGCAGTCGGCGCCACTGACTTATACTATGGCTTCAATAAGAAAATAATTATGTCTAAATGACATTAATTGTTTTTTGTATTATTATGAGCAAAATAAACCAATCAAATACATGCGAGTTCTAAATAAATCTAAAAATTAAATTTTATTTGCCTTTTTAGTCATTCTTAAAATTCATTCATCTATCTATGTTGTAGCATGAGCTACCCAGTTATGTAGCATGAGTTACCACACACTTAGCATATTTTAATTCAATAACCAATTTTATCAAATATCCCATACAAAATTAAATTATGGTTTGTGTAAGAAAGGTACATACAAACTCTCATAAAGATTATAGCATTTAAGATGTAGAATTTTAGCAGAAATACAACTTTGACTTTTTTGCCCATATTTCAATGTCTTTTATTTAGTAGCATGAGCTACCAATCAATTTTAATTAGTATTTCGAAAAATGAATTAGTTATAAGATTTTTAATGATTTATTGAAAAAAGTAAACAATTTGTAATGAGCATGAATTTTGTTGAAAGGAATAAATGTGTTTTTTACTATTATTCAGTGTTTGAAAATGCTTAAAAAAAAAAAAAAAGTAGCGCTAGTTACCATGTAATCATCCTGAAATGAAAAATTTTGGAAACTTTGAACACTTGTACAGAAAAAAATATTAGTTGGATTCATCTGAAAATTGGTATGTTTTTATTTTTAAACCAAATTTTTTTTTAAGGTCAAATTTTTTTAAAAATTTACTATTTTAATATATTTTCAGTTTGTTTCAATAAATTCTTTTTAGTAACAAGAAACATACATGTTTAATTTCATGAAAATAGATTGTACCATTTTTTTATATTAGTGAGCTACTCTCAAAATCCAATAATTCCATTCTAAGAAATCAACAGGATTGAAACTTTGGTATTTTTTATTTTACTAAATTTACTCAGGATCTCATTTAACATGTATAAAAAATAGTCTTTTTCACTGTTTTATAGAATGTACACTTTTTGAGTGAAATACATTGGTGGCATTCACAACATTGAAGGGCACTTACGAGCACAGGATTAGCATTTGCTCTGTTGCCACCATTTGCTTTCACTTTTTTGTTTGGGTTGAATGAAAGCAGGCATTACAGTCACTGTATTATATATAGTTTTTTCTCCCCTTCATTATAGATGCTGAAGATTCACTTGGCTTTTTGGTTGAAGTGAGTTCTTTGCTAAAGGAATTATGTAAGTATTTCACTTCTTGTAATCAGGAGTCTGTTTAGGATAAATTTTGTGTTGGAAAATTCCCTAAGGGACTCCACAAACATTTTATCATAATGGATACTTCACAAAATATTTTATCTTAAAAATGAACACTTCAGAAAATTCTTCTGAGAAACAGAATTCTGAATTTTGCTATGTTGGGGATAAAAAAAGGGGGAGGTACTGTCAACCTTATACTAATTCAGTTATACAGTATTGAACCTGTTATCCAGAATTGTTGGGAGCAGATGTATTCTGCATAACTGAATTTTCTGGATAACTGGTTGGGTATTAACACAATATCCACTGATTTGATTAGTAGCATATATGTTACTCTACTTTTTATATTATAATTAAACTTTAATTGCTGATATACTAGTAAAATAATATAAAAAATCTTAAGATCAAGATGAATAATAATCATATTTATAGAGGAAGTAGTAAATGTAAGATAACTTCTTGAAAACTTAGTCCTACTCACTAAAATAAATGAAGCACATTACCCAATTGCTTACATTTTAAGTTCTAGTTGAAGTACTCAAAATGAAAAAAAACCAAAACACAAGTAATGAGAAAAAAAAAAAAACCCTCATTACACACTTTTCTTTTGGGAAAAAAATGAAATTTAATTGGTTGAAAAATGATTCCGAATTGGAGGTTCCATACTGTATTATATTTCCAGTTTTTAGGCTTCATTTCAGTTCGAATCATTAAGGAAAAAAAAAACTATTTTTTTTATTAAAGTTTGTTTTCATAGCTCTCAACTTTTGTTTTATGCCAGTGGTTCCAGACTGGTGGTCTCCGAACAAGTTCTAAGTGGTCCGCGAAGTGAGTGAGGGCTTAAAAAATAATTGTTTTCACAATTTCATGAGGTAAAAAGACAAAAAGCATAATTGTTTATGTTTATTTTTACAGAATTAAAATAAAAATTGTATCATAAGGCTTGCAAAATAGGGAAAATATGAGACGGCACAGTATTATCAGGTTGTAACGAAAGTTTTCTGCCATATCTGCCTGAAAAACTAACTTCTAACTCCTTAGATAACTGATTTTGAACTTTCGGTACCAAACCTGCAGTGTCACATGATACAACAATAGTACATAAAGCTGTACTCATAATTTGTTGATATTATGTAACTGACTTTTTGCAACACAAATGGAAGTAAATGATGGTTCTAATCCTCTAGAGTGATAGTTCCATTTGGGACACCTTATACTTAATGATAACTATATTTTTTACAGATTTCACAACACAGTGTTATAAAGTAAGCCTCTTTCTTTCAAATGCCAAAAATCGTTTGACAAAATATGAGCAAATACGCCAATGCGAACTGTGCGCTGACGATGTTTGCGGTGGCGGGAAACTTTTGTTACAACCTAATAAATACAAATCAATAAAATATTGTAGCACCTCAGTCAAGCTTATGTCTTCAGCTATATGCAAACAGGGTTGATAAGCTATTATCAGTAGGGATGCACAGAATACCATATTTTGCAAAGTAACGAATATCGAATATTTGGTTAAAATTCTAACTGAATATTCATCCGAATACCGAATATTTGGTTAAAATTTATTAAACCATTATTAAACTTTGATTGCAATGATTAATTTAATTAGTTTGTTTTTAAACAATATTTTATATGGTGTAAAACTTCAGAAATTAAAATGCTGTAAAGTTTAATATCCAACTGTTTCCATTATGTATTATTAACTTTTTTAAATATTTGGGAAATGATGTTTTTTACCTGCATATTTTATAGAAGGAAATTAGCAGTTAACGGACTTTACATATTTATGAACACTTAATGTTATGAGGTTTTTTTTTTTTTCCTGGTTACTATTTCATATTTAAATGAGTTATTAATAGCAAGGCTAATGTAATGTGTCATAAGATTTCAGAAAAATTGAAAGGCAACAAAAATTTAAAAGCTGAGTGTTTTCTCTTACTTTAAAACTAATTCGATTGTGATATTGGTACTTAACAACTTGAATTAATTTAGTACTATGGTACTATACCATATCTTTCATTCAAGATTTAAAAAATATGTATTTGTTTACCAATTGTTGAATACTTAAATTTGTTTACTATTCGGTTGCTGAATATTAAAGTATTCGGCCGAACCAGATATTCGGTTTGTCTGCCGAATATATCAGCATCATTGACTGAGTGCTCTGCACTCTGAACTTTTACTGTATGACCCTGGTTGTGGTACACCTTTAAAATATTCCTACTGCAAAACAGAAAGAATAGATTCTCTCAAAATTACTTAGATTTATGTTTTTGATATGGCATATTCACGATACATTTAGTTATCAATATATGATTGATACATTATTTGTTTTTTAGTGGTTTTTGTTTCTTTTTTCCTCCACTACCTTCTCATGAACCATTCCAAACGGATGAGATTATGTTACTTTAAGGTATAATGCAGTGTTAAAATAGTTTTTTAAAGCCATCAAATTACGCCATTGACTCAATTTAAATTGTATCTTTACAAGTTACAAGTGTCAAGAAAAAAAAAAGTAACTGATAGTTCATTTTAAACTTCTATAAAATTTTGATGCTGATTGTATGGCGCTGCATACAGTCAGTGTTTTACACCAACGTGCTGGCTTTGACCCCCGGTGGTGGTGGTGCAAACCTCTAATTATATATAATATACCATCAAGAAGGCAAAGGGGACAATAGCCCACCCTAGAAAATATATCAAAATAAAATACAGTTTTATTTTGATATATTTTATGTACAACTGTATCAAAATAAAAATACAGTTACACTGATGGGTGTAACTGTATTTTATTTTGAAGGTATATTTAAATGCAATAAAATCAAAATGATCTGAAATATAAACAATCAACCCCCCGGTGGTGGGGCCGTGGTAAAATTATGAAACATTGACCCGTCCGCGGCAGTAAAAAGGTTGGGGAGCACTGACTTAAGGGTATTATTTTAGGCAATAATGCAAACTTTGTACAATTCCTATTCAAGAATATAATAATAATAGATACTGTAAAAATTTGTTTCTTCATAAGCTGTACTATACAAAAGTTATTCAAATGGTCATCTTTATAAGAGTTATGAAAGATTAAAAAAAATAGTAATAATCTGATATTTTGCAATGTCTTCCTATATAGATAGGAATCAACACATTTTGCAAGGTAATTTTAGTCCTTAAGAATTTTTTCTGAAACTTGCATGAAGTAGATAGGTTTATTGTTCATAAAAATGTATAGTACAGTTTCTGAAGAAACTGTCATTTTAAAAAGTATTTAACATTCTAGGTTTATTTTTATAGCTGTTAAAAAATTCCATGAAGGCTATCTTTTTTAAGGCCTTAAAGTATAAATCTGCAAAGTATCTAAAAAGTCAAAAGAATTGAGGGAATTCATGATCCTATAATTAAAATTGAAAAATATTGGTTAATTGTAATATCATGATGTAAGATGGTCAAAATATTGATTTCTAAAATTTTAATATCTTGTGGCGCTATTCGAAAGCATAGTATGACTTATGAGAGTTATACTAATTAAAGTCTTTGAGATGAGCATATAGTTGCTGTTCTCAGTGGTGTGCTGTACAAATAGGTGGCTTCCCCATAAGTATACTATTTTGTCCCCACCCCCCTTTTCTTGATAGGCAGATTTTACAAAATAAATTTATAATGTCTGGCCATTCTGGCTCCTTATTCTTTGTGCTCCCTTTAGTATAATGTCTGAAGGATGCTCCACTATGCCCTTGGCTGCTCTGCAGATTTTTACTTTTTCTTTAACTGAATGGTTTACTACTGCTTGAGTAGTTTCACTTTTGTTACTGATGGGTTAATTTTTTTAAAATTGCTGTGAGTTTTGGTTATGTGATAAAAGCAATGTATCTTAATTACATACAGTCAAAAATTTGCTTATGTGAACCACAAAGAATTTGTAAATTAAGTGCATTCTTACTATCATGGACTAAATGAGATGTATTAATTATTTGATGTTAGAAACTTAAATATACTATTGCCTGAAATCATATCCTGTAAAACAAAATTAAATGATAACAATAAAAAAATCTCATTGCTACATTGTTCTCCCTAAAAATCACTGCTTTGGTGATGTTTACAAAACATAACCTCTTTTTACTTGTACTCATTTCCTATATTTCCAGGTTGTCCCTACAAGTCACTGATTAAAGGGCAGATCACTGAGCGACTTACTCATCCAGATGATAAAAAGCTTTTAATTAGTATGTTAAACTATTATACTTTTGTTTATCTTGTGTCTTATTATTATTTTGTTATTTACAAATATGGTATATTTGAGTAGATTTTAATGTGATTACTAGCTGCTTGCCCGTTCTCCGCACGGTGGGAAACGCATATTTTCCTAACACATATATAATTCGAATTAAACCCAGTAATGAGGAATCTCAAAACGTGAAAAAATACTTGAATCGTGACTAAATCTTGACTTCATGAGTGCAAATTTTAGACGATTGCAACATGACACAAAAACTACGTCAATGTGACTGGCGATCAAAAAAGAAAGAACTTTATGGTATGCAGACAAAACTTTTCTCTTTTGAAAAATGCCTGATTTCTACATCAAATAATTCGTATTGTGAGGTTTAGTATATACCACATTCAGGTTTAGTATACATAGTATATACCACATAAATAACAATACATGATGTTGACAACAAATTTATCTTGCATTTTTCAATGCGTGGACAATGCATTAGCGCAGTTATGTTACACACGACTTTATTAAATTTTACCTAAATTAAAAAACCTACATGAAACAATGCATGCATCATTTACATTTAAAAGCCAAAAATGTAACCTGCTCCGGTGAAAATCATGTCGCTTTTGTAAATGAAAACGTTCGTGATGTAACTTCTGAGAAAAAGCTTATTATCCTTATTGAACTCATAATGCAGTATCACACTTGTTACATAAAAGTGACAAATGACGTTTATCTCACTGGCATTTTGCCATACTAAATAAATAACTAATTTCATTTTTCATTTTTTACAGATTACAGTTGACCCCTTTATAACATGGGTCTACAACACGAATTCTTAGAACACGACGAAAACATTACGATCGTTTTCGTGCAACACGTTAAGAGAGACTCGTACAGCACGATGAAATGAGACATATGTTCTGATATTATGACGCCTTAGCTCCTGTAATTAGCATTCCTTTTGAATGGCAACACCAAACATCATTGCATTTTTACGGAGCGCGAATAAGTTTTGCCGTGATTATACCGCGCAGTCCGCACTCCAGGTGGAGTATAGCGCAGGACCCTTACAACACGGATTCCTATAACATGGAACGTATCTACCGTGATATAGGGAATCTACTGTAGTTGCATAGTGTCAAATTCAATAGTTAAGAAAATTCTCGGTTGCCGTATTTAGTAATATTCCATCTTACCTTGGTGGCCGAAATGTATTAAAACCAAATATTCGAACTGTATCAAAAGTAAAATTTACTAAAAGCAAAATTTTTAATTTTGTATAACCCTCAGAACAACTTCGGAGTTTGCCATCTACGACGGTTTTTCATGACGTGGCAACTAATGCTTGCGTACAGTGGCGTAGCCAAGGAGGAGATAGGGGGTCACAACCCCCCATGTGGAGTTTTTTGCCATACAAAATGTATATTCTTAACTCCCGTAACATTCCCATGAAAAATTTTTGGCTACTCCTGCTTGCATATAATTGATCTTTTTTTTTTCATTTATCAATGATCAATATACTTCAGGATCGGAATCTCCGTGGTAAAAAATGGTCTAAAAAATCTGACACCAGAAACATCTGATTAACACAGTGGGGTTACACAAATACGCGCCGGACATACGCTCTTGCTTATGTCCGGAGGAGCAAATGCATTAGAGGTTATGTGCTGCTCCGGATAATCTGCCAGGAAAACAGCAAAAATGATGTAAAAATTACATCCACACGCAAAGGAAATAAAATTAAAGATATGTAGAATTGCATGAAAACTTCGATTATTTTTAAAGTGCAAGTCTGTTATAGTTAGTTCTATTTATTTCACGTTTGATGCACTTTCACTTTTTTGAGTCTTAAAAGCTGTAGAAATGAGTGGTTTCACTTAATTGTTAAATTTAACAACTTAAGTGGCAACAATGGATTCCGTTGCTACGGAAATTATAGCAATGTTAAAAATAGAACATGAAATGAGTTATTCATGTTTACTTTGCTAGAACTGCCATATTGGCGAAATTAATGCCGCCAGTCGATGGCCAATAGCTCAAACCACAAATTAAACTTGACACTAAAGTCAATATGCAATACTTTGTTTGGTGGAATTAAAAAAAAATATCTATGCATACGCTAGTGACATTGGCTCATCTCAATTGTGCAATGGAATTAATAATACGTACAGAGCTGCACTACATTTGAATATTTTTCGCTAACTTTGCTAAGAAATGTACTAAAGTAAGAATCAACATGCATTTCAATTCGTAAAACAAAAAATATATTAGACAGTATTAATTACGCCTTTCTAACAGCTTTTAGTAAAAGAAACTTCCGTAGCGCTGCTTTAACAAATAAGAATCAATTATTTATTTCACAGTACTTCGATCGCCAAATGCCAACATACACCATTTTGCAAGATTTTTTTGTTTTCAGGGAATCATTCGAAGCATTGATTTATCAGCAATCAAAATGGGAAATAGTTATCTATCATTTATATAGTTCCATCGCCAAAATTTAATGCAGGCATATTATTGATAAGTAGCAGTTATTTAAATTATTATTAACTATAACGGGTTTTAATCAACGTTAACTACCATGTACAAAATGCGAGAAATTCAATTTTCTGAAATTTGGGGGAATTCTTCTAACTTTAATTAGTTTACTTAATTTCGTGAAAATTCTATAGATCGTTTAAAATCGCCTTAATAACTGCATTATTTCTATATGAAAAATCAAAGTATAGCGCCGTAAAACTTATACTTGTTATTAAAAATACTATTTCGTTACGCTCTCAGTAATTTGCGCCAAGCCCAAAACTGTACAAATCGGTAGAACCTACTACTTTCTCAAAATCGCCAAATGAGCCATTTTTTTTCCCGGCCAAACTAAAAAATATACATTTTAGTCTAGGAAATCTCTCAATCCCTTATTCTTTTACACATAAAACACATTGAATTCCAGCTCTGATTTAACATGAACGCAATATTTTAATTAAAAAATAACTTTCTAAATAATCTAAACAGAAAAAAAATGATTATTCTTTTATTTTTACTGCAGGAGTCTAAATAATTTAATAAAATAGCCAAACATGGCAACCTCGATGCTTATATACTATTTCGTTACGCTCTCAGTAATTTGCGCCAAGCCCAAAACTGTACAAATCGGTAGACCCTACTACTTTCTCAAAATCGCCAAATGAGCCATTTTTTTTCGGCTAAACTAAAAAATGTACATATTAGTCTAGGAAATCTCTCAATCCCTTATTCTTTTACACATAAAACACATTGAATTCCAGCTCTGATTTAACATGAACGCAATATTTTAATTAAAAAATAACTTTGTAAATAATCTAAACAGAAAAAAAATCATTATTCTTTTATTTTTACTGCAGGAGTCTAAATAATTTAATAAAATAGCCAAACATGGCAACCTCGATGCTTATTTCTCACTTATTTGACTACAGGGATTACAATCACGGAATTGCGGAGAGCAAAAATTAGCGTTTTTGATGGGGTTTTTTATCAATATCTCCTAAACTAATTCGAATTTCGAAATTTAAATTAGCGGAGGTTCTTTCTCGAAATTTTCCGAATTCGTGGATACCTTGTTCGAAACTAAACTCCCAGCTGTTTAGGAGGAGATGATGTTACAGACACACAGACAGGCACACACAGATTTTAATAGTATAGATTTCCAACATAAAATGAGAAAATTAAGTTTTCTCTAAAAGTTTGTTCTAATTTTTTTTTTTTTTTTTAAAATAATGAGCAAATGTTTTTGCCTAGTGTGATTTAGTGTTATAAGAGGCATTGTACTTTCAAAGAATTCTTTATTTGTTCATAGAAAAGCTATGAAAAATAACAAAGCAAATGTTCTCTTTTGCACTCAGTTTGATATGTTGCATGGTCAAAAAAGAAAAAAGTATATTTTTGACATAACAAGGTTTTTACATGTTACAAATCATAAAATGAAAAATTATCATAACAGCAATTTAAAAGTATTGAATTTTACAGTCAAGTTATGAACCCTTCTCTATAATTCATATTCAGCTTATCTGCTTATGAAAAGTTGCCGGGTATTCAAAAAATTTGCCAAAATGACTTATGAAAAATTTCAAAATTAAAAAAAGCATTAACTGTTTAATTTATTGTTTAGATACATCCCTCGTAGTAGTCCTTAATCGGGTTTTACTCATACTATCATTGGTGTCTCTGATAGTCAACTTCTCATCATTACTGATCATCCTTAAATTTTCACATATTTAACGCTTCCCAATGATCGAATCTTTATGAGCAGATCTGATTTTTGCAATGTTTACCTATGGTAAAACAGACAAACCGGTCCTTATCGCACTTTCTACCAAATTCTTAATCACGAAACACCTCTGACCCTGCCA
This sequence comes from Cheiracanthium punctorium, assembly GCA_038373885.1. NCBI lineage: Eukaryota > Metazoa > Arthropoda > Arachnida > Araneae > Cheiracanthiidae > Cheiracanthium > Cheiracanthium punctorium. Next base: position 65,338 of record JAWZYV010000410.1, on the reverse strand, counting down.
TATGGCTAAGTGGATAAGACACTAATCATGGTAAGATAGCCAAAATTTGAAAGTCTAGGGTTCTGGACCAAAGGTTCCAGAGTTTGGCAGTTTTCTCCTGTTATAACTTGAAAACGTTTAGAAACTCTAAAAAGTTCTCTGCCCAAAGCATCCTCCCAGGCAGATAGCTTTCTTGTACCAATACAAAACAAATAGAAAAATAAGACCTGTTGCGTTTAAGACTTCACAAAAAAAAAAAAAAAAAAACCTAATTTTTTAGTTAGATAAATTTGTCTTGAAAGTATTTTATTAACTTCTTGTATTTAGTTATTGTTAGTGCCATATATTCCTATGTAATATAAACTTTATAAAAAGCACCATTTGGTAATGATAATAAAAATTGTCAGTTGTAAATGCCATGGAACACATCTAGAAATATCTATTTATAATGTAATATACTACCTGAAGTGCCTAAAATTAAAAAATTAAGTTGCATGTGCACTTGTGTCATTAAATTACATTCATTTACTTAAATCGTTATTATTTGATGCATGAACCAAAATTAATGCAGTTTGAAATAATTTTTCCAAAATCAAAATCTACTGTAATTTCCTGCTAATAATCCATAGATTATCTGTTAAAACATTTATGAAAATGAAGGTGTGGATTATCTGCCGCTGCAGATTATCTGTGGTATTTTATTTTTGGGGACCGTTTTAATTAACAGATGATGCTGATTTCGATTGGTGCCCTATGCAAGGCGTACTTTGATTGAGATACGTTAATCATAATCGAAAGTTTGTCACAACTCTGTAGCTTTTCTGAGCTTTCTCCATACATAGCTATCGGGTAGAACACCTATAAAATACAGGCCAGCTATTGATCGCAGTTTTCGCCCTCCATGGGTTTCGTAGAGTATTTTGACGTGCCATCACTGAAATTTTTTCCAGGGCCACTCCGATATTTAGAGGTACAAAGCAACGTATTCCGCCAATGACTGGCCTGGACTCTAGTGCAGTCAATTGGCCTTAATCTACAAGCACCAAATATTATCTCGCCTCAATTGGTTGCTGTAATTCTTGTCTGAAGCATCATAACTCTTTACAATCCTTCATTAAACCATTTATGCCTAGTGTCCCTTTTTTGGGACGGTATTTGCGCTTATTAGTCGAAAACGTTATTTATTTTTCCTAGCCTTTATTCATGAGTATTGCACCTCAACCCCACAAAACATGATCCAGTAGGATGTATACATGTCAATTTTTATACACAATCATTTTAAAAGAAATAATCCCTTGTTCAGGAAGTTGACATCAGAAATTTATCTTTTATTTCTGCGTTTAGCAAAAATCCAAGAAAGTCACAAAAATATCTGGGCATAAATGGGTTAATAAAATATATTTTTCATCGTCCATCGTTAACTTCGGTTTTAAAAATGTCCAATTGGGTAACAAAGCAATTTTGCCAGGAATGGACAGAAATGTCGAACTATTTTTTAGCATTCTATCTGCGAAAGGGAATTAAAACACCTGCAATTTTTTAAAAACATCTGCAGACACCATAGAATTTCTGAAGCTGTATTCCGAGATTCAAAAGCTTTGGGCGGCTGCAAACCCTTTTCAAACAAGTGAACGTTACAGCAGTAGAAACGCATGCATTTCCCCTCCATCAATAAAGTTTACTTTTGTGCAACATGATACTGTCATACCTTAAGGGGTAATTCTTTATACTAAGAGAATAATTAAAAAGTAAATAAAAATAAAAACGAGTCTTTTCTGTTCCCCTCCCATCACGAGCTTTTGTTCAGAAATAACAAGGTTGAATCATCAGAATGCAAGACCATGTTGATTTTTCTCCTTGTGGTCACTGGCGCAGCTGTGAAATGTTTTGTTTTTGTAAAGCGTTTTGAGAGCATTTCCTCCCTTTTTTTCTTTTATTTTTCCAATACCACCACGATTAATGGAAATATTGACATTCTGCGGCAGTTTGAAATTTGCATCCCCCTCTCCGTTCTAAGTTTTGACAGTTGTGGTTCACAGGAGCTTATCAATCTTTTGAGACTAAAAAAGAAAAAAGAAAAGGGAAGCTGAAAATTTTCAGCTTTTAACAGCAAACAATGCTGGATAATCAAGCATTTACTGTACTTAAAAGTAGAAATTTCATTTTGCTTGATAACCATCTTGACGCTTTATTGCCATTCATTTGGGCAGTGGCATTTAGATAGCTACTTTTTAAGAAATATAAGTTGAATTTTTCTGCTATTTATATGCATTCTTAACTTAAAAAAAATTCAATTTTATAATTTATTTATCATAAATGTTGCATGAATTGTATTTTATTTCAATATCGATGTGCATTAAAAATACTGTTTATGAAAAATATCAGTAGACTTCTACAGATTATCCGTGGATAATCTGCTGCAGTGAATTACACGATGAAATTTTAAAAAAAGGCTGATAAAATTGTCTGCGGATTATACGCCGGTGCAAATTATCGACGGGAAATTACGGTAAGTTGGATAGTGGGGAACGAATGGATTCTGTTTAAAAGTTATTAAGTTTTCAAAGATAAATATTTTAATAGTTACGCTTTTATTTTAAGACTTCTTATTTCGTATTTTAAGTTACGGGAAAGACTTTTAAAATAAAACAACACTTAAATTAACCTTGTGATAGCAAACCTATGCCGCACATTTGCCATCACTGTGTTCGTTATGACACACATTAGAGCCTTCATGGGAAACAAAAAATTTCATAGTTAAAAAATATTTTTCCTTTTTGAAATTTAAAATTCTTGCTACGGATTCAGTATGATGTTGGTTAGAGGCATGGTTGGCAGATTTTCGACGCATGACATTTTAAACCATATTTAACCTTCGCATCAGAAAACCTAGACTTAAAACTTATGTTCTAAACTTCATATTAAAATTCAATATTAACATTTACTATGTTAAAATCATTCTAATACTAACTCGAAGACTAGATTATGATATTGAACAGTCCAATATCACATTCACATGCTACTACGCAATTTAAAAAGGGCTTGAATATAATTTTTCTTTTTTTAAGGACTTTACCATATGCATTTTGGATGTGGAGTTCGTAGAAAGTACTTAATTTTGTTTCCATGTGTTAAAAAACTCATTTTATTTATTAGAAAACGTTTGGGAGTGTATGGACCAATGTATTTCTGGTTCACACAGGTGCACCTTACGGGAGTAGGCATCGCATCACATGATACATGACAAGGGAGAGGGGAATTGTCAAGACTTCGCGATTCTGGGACAGTGGTACAAACAAAAGTTTCTTTCTTTTTTCTGGGAATGGGGGGTCGGTTATCATCACAATAATAGGTAGATAAATTAAACAAAATGTTTATTAATCCTAATTAGATCATACTTATGGTATGATAATCATTTTAATAACAATTTTTAGTTATATAAATTTATAAATTAATCATGAAAATACTGCTAGTATAAACGAAAGGTTCCCAAGTGTCGGATTTTGGGTGTGCAACCCCCCCCTCCTGGGTGCACCAAGATTCCGGACATCTGATTTTTTTGTATTATAGACAAAAGATTTTACTTCCTTTGAAAATTGCTGCCTTGACAAAAAGAAAAAAAAACTTTTTGAAAAGTTGTGGCCTGAAAAAAAAGATTTTCTTAAAATATAATATTGTTAAGTTTATTTGCTAAATTATTTATACATAGCTCCTGGCTTGTAATTGATAGTGTAATGCTAATGTCAATACTTTAAAGTGCAGCCCATTAATCAAACAAATTTAAACACCAGTATAACACTGATTTGAAATTGCCCTTTAAAAAAAATATATATTATAACAATCAGCTCTACTGATAACAATATTTTTCTTTTTACCTTTTTTTTGGGGGGGGGGATTATACATAATATGTTAAATGTTATAATATAATAACTGGTGAAAAAAACAGATGTTTTTGATGCAAAAGTCTGCAAAACTGATACAAAAGTAAGTTTTTTTGTGATATGAAAGTCTGTAAAATTGATACAAAATTAGATTTTTTCTGATATGAAAGGAGATTTTTTTTTAAATGTGAAAAGTGATACGAAAGGCCTAAACTGCTGTAGCACCACTGCATACAGACAAAAATCTAATTTTATTTATATATAAATATATAAATGTTCTCTTTTGTGTAGCCATCTTATAGAAATTCTTATAGAAAATCAGCAACCTATTCATTTTATTTTTAAGTACAGCCCAGTTATGGGTTATTTTTCTTTCTTTCTATATGGGATGCATATACCAGTACTTTTAAGTTATAATATTAAAGTAACAGATAAAATATGACTATTACACATGGATGAAATAGGTAACTAAATTATCATTATGAGAACTATTTAAATTATTTTTTTTCTGTTTTTATGCCGATCTGAACTTTACTTCCGGTCCGCATACATCAAATATTGAAAATAACCAACAGAAAATGTCACTCTAACTAAAAATTATATTTGTGTAACACCTGATTTAATAAATAAAATCCATATTATATAATAGTTATCGTTTTTAGCTTGAAATTGGTCTATAAAATATTTTTCATACTTTTTGCTGCTCCGCAGTCAAAAGAAGACTGTGAAACATTCCACTTAAGTGTTTATCCTTATTGTATTAATAATAATACTGGTATATTCAGTATGTACTTTTGCTAGTCAGAAAACTTGTAGCATGTATGTTATAGAAATTTATATTGATTTTATTAAAAAAATTTTGTATCTAGTAGTTTAATGAATTTATTTGTGTACTACAGTATATTTACCTTAATTTGTATCTTATCTTACTTTGTTTTAGCTTATATTTGTACAGAACTTGAAGCAGCTAAAATTCAAGCTCTTAAAAATCCTAAAAAGAAAGAAACTCCCATGCAAATAGAATTGGTCAGTAATGTTTTTTTCTCCCCTTATATTTTATTAGTTTATTAAAGTATAATTTTCTCATCACAGAAAAATTTAACAATGAAAAAGGCACCAAGAGAGAATACAGAAGTTTTCTGGAAAATAATTGTGAACCGTTTCTCATATTGAGTTACAATTATATTAATACATTTATATAGACTATCACCTGGGACAATGTTAAATTAATATTATATTGTTTTCTCAAGTCTGAATGATTCTCAGAATTTAAAAAACCTTTGAAATTTTCATTCACTTTTAATTTTCCAAAACTTATATAGGGTAATTCAACGGTAACTCATGCTACATATTTTTAAGTATGGTGTGATTGTAAAAAATGCATTTATTTTTTTTCAGCAAAGTTCATGCTGATTACAAATTGTTTACTTTTTTTGATAAATCATTAAAAATCTTATGACTAATTGCGATGTTACGAATGCAGTTCTTCAATATCCAAAATTGAAAAATGTGGTGGCTGTAAATGAAATACCAAAATTCAGATAGCGTTTAGGAAACTGCGGGGACAAGGGTTTAGGGAATTGCCATTGGGCAACGTTAGCACTGGACACCCTGTATATACCAGACGTTTCAAAATAGATGTTACAGCGATTATCTTTTAAACCATAAGTGATAGAAACATACTTTCAATTAGAAAAGTAAGTCAAATTAAGAATAGCTTTCAGATATGGCAAATTTTTACTTGGGTCTGTATACATATTAAAATATGAAATTTAATTTTTATACCATCCTTCCTTTCCTATGACTTATATTTAGAAAAATTTTGCTCTTTGTCTAAGAAAATTTTTAAAAATCTCATGTCTCCAAGTGGAATAGTTAGCCAAATATTGGAATTTGAAGATTTTGGCATTTGTTGCCAAGCATTAAGCAGGATTCATTGATTTAAATCAGCTTGATTAAAATCACAATTTAAATCAAGGGATTTTAAAAAAATATCGGTGATTAAAATCATTTTTCAAAAATGGATTTTGTATTGATAGAATGTATTCTAAATAAAAATATTCAACACTCAAATGAAATTAATTTCTTATAATAGCATTATATGGCACTGCAGTGGTTTAGGGAATCCTTCAAGGTAAGGGGGGGGGGGGGGAGTGACAGGGTGAGAACAAAAGAAATTTGATCAGGAAATTTTACGACACTAGAATTATTTCAGATTTTAGAACACGCTTGTTTAGGATTCAGTGTTCAGAGAGCTATTGCTAAAGTACAAGGATAATGACAGGAAGGAAGAAAGATAATATTTGGATGTACTTTAATGAAGAGCAGACAGTTTCTGGAAAAGGTGTTGAAGCCAAATGCAAGAATTGTGGAAAAGTTATGATGGGATTAGTAGCCAGAATGAAAGCACATATAGATGAATGTTTCTCCTCTGACAGAAATGATATTAATAGTGATCAACCTCAAGAAAAATTGAGAACAATTTAACTTGTACAAAATCTGAGGCAGCCAAACCTATGAAAAGAAAAATCAGTGAGATAGAAAATGATGTTGGTGTTCTTAAGAACAAACAGCATGAATGATTATATCATAAAGACCACTAAAACTCAAAAGCAAATATTAGATGAGGAAGTGGCAAGATATATTTATGCCACCAATTCTGCTTTTCATCAGGTTAATCATCCCCAATTTAAAAAGAGGATTTCTGCTTTAAGGCCAGGGTATGCTGCTCCAAATGAAGTAGAAATAGGTGGAGCATTACTTGATAATATATATGATCAAGAGAAAGAAAAATGTTCCAAACACCTAAATGGACAAATTGTTAACTTTAGTATAGATGGATGGTCAAATGTTCATAATGGATCAATATTATGTGCTGTAGTATCCACAAGAAAAGGTGAGAATTATCTAGTTGAGACAATTGACACATCTGGTAGTCCACACATAATTGAATATCTTGTAGAAGTTGTGAAAAGTAGTCTGGTAAAATGTGAAAATGAATTTAAGTGCATTGTGAAAAGTCTTGTAACAGACAAACATGTCATACTACTTTTATAATATTCTTCTTAAAATGTCATACTACATTTATAATATGCAAAATAAATTCATATTAGGAATTTTTAAAACATCTTTAAAAAAATCAGATTTAAATAAAAAAAAATCCGATTTTTTTGATTTTTTTTTTAAATAAAAAGAATCACGAACCCTGGCATTAAGTGGATGTCTCCAAAGTGAGAAAATACAATTACTTTTCAACTGATGTTAATTTATGTTAGTTGTCACTCTACATATGGTTGACTTCTAGAGATAGTAATTCAGTCAGAATTCTTGAAATGTATGCTTGGCAATTTCCAATAAAAGTAACGGCAGTGGTTCTTTTCACTATCAAACAAATTGAAAGATGTATGAATTAGAGATATAACGAATAGTGATTGTGCCGGATATCAGATATCCAAAGCTCATTTGGTTTCCAGATATGGATATCCGACACTAAACATGTATTTAATTATCAAGTGTTTTTCAGTATTTTTTTTTTAATATTATGACATCAGAACAATAAATTGCAAGCATGTTTCACATATCATTTAATAATTGAGTATTTTTTAATAATTGACTAATAATTTACAAAAACTAAATATTTTTACATATATGTACATAAAAAAATGTTACCTAAAATGTGAAAAGTTAAAATATTCTTTTTATGTGTGCACTACTGGCAGAAGCAAATAAATTTTAACCATGACACATTTATTAATGTATCTATAATTGCAAATTAGTTTCGCAAAGAAATGCATACTTTTTTTATTTATTTAAGAATAAGATATCTATTTTGATAAGATACCTATGATAGATGAGTGTTCATTTTTTCCAAACATAGGCAGTGCCGGATTAGCCATATAGCAGAAGTAGCAAATGCTACGGGACCTGTGTTTTTGGTGCCCCACGCCTTTTGCTTGAAGTTTTTGTTGGTGGGAAAGCCAGAATTAAAAAAAAAAAAAAATGTTTTATCCTTATCTTTCTGTTGACATTGCAACTCGGAGGAAGGGATATCCAGACCTTGGATCATCCACTTTAGTATGGCCTTTAAAATATGCATTCCTTATCAATAATGTTACAAGTTTGCCTTTATTTGAAGAATGAATCCATAAATAAACAAAATATAGAAAGAAAACTAAGTGCCAAAATGAAATAACAGTCAGGGTCGGATCAAGAATAGATTAAAGAAAGGGGGTCAGAGGGGACAACCTCCCCTCCTGAGAAAAAAGAAATTAATGTGAACAATGCTAGGCCGCAAATGTCATTAAGTTTGTTCAGATAAAATAATTAGAATGGGGAGAATCTTTGCTTAAAGACAAGACAGTCAGGGTATCTGGAAAACCCGACTGTCCCAGGCAAACTAAAAAAAGAGGGTTTTCTAATACTCTTGCTCTACAAAGAAACTCACAAAATACTTGATCACATTTAAGATTATTATATCCTGCAAAAACATTTGAAAGTAAAACAATAATGAATGTTTTATTATATCAGTTATTCTATTTAGAAAAGATGCAATCTTCTTATTGAGATTTTTTTAAACAAAGTGTTTTATATCATTTTTACGAGGGTAGGTTGAAAAGTAATGCATGCATACTTATAAAACACGAACGAAATGGCCTTTAGAAGTGCTCCTAGTGGTGTATGGAAGTAAGTCCCCCTCTGTACACATGTGCCTTTTGAATGCGTTCTGTTCATGCAGTGTATTTTGAATAGCGGAAGTATAATTGCACTAGATCTATCTCTTCAGTTTGATTTCTTGTGAATTAACCTATTAAATAAATGAAGTTAACAGAAGATAAAAATATGTAGCCTAGTAAAGACTTTCAAAATAATGGAACAATTTTACAAATGTATTTTCAAACCTTTTTACCTCAAACAAAAAAATCTTTTTGTTTTCAGAGGCATTTTTTCCGCATACCAATTTACTTTGAGAAATTGATTTGTCTGCTGTTAGCTCAAATTTGCTATAAAAAAGTTCATAAAATTAATTTTATTTTATTATAGCACTAAATCTAGACATTAGCACTGCCAAGGGAGAGGAAATGTTGGGATCAGGATTTCCAACCATCCCGCATGAGCCAGGATGTCCTGTTTCTTGGGCTTTAGAGGACACACCCCACGTAAGGTGTGCGTGAGACTCTAAATGTTCCGTTTTTGGGCCGTTTTTTGAACAGAATAACTAATTTCATAATTTGATAAATCAAAATAAACTCAAGTTTTTTAAAAATGAAATTTCTTTCCTAAATAAATAGGATCTCAGCAGAAATGATTGTATGCTTTAAGTTTATTTTCTAAAAATAAGTAGCATTATGATTTCAGTAGAAGTGGTTTAATATAGCTTAAGTTTTTTTCCAAATAATTATTATAATCTTAATAGACGATGTGATTTAAGACTTCGTGTTATCTCGATACCTTCTCATGGGTTGTTTTAGTTATTTTCTTAAATGAGAAAGTAAAAAGGTTTTGCTTTTGTTTGTGAAAGAAAATAAAAAGTTTATTTAATTTATTTGCAAATGATAGTACTCTATTTGTTTAGATTATAAAGATGAGAAATGGAAGACTAATACTCTTTAAGTTAATTTTTCATTAGTTTTCTTGATTGTTTTAACTGTTAACTATGTTATGTATAATTATACCAAAGTAGTAGTAAGCATAGTATTCAATAAAACTATTTGATGTGTAAAATTAAATCTGGTTTTAACTGTCTCGCCTTTGTGTAATGAGTAACCAGTGTACTGCTTATTTTAGCCATGTCCCGAATTTTAATCTCGAAAGTCCTGTAAATCGGTGTATAAAAGTTGGCAAGCCTAGTTGGGATAAACCCCTCCCAAATCTAACACGTGGAAAGTTGTAGTTTCATTTACATTTAATTAGCATTAGTAATCCCATTAACTAATTAATTAGAACTAAAAATAAATTATAATATAATTAGCACTATTTATTTTCTCAGTTGATTTATCTATACTATTGTAACGGGAGGGTGAACTCTTCCCCCATCAAAGGAAAAAAGAAAGCTTTCAGGGTGCGTCACTGAACACAGGGCACCTTCATAAAATTTGCTACAGGTCCAGCGCTGTCTTAATCCGGCACTGCGGATATCCGTTACATCCCTAGTGTGAATGGCTAACAATGCACTGAGTTTTAGCCAGGCCTGGACTGGCTCCTTTGGGGGCCCTCGGCTAGAGATTGAAAAGGGGAGGAGGACACCCTTACTGAGGAATTAAGAGGGAATAGACTATTAGAATATGCAATATTTGAAAATTAGGCTTACGTGCCTAAAAACCACATTTAATTATTATAAGATTTTGGGGCTCCTTATTTTTCTGGGGCCTCCTCGAGTCGCGGGGTTTTGGGGATTCTCCGCAGCGTCATTGCGGACTACTGGGAAGATTACTGGGAAATAAATAATCTAATTACTCTGATATTTATCAAATTACTCTTATCATAAAGTAGTACAGTCAAACCTTGTTATAAGGTCACCTGTGAGGACTGTAGAAAAGTGACCTTATAAGCAGGGTGGCCATATATCTGATACAAATAAACAGCCATCTATTTTAACTCTGATACATGTTTGCAAGTAATATTATATATAAATATATATTAGGCAAGTAATATTATAGATAATATATATTTTAGATAAATATATAAAAATATATATGAGCCGAATTATGTATTGTTATTGGACTAATATGTTTTATTTAATTGTTGAAACTTTAGCTTTGGTCGGGCTGCTTGTTGTTAGACCAGCTATAATATTTTGATTGACATGACACTTTTTTGAACAAAAACAATTTTATTAACATTAACTAAAACGTAAAACCATAACTATAACAAAACAAAAGGGTTACATAACAAGGTAAGAAGGAGCAGCTGCTGCCATGCCGGTGTTTCACCTTATATACTGCAGTTCGTCGTTGAAGTGCATTTACATATTGTCAGGTAACCGAAAACTGCAGAAACCATTGAGTTTCGGATACAGGCTGCGTTGGCTTCCCGAGTGTTGATAAACTGAATAACCGCAAGTCTGCTTAGCGTTCGTAAACTGAATAACCGTGATCGGCCTCTTCAGGATTCTTAAACTAAGGCAGACGCCTCAGGACTCCCCCTCCAGTCCCTCGGACGACGACTCCAGGAAACTTACTCGCTTGCCAGACCTCAGTACCATGCCTTGGGTCTTCGATGTCACCTCAGGATTTAGAAAATACACTGGCTTCAGTCTGTTGATTGAAATTGCCTTTTGCACACCACGGATTTCTAATGTGAAGTGCTTAGGGTCTCTGGAAAGTACTTTAAAAGGTCCGTCATAAGGCTGCTGTAGAGGCTTTCGGACGAAGTCCTGTCTCACAAAAACAAATGAACAGTTATTCAGATCTTTATGAACGAAAGTATTCATTGTATTATGCCGTGACATAGGTACAGGACGTAGTTTCTGCATCTGTTCGCGTAAAATGGCGAGAAATTGTGTTCGCTGTAATATTTGGTCAGAGTCCCTGAAAAATTCACCAGGTAGTCTGAGAGGCAAACCGTATACCATTTCAGCTCTGATACCCAAAAGAATAACAGGTAGAACCTCAGTCCAGCGCTCTGTAGCATGAGCCTTGATTGAATTTTTTAGCTGCCTGTGGAAACATTCCACTAAACCATTCGCAGATGGATTGTAAGCCGTTGTTCGGACTCTCGTTACTCCCAGAAATTTCGTCAAACTTCGAAACAAGTCGCTTTCAAATTGGCGACCTTGGTCTGTGGATACAGTGTCGGGTACACCAAATCGTGCTACCCATCCTGAAAAAAATGCACCAGCAATGGTTTCTGCTGTTTGATCTACCATCGGAAATGCTTCCGGCCATCTACTGAATCTGTCAACACATGTCAAACAGTAGGTGAATCCTTTTGAGGGAGGTAAAAGACCAACGATATCGATGTTGACGTGGCTAAATCGACATTTAGGTAGAGGGTATGTTCCAACCGGCGAAACAGTGTGCTTCTGTATCTTTGCCTTCTGACAATTCAGACAAGCTCTAGTCCAATTTGAGATATCTTTTTTGAGATTCTTGCAAATAAATCTTTCAGTAACCAACTTAACAGTAGTCTTAATTCCTGGGTGGGAAAGATCATGGAGTAGTTGAAAAACTGCTTGTCTGTACGATTCTGGAACATACGGCCTGATGTTTCCGGTAGACGTATCACACAGAAGACCGGAGCTATCATTTTCTATTTTAAATTCTTTAAAAATCAAACTTTTATTTGATTTAAGCTCTTCGAGTTCCTCATCCCCGTGCTGTGCCAGTGCCAAAGCTTTATAATCAATACTTTCTAACAATTTAACTTCAGAAATTCTAGACAGTGTATCAGCAACTACATTTTTACTGCCAGAAATATGTTTAATATTAGTTGAAAACTGTGCAATATATTCTAAATGACGCTCCTGTCTGGGTGAAGCATTATTACTTTTTTTAGAAAAGGCGTAAGCTAAGGATTTATGATCTGTGTAAATAGTGAACTGCCGACCTTCCAGCATATATCTAAAATGCCGCACGGCACTGTAAATAGCGAGTAATTCGCGATCATATGTACTGTAATTTTTTTCAGCCGTTGTTAATTTTCTAGAGAAAAATGCTAAGGGCTCTGTGATTTCATTATGAGTTTGTTGTAACACCGATCCAGTAGCCAAATCCGATGAGTCAACCATTAAACTTAGTTCAGCATCAGGATTGGGGAAAGCAAGCATTGTTGCGTTTGCTATTAACTCTTTACAGTCCGAAAACGTTCGCTTAAGGTCTTCCGACCAATCAATTTTTGAGCGATCATTTTTCTTTGATCCTTTGCAAAGATCATATAGTGGGGCTTGTAAAGCAGCAGCATTTTTTAAGAATCGGTGATAAAAATTCAGCATGGCCAAGAATCTGCTTAATTCCTGAACTGTATCTGGTAAAGGATATTTTTGTAGAGTTTCTATTTCTCAGGTAAAGGGGATAAACCTGTGCTAGAAACATTGTGTCCTAAGAATTTTACTTCAGTTTGGCCAAAAATGCATTTTTCTACATTAAGTACAACACCGTAATCCTCTAAACGTTTAAACACCGTTTCTAGATCTTTTAAGTGTTGATCTTCAGATTCTGATGCAATTAGTACATCATCCAAGTAGGCAAAACAGAAATCTAAATCGCGAACTACTTCGTCAATAAATCTTTGAAAGCTTTGTGCTGCATTAGATAAACCCATGCACATGAATTTATGTTCATATAGTCAAAAAGGTGTTATCAAGGCTGATTTTGGAATTGAATCCTTATCTAAAGGGATTTGATGATACGCTTTAATTAAATCTAAACGTGAAAAAATTCTTTTACCATGCAAGGCATGTGTAAAATCCTGTATGTAGGGAATGGGGTACTTGTCAGGAATAGTCATTGCATTAAGCCTGCGGAAATCTCCGCAAACTCGCCGTTCACCATTCTTTTTTGGTACTAGGTGAATAGGGCTTGCCCAAGGACTAGTTGACGGCCTTAATATTCCCTCGTCCATAAGTTTAGAAATTTCGCGCTTAGCAGTTTTAAGCTTTTCAGGCGATAACCTACGAGGCTTCGAAAACACTGGCTGACCTTTTGTTATAATATAATGTAAAACATTGTGCTTTAAATTTTTTAAGGATGCAGGGTTTGTGATGCTAGGGAAAGTAGACAAAAGTTCATGATACTTAGTACTGTTTGGTACCGTTTGCAAACTCACGGAATTTACATTACTAGCGGGTGCGTTAGTAAAAACAGCGGTGAGGGGGTCACGTAAGGTACGATTTTTTATATCTACTAAAATTCCGTAGTTTCCAAGAAAATCGGCTCCTAAGATCGGCCGAGTAACCTCAACGATCAAAAAGGTCCAAGGAAACTCTCGGCATAACCCCAAATCCAAAACTAGAGTTTTAAAACCATAGGTGTGTATTTTAGTGCCGTTAGCAGCATATAGCATGCACTCTTTAGGCGTTTTGTGCATCCTGCTATTTCTTGGCAAAACAGAAACCGCAGAGCCAGTATTGGTGAGAAAACTCAAACCGGATTGTCTGTCAAACACTATAAGGCGACTAGCGTGCTCGCTATCCCCCATCGTCGCCGAAACGGAGGGGCCTATTAGTTTAAATTAAACGAGCAAGGTTTCACACATTTTTTTGCCTTTTCCGCAAATTTGAAATGGTACCAACAAAACTGTTTGTTAGTTTCTTTCGATTTACTGCCAGATCTCGAACGACTTCTAGATCTAAATTTATTCTGTCGCGTTTGCCGTGTTAACTTTTCTATTTTTGACGACAATTCAGAAATCTGAGACTGCAGAGACTTAATCTGGTCGTCATTTGACACTGCCAAAATTGACGAACCAGAGATATCAAAGATTCTATCTGCTATCTTTGCAAGTTCCGAAAGACTGTCCTTACTAATAGAAAGAATTTGTTGTAGTTGCACGGGCAAACGCTGAAGCCATATTTCTTTTAAGATATCATCTGAAATTTTTTTCTCTGCTAAAGTTTGCAGCAATTGTGAAGGTTTCCTATCCCCTAACTGTAGATCTTGTAATAGCAAACGCAAATGTGAACTCTCGGATTGAGTATACTGCTTAATGATGCGATCCTTTAGTACAGCGTACGGGTTTTCGGGAGGGGGTCTACGCACTATATCCCGTACACAGACGAGTGTGTCTGCATCTAAAGAAGCAACTACATTGTAAAACTTTGTTTCCTCAACAGTAATGCCGGAGGTTATAAAGTTTGCCTCAATCCGCAAAAACCACAGTTCAACATCATTTGTCCAAAGAGGTGATGCCTTAAAAGCTAACTTTGATACTTCAGAAAGTTTGGTATCATTACATGTACTCATACTCCAAAATTTTAACTAGTGCACTGGATGCAGCTTAAAATAGTAGAAAAGTCTAAAATTGTGTATAAACACTATTTGCGGAATTTTTTTATATTTTTTTTATTATTATTTTTTTTTAAAAGATGATTTAAAATTTAGTATACGAACATCGAAAAACTAATGTTTAAACCCAATTAATGGCACGGCACAGAAGGATGAAACTGAGAGACATACCCAAAGTTATCAAAAACGGCTTTCGGTTACGACGAAGATTCAACTTGGTCGTTTAAATAGCAGTCGCCGAATTTCAACTTCAAAGGTTAGCACAAGACCTTGGTTTCTTGATAATCACTGAAGCACATCTTGACGGGGATCTTCAGAGTGGTGGCTTGCTTAAACTAGAAGACTTGACATCAGCCACTTCAAAACTTGTGCAAACATTCGACGTCAGGCCATAGATCCTTTCGAAGGAAGAACCGGGTCACCACTTTAGCTTTGGTCGGGCTGCTTGTTGTTAGACCAGCTATAATATTTTGATTGACATGACACTTTTTTGAACAAAAACAATTTTATTAACATTAACTAAAACGTAAAACCATAACTATAACAAAACAAAAGGGTTACATAACAAGGTAAGAAGGAGCAGCTGCTGCCATGCCGGTGTTTCACCTTATATACTGCAGTTCGTCGTTGAAGTGCATTTACATATTGTCAGGTAACCGAAAACTGCAGAAACCATTGAGTTTCGGATACAGGCTGCGTTGGCTTCCCGAGTGTTGATAAACCGAATAACCGCAAGTCTGCTTAGCGTTCGTAAACTGAATAACCGTGATCGGCCTCTTCAGGATTCTTAAACTGAGGCGGACGCCTCAAAACAGTTCAGCATTTAAAATAGTTATTTATGTAGGATTGCTTTTCCTTCGGTTTAGATGTTCTTACCACTACTTTTTCATGATCATTAACAGTTTTTAAATGTTCCTCCGAGTCCTCAGATTGCGTAAAAAAATACCCAAAATTGCTCAAGAAATATGCAGTGAGAAAACACGTGAAACACACTGGAACTTATTCCAGTGGAATTAAGTTTTAGTTTAAACGAAATGAAACATCCAGCAAATTTCCCTCTTTCTTCCTCTATCCAAAAATGTGGTTACAATACTTAACCAATGTATCATTAATGACAGTCTTTGTCAGTAGATCAGCCATATTCCATTTACCTGGAACTTTCAATAGTTTAAATAGTCCATCTAAAAGAGAGTTCTTTACAAAATGACATCTGATACTTATGTGTTTATTTCTAGAGTTTTCTATATTTTTAGCGTAATTGCACTTTCAGAGTCAGAAAACATTAAAGGTTCTTCAAAATCTAATTTCAATATTTTACTGCTCTCTTTATAAATATTTTGTAACCAAATGTTTTGCAATTTCTGAAATGGCTATCTATTCAGCCTCCATTGTCGATAATGCGACACATTTTTGTTTTTGGGTTTTCCAACAGATAGGGAAAATTTTTCTTTTATGCATGTAATGTAAGAATTTTGATGTAACTTCCATTTATTGTTTAAATATGTTAATTGAATACCAAGGACTTTCCTAATTCAACATAAATCATTAATTTCAAAATATGCTTTTAACAGATTTACTACTTTAGCCATCTCAGAATCTGACATTGAAAAAACTCTTAAATCATCAACATAGACTAAAATGATAGTTTTACAATTTAGAAAATACACACAATTTGTGTTTAAAAAGTTAGAAATTCCTAAATTTTTTAAATGGATTCCAATTCCGAATGCCACTGTCTGCCGGCTTGATGCAAGCCATACAAAGCATTCTTTAATTTTAATACATGAGACTCTGGATTAACATCTACAAGGCATTCAAAATTTTTGGATATCTCCATGAAAGTTTCTTCATTAAGCTTACCATAAAGATATGCACATTTAGCATCAATATGCTTATGAGCCCATTTCATAGAGATAACCAAAATTGTTATGAAAAAATATATCAATTCAAAATGAAAAAATATCATGATTGTCAACACCTGCTTTTTGCTTTAAACCTTGCACTACAAGGTGCGCTTTAAATTAAAAAAAAATTCTATGACAGTCCTCTTTTAACTTATAAACCCAGTGACATCCAATTATCTTTTTGTACGGAGGATGAGGGACAATGCTGTAAACATCACGAGTCCTTAGGGTAGCCAACTCGTTGGCCATGGCTCTGCTCAATTGGGTGGCTGCTGGCGATTGGAGGGCTTCCTCATAGGATGAAGGCTCGTCGATGATAGCATGGAATGCCTCAACATCCCAGAACTCATATTCTTGATCAGTCTCAGGATCGTCGGATTTAGTTGGTTTGTCAGGGAGGTTGTCATTTTTGGTGGTAACTTCGGATTCAGGAATGTGCTTGAAGTTGAAGAAACTTTCATCAAAAGCTATGTCGTTCTTTTCGCAGTATGCACGAACGTCTGCCAGGCTTCTGAGCCTTTTGGGAGAACCAGGTGGAAAATAATAGATATCATATCGACCTTTGGTCTTTCCAGACCTCCATCTATGCTCTTCACGTTTCCAGGGTATGCTATGACAATGCTGACGTTGATTCCCAGCGCTTTATTCTACATCTACTTCCTTTTGAACAATGTAAGGTAAGGAGGGGCTTACCACCAGGTTTGCTTGCCGATAGCCTTTGATCAACTCGTTAAATTTCACGTGTTTCATTTCTTCGATACATACAGACTTTGGCAGGGCAGGCAACCAGATGCGATATCCTTTAGTGTAGCATGCATATCCGATTAGTACACCAGTCTCTGCTTTGGGATCCAGTTTATCCCTTTTACTCTTATTGATGTGTACGTGAGCTAAGCTTCCTGTTACCTTGAGATGCCTGACAGAACACTTTCTCTTGAAAAATAAGGTATATGGGACCTGGTTACCAGTGCTTCGGTGAGGAAATCTGTTATACAGGTAGATGAAGGTTTGAGAAAGATCAGCCCACAAACCTTTCAGAAACTCTGTGTCTATTCTTAAGGCTCTAACTCCCTCTGCCATGCTTCAGTTGAGGTGTTCCACAATGCCGTTCATTTCCGGCGAGTATGGGTTTGTACGTTGAGCCAGGATTCCATTCTCTCACAGAAACGTGTTGAATTCTTTGGAACAAAACTCCATGCCTCGATCAGATCGCACCTGCTTGATCTGTCATTTCATCTATCTTTCGATTCGAACTTGAAATTTTTTAAAAGTTTCAAAACAGTCACTTTTCTTCTTAAGTGGAAATACCCAGGAATATCTCGAGTAGTCATCTACTACTGTGAGGATATATCTTGCATTACCATACGAAAGGCTGACTGTGCTGTCCCAAACATCTAAATGCAGTAAAACCAAAGGATTTTTAGACTGACACTTCTTTACAGTTTCAAAACTTGCTCTTGTCAATTTAGCCTGCACACATGGCCCGCACTGCTGAAGATCACCACTCAGCTTTTCAAGCCTGTTCACCAGATTTTTCGTCTTCATCAATTTTAGGCTGGATGTTTTGATGTCCTAGTCTTTTGTGACACATTATCATATGGTTTCATACCTTCAGCAGCTTGTCTGTGACGATGTTTGCACTGGCAGCTGAATTCTCAAACTTCACATCGGATTCCAACACATACAAGCTTCCTAATCAATGATGGCGGCAGACTTTCCCTGACGGAAGGGCCATCTTCCCCGACAGGGGGGGGGGGGTAAACAATAAACCCCAAAATTTTATGTTTCAGTACTTGCACAGCCTCTCAAAAAGTATTAGAGTAAGAGATAAATTTCCTACTTTGGTTTCGTATATTAAAAATTATTATGATGAGATGGTCATTAATTATCTCTTCTTGGTTAACAGGAAAGCCCAGTGATTTTCACCAAAGTCGTAGATAAAAAGGTCTTTACGAAGGCAATTGTCAGCAGATCGGGCAACCCTGCTTACCCTAGAAATGTGGATAGTGTTTGCTGGTTCCTTTGAATCCCGAGAAACATACTCAGAGCTGCAGATAATCAATATTGAGTATATGAATATGGTATAATTCCAAGCAGAATGAGAATGGAAGTGAACGGAACCACTTTGAATGGAATTTTTTATCTGGTTGCAAAATTTCCTTCGTTTTTCTCAACCAACAAATTTTCTAAAAAAATCCCCGACAGGGGGGCCAGTGATCCCCGATGTGGGGTGCATGGCCCCCCGATACCCCCCTATTCCTAATAATGGAGCAACAGCTATGACATGTCTGTTAGGGTCGGATATAGAGCATTGAGATTTCTGAAAACTTGCGCTGTGGCCAAGCTTGTCAATTTGGCTGACAGATATCAGGTTCTTTGTCAACGAAGGACCCCAGAAAACTTTGGACAGTTCCAACGGTTTAGTCTTGCCCTTAACTGTCAGATGAAGGATAACAGAACCAAAACCTTTCGCTTTTACTTCAGCATTTCCAATTCCATGTATCTTCATATCACACTCGGTGAAATTTGTCAACAAAGACTTCTCAGAAAGAAAATGGTTTGACGATCCGGAGTCAACTATCCATTTCAAAACTTGAGTGGAGTGACTTAAAAGATTGGTTGCTTCGTCAGAAATTTCAGCAAATGAGCAATTTTTACCTTTCTTCCGATTCCAACAGTTTGGTGAAATGTCCCATCTGTCCACACTTGAAACACTTGAGGGCCTCTTTCATTGGTCGATCTGTTCTCAGCGTCTGGCTCTGTAATCTAGGCTTACTTTTTCTTGACAGCATCACACTGGCTCTTGGGGGATCCAATACCATTTCTTCAGGAGTCAGCTTTAAATACTTGAGACGATCGTATTCCACAAACAGTTGTTCGTGAACTTTAGTTGAGGTAAAGTCCTTATCACTCAACATATAAAGTTCTTGACACACATTATTATATTTAGGGGGGAGGTTCATCAACATCTGGTACGCCACCTCATCATCATCATTGATTCTTTTCCCGACGGCAGTTAAACGATCTTTAGCTTAAGTCAATCTTCCCAAATAAATAGCCATGGATTCCAGGACAGTGTAACTTTTTTCAAGAGAGGGGGATCATGGATATAATCTTTAAGATGTACTCTTTATGTTAAAACTTGAATATATGCACTTAATGTTAAATATTCTTCGACAAAGGGTGGGTCACTTGACATCCCCACGTTACATATGCCATTGAGGCCAAGGAATCGCATTGTTTTGCCACCAAAATTGACATTGATTCTTAAGTGAATGGATTGGAGTGAAGCTAAACTCATACATCTCATAAACTTAAACTAACTTACTTGTATTTGGTTATAAAGGTCATTTCAGTCATTTCTTTCTTGTTTACAAATGGTTTTGATAATTTGCAAAAGGAAGTATGACTTGAATCCCAATTCCAATAATTTTGAAAGCTTGGTGTCAAGAATTCTTAAACTTTGAGTAAAATGTCACATTGAAAATATTTAAAAAATATTTTCAGTCTTAATTATGATTAAAGTAGCACATGTGTATGACTATTTTTTCTGTATTTTAAAGGATGAATCAAAAACAGCAAAGGAATTGAGAGAAATGTTAATTTGTTTGCGTTTTCCAAAACCTCCTGAGACTATAACACCTCAACAGCTTTTTGGAGAAGTTGAAAAAAAGGTAATTAATGCAGGTGAACTTCTGAAATCCAGACTTCCAAATTCCAGAATTTCTATAATCCAAACAGAATTCAGTCTGAAAATAATAGTTATCGAAAATTCAGAAATCGAGATTTAAACGACAGACTTTATCAGACATTTTAAAGAAAAATAATGACTTTATGTTGTACGTAATTTCTCTATAAATGTGTTTCATTATTTATTTATTTATATCTTTTTTTTTTCTACTCAAGGAAGGTAAATTTATTTTTTTAAGAACTTTACCCAATTATTATGACTTTTATATAATTCATGATATAGGACTTCTATAATTTGGAAATTTCTGTAATCCAGAATCGTTTCAGTCCAAGCTATTCTGCATTTGAGAAGTTCTACTGTATGTTCTATTTCTATCACTTGTTCTCAAAACTTATCCATGCAAATGATTGATGCTTTTGTTTTTAAGCCTCAATTAAAGTAATGCAGTTTATTGTTTATTCTGGACATGCTAATTAAAATAAACTAATTATGTTGCACAAAGATCCCAGATATTTGTTAGCATCTTTTCTGTAATTGAAAATGAGTTTCAGCTCAATTTCTGTGTTAATTTCCACAGACTATGATGAATGTAAGGTATGATATTTGTAAAGCAAGTTTTTGACTTGATAAGGAAAACTTTTCTTTATTGCTTGGTCCCGCTAAGCACACAACTGTTACTAATTTGTGTTCCTATTTTAAGTAAGCATGTCCTGTAGTACACATATAAATCAATTTAACAGATTGGTATTGTGTGTAATATCTGGGGGGGGGGAACTAATTATGGCATTGCAGGCAAATTTTCCTCTTAAGTTGAAGGCTTAAAACTGTTTACTCTGTATGAGGAACAAAAAGAATAGGGAAAATACATAAAAAGCAATAATTTTTAACTTTTTAAAGGCTGCCTAAGCTTTCACAATGTTATTTATAGAAAGAAGACTTCTTTAAAATGTACTTCATAAGTTCATAGATTTTAAGATATTGTAAAGTAACCTGAAAATTTAAGTAACCTGAAAAATCAATTAAAATATGTTGCTAGTACCATATCAGCCTGAATATAACACAAAGTTTTTTAACTTATCATTTTCCATTAAAAAAAAAAAAACCTGACCTGCATTAAATTCGAGACCTAAATGTTGGATTTTTCTAATTATCTTGATGAAAAATTTCAGTGTTAGGCTAATACAGAAATATAATTCAGAAAAATGCTGCTTTTATTGAATGTGAGTAACAACTATTTTTGTACAAGTTGTCATATTTTAGGAGCTAATCTACACCTACTCAAACTAGAAACAAAATTATATATTTTTAAGGCTGTTCTTGGGGAAAAAAAAAAAAAAAAAAAAATCTTATGCTGTCCCATGGCTTTTGAACAGTTATAAAAAAAAACTATTTATGCCAAACTCAAAATTCAGAATGTTTCTTCGCAGACTGTACTATGCACTCTTATAAGCATTCTTAATGGCAAAACTACTACTATATACTACTGCTTGTGAAGAGACATTTTGAGTGTTATTTTCATATCTGACCTAATAATGATTATTTAAAAAAAATTTTAGAAAGTTATTTGCTTTCTTTTTTAAGAACAACCTTAATATAACCTATTAATTTATGTTTACTTACTTATATTGCACTTAAGTTTAATGAATTACAAGTTCTATTTAAATGAATCCTGCTCAGGGCCGGCTATAGCGATTCAGCCGCCCCGGACAAACATGCAAAATGCTGCCCCCCCCCAAAAAAAAAGTAAAAATTAATGTTAAAGGAAATAAATTGTTGACTGATACATTCGTATAAAACTTGAACAGCTCTTTTAAACAAACAGAAAAATTAAAAAAAGCATAAGAAACATATTTATTAAAAACTGATCAACCTCATTTCTTGAATCGCTATCAAATTTAGGGGTGTTGTTAAAAGGAACAAAATCTCCCTCAAGGTGTGTGTACACAAATGAAAATGAACTACTAATTGCGCCAAGAGCTCAAAAAAATTCAGGATGATTTTTGCTAAGCTGTAATACCCACTCTAATGAATGAATCAACGTTCTTTTTATAAAACTTTCTAATAAATTCTTTAACATGGAATTGCACAGCAAAAATTTTCAGTGACACATCCTGCTAATGTTTTGATATTTAAGAATTTTTTCTGGAAGTTTCATGCCTGATACAGGTTTATTGTTTATTACCATGTATAGTACGGCTTGTACAGAGACATTCTAAAAAAATTTTAAGTGCATGACATAATTAGTTTATTCATATTTATCTACCAAAATCACATGAAAAAAAAATACAGCATTATTTTTGCAGTGAATTATTTGCTTATTTTGAAAAAAATAAATTGCTTTAGTAATTATATGGTTTTTCATATTTTAAGAAGCATACGAATAAATTAAATTTTTTGGCATTTGCAGATATTTTTTGTCTATTTAATACATTTATGTAATAAAAAAATTGCTTTACAGTTACCATACTTGAACTTTTTTTAATCCATCTTTAAAAATTAAGGTATATGCAGTTATATTAATTATTCATCTAACACACTGACAAATGACATCATTTATTTACATTTCTATAGTGATTCGGTATTCATAAACTGTATTGTGATTAATTTTTCATTTAAAATAATTTTGTACTATTTCATTCTTATTTTTTATTGGTACCTTTGTTATGTATTTATATTATGTCTAGTAGCTTTTTGACAGTCATGTATGCTTTAAAAAGATATGTTTTTTTTTTTTTAATTTTATTTCAAGGATTTTATAATAACAGTATATCTTCAAAAATTTGTACTGAGAAAAAATTAATAAATATTCTGAAATGTATTATTTCGATAACAGGGTTGAAACAGATTAAATATAATAATCGTTTAGTACTTCTCTTTCTGTTCATAAACTTTTCAATGCAATAACTTTGATTTTCATTTGTATTTTATTTTAAGCTGTTATTGTCTATTTTAATTCTGCTTTTTGGCATGAAAAGCAAAATCATTTCCAAAGAAATCTATCTAAAGTTTTTATTTGCTTGTTCATAATATAATGCAGAAGAGGGGGGGGTTACTTCTCTGAAAGAGAAATTAATTAATTAGAAGAGGTTTCAGCAATTCTAGTGTAAAATATATAGTATGCTGAATGTATAATTTCCCAGAAAATGTTTTATTTCAATTATAATAAACGATTGTTTCATTCTGCTTGGTGTCTGGGAGTTTCGGACATCCTGTTGTTTTTCATTCATCAGGATTGCCCATTTGTATTGTTCGAAAATAAAAAATATATTGTAGTCAAAATTTCTCATGGTTTATTTTAAAGGACATGCATGAAAAAATTTTAAAGAAAAATTCAGTTAAGAGTAAGTGGAAAATGACCATGCTAAATAAAGCTCTTTCTTCCTTTATCAATCTCTATTATCAGTGGGGAAAATTGCCTGCATATGTATAGCTAACTGATCGGGGGGGGGGGGGGAGAATTTTGGAGGGGCATATTTTTTTGTGTTCTTTCTCTCTCAAATACTCTTGGATTTACAAAATAAGGCCATATTTTATAATCTAAAGTTAAATCGTCTGAGAGGAGCACACATCCTTGACCCAGATCTTGTCCCAATCCACCGATTTAGATAATGATTTAAATTGCAATAAGAATAATAAAACTAATAACACTAAAATAATTTAGCAAATAAGAATACACACATACACAACAATAATCAAGATATTTTTTATTTAATTCAGATGGATAAAGTTCTTTAATTGTTAGGAAATTGGTCAACAATAACAAAACGATTAAAAGACAGGAATTCATAATAATATATTCCTATCCTCTGAAGATCCATGTCTCTAGTTACTGTCCTAGAATGAAGACTGCTTCATTCCTCTAAATGGCTGAGATTAGTCTGAAAAACTTTAATTTTTAAGAATACAAATGTGCGTAAAATAAGCAAAAATGTCTTAGGTGAAAAAAACCTGGCAAAACATGAATTTAAATCTTAAAAAAAAGTTCTATTTATCTGAAATCTGCCATAATTTTAAAAACAAACTTTTTTTTTCAGAATATTATACCTCATTTTTCGTAAAATGGTAACAAAAAGCATGCATAGGATAAAAAATTTTTACTTACCCTATAAAGTGTACTTCATAGGCATGCTGTTGACAATAGTAACAGATAACTCGAATATCTGTTACTATTGTCACTACTAGTGTCTATACACTAGTGTGTTACTATAGTCAGTACTGTATACTAGTGTCTCGCTAAAATTATCACTAACAGAAAAGAACAGATTGACCATTTTTTTTTTTTTTTTTCAGTTGGGGGAAGGTTACGAAATTGTTAGGAAAGCGCTCTGCTTTTCGGGACTGGGTGAGGA
Source organism: Cheiracanthium punctorium (assembly GCA_038373885.1). Lineage (NCBI taxonomy): Eukaryota > Metazoa > Arthropoda > Arachnida > Araneae > Cheiracanthiidae > Cheiracanthium > Cheiracanthium punctorium. Next base: position 40,594 of record JAWZYV010000410.1, on the reverse strand, counting down.
TGTAATATGATATTCTTGACCTTCAGCTTTTAGTAGAATTGGTACTCCTTCCCTCTCATTGTCAGCAAAAGTTCTCCCATCCGTTTTACCAAATAGTGCCCGGCCATCTGATGTAGTCAATTTGTGATATGTAGCCAAAAAAAGTTCATTTACATTTAATCTTCTGTTAAGCATACAATATTTTTAAGGTGTTAAATTGCTTGGTCCATTTTACTAGCAGTTGTCAAGCTTAGCAATAATATTTTCTGCTTATTGAATGCAGTTTGTTACAATAATAGCCTAAAAACTCATCAGAGGATTAAGAAGTATTGCATTATTTCAGCGAATCAAATTACGCCAATAAATCATTACAATTTCGATTGCATCTTCACAAGCTTTGCTTTAAAGAAACGCTTTTATAAATGGTCGACGTATTATGTATAAAAATTATGAAACATCCGTAAAAACATTTTACAGTATAAGATATACATGCATATATGCATCTTCCAAAATTAGTCATGTCTAAGTTCATTTTGCAATGCAATTTCTGAGCTCGAAACTTTTTAGTATAGAACAGTTTGTGTAGAAACAATCTGCTCATTTTTAAAGCAGTGTAATTTGATTTCTCGCCAAAAAAAATAAGGAAAAGAAAGCTTTAAAAGTACACAAACCTCTGGAAAAAAAGAAAAGAAAGATAGAAAGCAGCAAATTAAAATCAAATACTAAAGTTTTATTGTGCACTCTTATAACAAACTTACTCTACATAATATACAAATTTTATAGCACAATTTATTAAAATTTCAAAGGAAAATAATCTCACTGATGATTTGGTTAAATGTAGCATTTTGCAAAATAGTGGTGCTTGAGAATTTTCTTTACTTCTTCAGTGATTGCCTATAGCCCTTTTAAATTTATTGAAAATGACAAAGAGAAAAAAAGACATTTTTTAAGTTGTATATCGCAAAACAAATAGTCTCGTGTTGATTATAAATTGACCACTGATGTCCACTTCAAACAATTCTCTGTCAATAGCATTGGAGGGGGAGGGGGCATGTCTCCCATTCACCTTTGTGTCAAACACTCAACTCTTTCGATTCAAAATATTATTTTCAGGAGCGAATATAGAATTTTTTGGGGTTAAATAAATAAAGCTATGTCTTTTTAGAAAGCTGAATCCCCTAGCCAATTTTCTGGATACGCTACTGATTTGTTTCAAAGTTTTAAGCAATGAAGATATTGCTGTGCGCTTATTCAAAACTTCTGGCCATGGCAAACTGGAAATTAGGACCCTTTGGAATCATCACTGATTTAGGCACCCTTCAACAAGGGATGGCGCCCCATTTGCACCCTCTAGTTCCTGCCCTGATCCATTTGCTGAAATTCCGTAGTTGCAGAACTGTGAACGCTCTGTCGATGTTTGTTTCTATACTAGACGATTTATGCTACACAGGCATGGAAAGACAGGGGTACTAGACACATTACCCCTACTCCATCTGTCAGAATAGTGAACATTTGCATAGCATACTGTACTATTAAAGTGTTTGAAAGCCTAAGACCCTCCCCACCCCCCAACCACCAGCCCCATCCTCTCTAAAAGTGCTTGTATATCAAGAGAGGACAACTCACATCACCGAATGCGTCGTTTCTAGAGTCTCTTGACTTATTTTGTATCTTTTTCTGAAGAAATATTGGTACTTCTCAGAAACTGCTAGCGATTGCCGATGAAACTCGAATAGCGGGTTTAATGTGCACGTACACAGTAGTGTTCAGTGGTACATTGAAATCGAACCCACAACCTTTCGGTTACCAGTCTAACACTTTAACCACTACTGCAGGAGCTACCAGGGCCCATCAAGGTTTCCTTGTTGCAGAGAGAGATAGAGCTGTATAATAAGGTATCATTATGAACAGCGTTCAGGGCCTAGGCTACCCCCTAACGCTCACAAACTCTGCAAAATTAGATACCTAGCTGGCAAAATTGGTAAAAATTTTTTTTAACTAAAACTATCATTATCTTTCCATTTCTGGTACACTTGGCAAAATTGGTAAAAAATTTTTTTAACTAAAACTATCATTATCTTTCCATTTCTGGTACACTTGGCAAAATTGCACAAAACCAGTTGGCAAAAGTAAGAATTTGATAGTATAGTTGATAAAAAAATAAATAAGTTGGTAAAAACCGATATTTGGCTTGACAGTTTATTGACTTCCTCCCCTCTCCCCAAAAAATAGGTCTTAGCAAATGGTCCTGAGCATCATACCTTGTACCTAGGGTTATGAGCACCCCTGGTAAACTTAATTTTACATGCCACAAGACTTATTTTTTGGGAATTTCCCAGACGCCCATAAGCTGTGGGTCTTCAAAGTGCATGCCCCTGGCAGCCACTAGTTTTGCCTGCTTGTAGCTATGACACTGGATATATGCTGGATGGCCGACATATGACAAAAGATTTATTGCATAATAAAAACTTATAAAACATTATTTAATACGGCGGATTAATCAGTTAAAATTTTTTATTTGGGAATACCTTATTCCCCCGTAAACGATATATATTTTGGTTACACATAAACACATAACCATCATCAGTCGTTTCTGGATCTCACACTAATGGCGGCTTCCTCTTCTATCTCTTCTCTCTTCTTCCGGAATTTTCGATGAATGACGTCATCCCATGATCGGTCGATTGTATGAAGCGCATCGTTGATGCTGCCATCTGTCGTCACTATTTCCAAGCTCTCACGAATGTAGGCATATATACTATTTTTAAAGTTGGCTATTTTTTTAATATTTTTAAAATCAATGGTAATGGGCTCTTCCAAAGCAAAACGGGCCAGAGCGGTACTTTGTTTCTGGAGGTTAATGTCTTGAAAATGTTTGTTTTTTCGCTCTTTAATTTTCCTCTTTGTAATGCCGATGTAGCAATTTTCTTTATTAGTATCGTTTGACAAAAAATTAATTTTATAGATCCCTGCAGTTTCGATGGGGTTGATCGTATATATCGTTTATGGGGGAATAAGGTATTCCCAAATAAAAAATTTTAACTGATTTATTGCGTGTTTGTAAATACAGTAGAACCCCAGTTATCCGAATCCCGTTTATCCGAAAATCGGCTTAACTGAAAAGGCATGATAAAATGTATAATACAAAATGGCATAAATGTAAAATATTAATATTTTGTATAGAATTTATTAAAACAACTATGTTACATTAAAGTTTTACTTACAGAACATTTGGGTTAACAAAGTAATTTTCTTTTTTTGTTCGCTTGAATGCAGCCTTGTCGCGCCACTTTTTAAATAATGAAGCATCTGCAATCGCAGCATCATCTTGTGCCTCAATGTATCAAAGACCTTCATCCAAGATTTTTGTGGCTTCCATATGAGAAATGCTGGTATCCTTTTCGATGGGCTCGTCTTCGGCATTGTTAACTGCCGCAATAATTTCTTTATCAGTTAAGTCCTGTTCATTGGTGCTTGGACTCAGCCAGGCCTGTACTTCCACATCAGGAATATTCCCTGGTAGCTGCTTAAACATATCGGAGAACACTTCATTGTTGACATCAGAATCGTCACATACCATTTGTAATGGATCATTTATTTAAAAAACAAGCGATTCAACCTTCGGCCAAAATTTTCCCCACACTTTTATTAAAGATTCTTTTGGAATTTCATCCCACGAAGAAGCAGTCCAGTATCCAACTGTTTTCATATTCACCAACTTTAAATGTTGGATAACTTCTGCTCCATCATCTATTCCTTCAATCAAAAATTGCAAAAGTCGTTTCCGATAACTCCTTATCCTATAATTCTCGCTTATCCGAAAATTTCTATGGTACCTCGATTAACCGAAAATGCTACGGTCCCATGCTTTTCGGATAACCGGGGTTCTACTGTTCATATGAGGTAGTGGTGTATTGCATTTACTTTTTTAAGTAAATGGGGATTTCTCGATCGAAAGGTTGAAGGACACAGATACTCAAATCCACAATTTTTTATTTTGGATACTTTTTTTTTCCTTTGAAATGTAATATATTAAAATTAACTTTTTAATAAATATTTTATGGGAAATAAATGTAGGACTGCATCATGGGCACCCACATAAGAGAACAGGACCTCCCTCTCATAAGCATATTAAACATTTTATAGCATATCAAATATGGATAGATACAGAAATTTTGTTACAGGCAGCAGGGGTGGCTCCAATGGGGGGTCCGGGGGGGGGGGGAACGTGCCCCCCTGTCGGGGAACTTGTGACCCCCCATCGGGGCTATTTGATTAATTCGTCGGGGAATTTTCATAAGAAGAAATCTATATTTTAGCTGAGTTTTAATTTTGATTTTGCGATTTAAAAAAATTAGTTTTGTACTTTTTAAATACACATGAAAGGCAAATGAGTATTGGAGATTGAAGCGGAAATGTTTACATTTCTGGGAGATAGCTCATTGGGGGAGTGGGGGGGGGTATATTCCTCAGAACTTCTGAATAATGGCTAAAACTACTTCCCGTTTTCATTCATCTCTTATCTCTGCGATCCTTTTCATGTCGAAAAACAGCCACTTCCTGCATCTTCCAATACTGTGATGTGTTGACGAACGGCGGGGGAGACTTCAAATTCGAATAGTGTATACTTGAAGTCTGTGATCCCACTCTCAGGAGGCATTTTACTGGATTTGCAGCAAGACATCAATCTTAAGGTAACAAAAGTGCCAGTCTATTCTTCAAACGACAAATTTATGAGACCACATGTGCGACCACTTTCTATTCGAGGCTCTTTTAATTGCTTAAAATTGCTTAAACGATTGTGCATTTTGTCGCCGACATCATAGAAAAGTAGAATATGGGTGTGGGTGGTCGGGATGGGGGAGACAGTGACCGTTAATTAGACCAGTCGGATAGATAAAAAATTTCGAGGGAAGGGAAGTATGGCTTTGCTTACACAAGCAAATGGAATGGGGGATGTTCTTTTTTCCAGAAATACGGTTTTTGTATTTTTATTGGTCCTCAATGACAGAATGATGAGATAGAAATGGTTCCACTAAATATCCCGTGTATTTTTATTTTTTCTTCGCAAACCCATAGTACATCACTTTTACAACACTTGTTATTGTGCACTGTGCCAGTGAGTTAGACAGAGTTTAGAATAATGGAATTGCATGGACATGCAATTTTATTTGAAGCGTATTTTTACTAGTAAATATTTTCCTCTCGGGGAATTCGCGCCCTTGTGCCCTCGCCCTAAACCACCCTTGCCCCTCACCCCCCCCCCTTTTGACACTTTACCTCCTAATATCATTTTCTGCAAATTTCATTATTATCTGGTAAATAGACATAGGAAAATTAACTAATGCTTCTGAAATTTGTCATGTACAGCATAAGTAGGTGGCTAGAACGTCTAGCCACCGCCCGCGAAAGGGTTAAAAGCTTTAATTAATATATGTTATTATTAAAAATATGGTCAGTTTATTTCTATAAAGCATTGAATTATATATTCTAGGCACTTGCTTTTTGTTATGTATTTGTACAAATATACTATGCCCAAGGGCGGATCCAGAAATATTTTTCAGGAAGGGTGCAAAGCTTGAAAACAAATTCAGAATTGCATGGACATGCAATTTTATTTGAAGCGTATTTTTACTAGTAATAAAGCGTATTTTTACTAGTAAATATTTTCCTCTCGGGGAATTCGCGCCCCTGTGCCCTCGCCCTAACCCTTGCCCCTCACCCCCCCCCTTTTAAAAAAGAATTGAAACTATTTTGAGCACAAATTTTGAATGACCACATTCTACGTTATTTAAAAATAAAAATAATTTAAAAATAAAGCAAATATTTGCCCCTCACCCCCCCCTTTTAAAAAAGAATTGAAACTATTTTTGAGCACAAATTTTGAATGACCACATTCTACGTTATTTAAAAATAAAAATAATTTAAAAATAAAGCACATATTTCAAAAACTGAGTCACTTGTTCTGTCTCAGAAATTTTAAAATACTACACTCATGTCCATAAATTAAGGATAATGAAGTTCAGGCAAAGAAAGAGAAAGAAGCAAAACAAATTTGACTTATTTGTAAAGTCTATTTATTAAACAAAAAGTAAAGAGCAAAAAAGATGCTATATGTTTGACATAATTAATAAAAATTGCAAGTTTTACTCCCTTGACCAAATTTCAAAAAAGAACCTATTTACAAAAAACAGTATAACATGGTTAGTAGGATGGTTAATACGGAGTATGTCTCCCGGACGATGCAATACAGGCCTGACAACGCCTAGGCATGCTGAATATCAAATGATCAATCTGATCTTGGGGAAATATTACACCACTCATCAAGCAATGCACTCCGAAGTTCCGGTAGACAGGTGGGAGGGGGTTGACGGGCTGCAATTCGTCGGCCAAGCATATCCCACGCATGCTCTATTGGATTCAAGTCCGGTGAGTATGCTGACCAATGCATACGGGTGATATCCTCCGATTGAAGGCATTCGTCTACAATGTTTGCACGGTGAGGACGGCCGTTGTCATCCACAAACACAAATTCAGCACCCATGGCGCCCTGAAACAAACGTACATGTTGTTCCAGAATGACATCCCGATAGATGTGGCCTGTCATCGTTACACTCTGAACATGCAGGTCAGTTCTGGAACCAAGAATAATTCCTCCCCAAACGAGCCATCCTGCACCACCGTAACGGTGTCTTTCAATGGTGTTCTCTTGGTGGTAACGGGTACCTGGCGCTCTCCAGATGAATGTCCGGCGAGAATCAGACTCCAAACTAAACCTGGACTCGTCGGAAAACATCACACAAGACCACTGTTGCGGTGTCCACAATGCATGCTCTCTACTCCAGGTTAATCGCAGGCGACAGTGAGTTGCGGTAAGTGGAACACATCTGACAGGCCTACGAACATATAGACCAATGTGCCCTAAGCGTCTGTACACGGTCTGCCTTGAAACTGTCGTACCGGTAGCAGAAGAGAGCTGACGAGACAGGTCTGATGCTGTACTCCGTCTGTTTCTTTTGGCAGTAACTGCCAAATAGCGGTCCTCATTCGGCGTTGTAACTCGGGGGCGACCTGTGCTGTAACGTCTACTCACATTACCATCATCTTGGAATCGTTGCCAAAGCCTGGAGATGACACTCTGGGCGATTCCAAGTTCCTCGGATACTTCCAGCTGGGTACGTCCACATTCCAGTCGTCCGATAATTCTGACACGTAAAACATCATCCAAATGCCTCCTTTGTGCCATAACTATGCGGTTTTTGCACTAAAAGGCTTTCACAGCGCTTGTGAACAATTTTACTTCTTTGCCACCATTCCTTATATATTCTCTCTTACACTCTCGTCATTGTGACGTATCATCCACGCCATCTGGTGGTTTCCTGTAATTTGCATATTCTTCTTCAAGATATGTGTGACCATTCCACAGGTGAAATTTTTATTTTAGAGATCAATTTCTGTGTGATTCTGAATTAACCTTAATTTATGGACATGAGTGTACTTTAAAGTTAATTTATTAACAACATTTTAATGATACATATATATCATTAAATGTCCTTAGACATGGATGCTCGTAATGGTTTGGAGTGCACTTTTAATCATGGGCGCGGACCCAGAGTCATAACTTTTTGAGTTGAAGCTGGAGTAGAAGTCGGACTTTTTGACCTCACATTCTGATTCTATGAAATGTTGTACAACATTATCGTATTTTAAATTATATTAACTGTCTGAGTACTCTATGAATTAATCTAAATTTTCTCCTAATTGGTCTTTTAAACACTATGAGTACTTTTAAATGTGCTCTTGCTTTTAAACCATTGATAAGTAACATGTTGTTCACCCCATTATATGTCATTCCCGCTAAATAACAGGACAGGATATACATTTTAAAAATATATTCTTTCGTTGCAGTTTCGATTTTTTTTTTTTTTTTTTTGGTATATTTATCAAATACGATTTAGTAATTGGAGTGAGGACGAAAGGTATGTCTTTATAAACTTTCAAATTGCATTAATGCAAATTTAAATTAAACACAGATTTAATGTAATTGTATGTAAATTAACAGTATTTTAATTCACGAGTCAAAAGCTTTTGTGTCATAAATGTAAAATAAAATTTCCCATTGTATTACTTTTATTCATAGAGCTACAAAATTTATAAGTCTTAATTGATATTTTTAAAGAGATTTACGACTCGGGCGATAAGAAATTTCAGATTTTGTTTACTGCGGAAACTTTTTAAAATGTATATTTACTTGTGTAATAATTTGACATGACAAAATATTTATAAAATTATTTTACAGTTCATCATCTTTGGCATTCAAAATATGTATAAATCTATGAATATTTAACTAAACTAACCGCTTTAACTAAAAATTTTCATTTTAATTAGAAATATTTTAAACTGTTCGTATTTTATTTATTTATAAGTTAGTGTGTTATGCTATTTATAAAATAAGTATTCTGTGTCTTTAAAATTATTTTATCACAGTAATCCTTGCTTGAACTCTTATAACTGTTGAGAAAGTAAAAAGACATTTTTATAACTAAGTGGTTAATTAGATAATTTAACTTTCAACTTCTTCCGAATAATAAAAAAAATTAATACTTTTCTGTTTCTTAGATGGCAAATTTGAATAAATATACTTTTTATTTATAAATAGATTCAATCGAACACAATATGCACGATTTAATCTTTAATTTTATAAAAATTTAGCAGTAAGATTTGTTTTTATTTTTATTTTTTTTTTGTAATTTAAGAAATAGTCAAATACATAGTTTGTTTATTTGGTAACATACTTATACATATACAACGAGTGAGAATTCGCACTATATAGAGAAATCTAACTGGATTAACCGGCCCTCTTTAGCTAATCGTTCATAGCCATGCACACCAAGAAGATTAACAGCTGCAAGGGAATTAGAATTTATTACATTTTGCTTGGGGTAAAAAAAGAAATTTTTTTAAAAATTAAATAATAATAATAACCAGCCCCTCTGATAGACCAAAAAGCCCTCTCCAGTCTAGTATGAAGATGGCTGTGGATAGATCTAAAAATGGAATATAAGTTAAAGGAAACTGATTAATCTTGACTGACAATTTAATTTTTATATCGTTGTGGAAAAAATAACTAACTTTTGTGAATTTTAATTCAGTTATTTTACTGCAAAGTAAATAAAAATTATGGTATACAGCATCTATATCGTCTTTCTGAAAATTTCACTTTTATCCTGTAAAATAAGTAAATAAAATAAATACAATAAAAGTTTTATATTTGCGTGTATATTTGTATGTTATATACAGTGGCGTATCGTAAGCCACCGCAACTTTCCCTTATTTTGAATCTTTATACAAATCGCTATTGAATCCATGGATGGCACCAGCATTAATATAAACTATTAAAATAAACTAATAGTATGTGTTCTAAACTGATTTTTGAGTTACAGAATTATATGGATCAGAATTCAACTCTTTAACTTTTAAACAGATTAATATTATGTTTATTATTCGCCTTATTAATTAAACTCTTTTTTGTTAATGTTGAAATTTTAAAAGTGACACTTTCACTATGAATTATTAGTAAATGAGCTTGCTTTATAAAATTATTCATCGCGTTTGTAGAAACCTCGTTCAAAACTATCTTGGAGTATTACAAAAAAGTGAATTTTTATCAAGGTTAGTTTCGCTAAAAATAATTATTTTTTGTGTGTCTTGGCAAATTATAAGCTGACCGATTATATTTTTCTGACGATATTTTTCTTTTTAGATTTTAAAAGAAAGTGGTTAATTCTCTTCATGAGTGCTTGACTTTATAAAAAAAAAAATTAATAGCGCATATATTTACGTTCTCTTTCGGAGATTTTTATAATTTATTATTATTATTATTAACTGAAGCTTCCAGGGGTACACTTCACAACAATTCTTTTTGAAATTGAGATACGGTGCCATCTTTTAGCTTTCAATAAGTACTATCACTACATGAATTATTTGGAAGTAGAATCATTTTAAAGCCGTAGAAACAAGCGATAAAATTTCGGTATGCCACTTTACTGCGCGCCTTCAAATCGTTTTTCTAAAAAGAAAATTTTTGTTGTAAAGTGGTTCTACCTATAAACATTTCAATTGCATTTTTCTCACTTTATTGTGATTTAAAATATTAATATTGCATAAAATAGCAATTCGATTAATATTTTTACAGCAAAACATGTTGGCCAGAAACACTAGACTTTTTGAGAAAACGAGTTGAAATAAAAGGGAATCAGTTTGTAAATGGAAATGTAGATTACGGCCAATTATCTACGCTAGGGATCTAGGGTCGGTTTGCCCTCCGTGGGGGACTTTCTAAGAGGTCCTAACCCGTATTTATGCAAAGTTTCGGAAAACTCCGAACGGTTAGGTCGGCGGACGGACCTAGTTTCGAACCAGGCACTTTCCATTTCCCAGATGCCACTGGTGGCGTGGGATTGAATTTATAAGGGAAAACACATTTATTGAGATATCAAGAATTTCGATGTTCGAGATATCGAAGTTAAACTGTAATTAAATTTACATATATCTCTTTATTTTATAAAAATAACTGCAATTTGTGTAAAAGCGTGGAAATTTAGTCATGCTTAATTGATTAAAAAAATTTCAGTAAATTTACAGCAATATTCTTGCACAAAAAACTTTTGTCTCTGATATTTTTTCTGCGGGGAAAAAAAAATGCGTAGAACTTTCTTCGCTGAACTTTTTTCAAAGAATTTCATTCATATGAAATATTTTAAGCGTTAACCTGAAGAACTCTTAAAAGTAGCTTTCGAGATTTTATAGAAACGTGCAAGGCCGTTAACAGGGGAGAGGATCATGTGGGTTTGACCCCCCCCCTCCCAATTTTCAGTAAATGCATTATCAGTTTATTTGCGTTGATTCTAGAGATCAGTTAATTTAATTTTAGCACTACAGATCCCCTCCACCCACCGAAATTTTTTGCTTGCTGAGGTCTTGGGGAAATATTTGTGTAATGTAAAAGGATTTTGAGATACGTTAACTAGGGTCAGTTTAAATAATAATCAACTAGGAAAGATTGTGCAGTGGTTTTTGAAAATATCCGGGGCCTGGGTGTCCGTTTATGTATGTTGATCCGATTCCTGGAAATATTTCACAATTTAAAACATTATATTGTCCTCCATCTCCTCTAAACTTATCTGGATCCTGGATATTTTAGTTTAGAAAATGATTTATTGTGGACAAATCACTTTCCAAAGTAAAATATTTTCAAGTGGTGCAAATAGTTGCAAATTTCCATACTTGGTGACAAAAATGTCATCCAAGAGGGAGGTCAAACCCCCCCCGTCTTGGATACGCCACTTAGCATATATGTACATGTATATTTGTGCCTCCTCATCGGGGAGTGGTGACCCCCCGTCGGGGAAAGTCTAGTGCCACCACTGACAGGCAGAGCGCAAAGTTTGTATACCCGCATTCAGAATTACATTAAAAATGTCATCATAATCAAAAAGCCTATTTTATCTTGTGTAAATTTATTTCTCTCGTTGGAGGGTGTGTGCATAGAGTCATAGCTAGGGTGATGAGAGTCCCTGATGAAATTTAAGTTTTCTAGTCACGTACACGCTCAATGATTTCAGACCAGAGAAAAATTCACCACAGAAAAGAGAGAGAGAAAATTAAATAGTGCTATGTAAAATTATATATTGCAATGCGACTTTAGAAAAATTTTTTGGTAATAAAAATGTATTTTTCAAAACTCTATTTTTCAACTCTACAAATAAATAAATAATAGTAATTGGCACTTCTCCTTGCATATGTAACCGTTTTCTGGCCAGCTGCAAATTCGTGCAGTTTTTCTGCTGCTGTGAGAGACGTTTTGTTGGGGTTTCTCGAACATTCCTGTATTCGAGAGATTTCTACCAGTACCTTTTTTTAAATTAATTTAACGCCTCATTTATAGCATTTATAGCCAAAATGCCGCCCTGGACAGGGGTCCGGTTTGTCCAGCCCCAGAGCCGCTCCTGATCCTGCTTTATTTAAATAGAACTTGTAATTCATTACTCTTAATTGCAATGTCGGTCAATAAATATAGTTCTAGGCAAAAAATTATTTATATGCAGACAGGGCTGGTTTTACTCATTTTAAGGACATGAACAGAAATACAATTAATGCCACATCAAATAATTTCCTGCACCCTCTCTCTTTCTCCCCCCTATCTCTCAGACATACACAAACACAAGTATATACCCCCCCCCCCTAAAAAAAAAAAAATCGGGAAAATATTCCATTTCAAACAGTCTATGTTGTAGTATTTTAAGAGATTTAACCCATTCTTTACTTTAATTGCAAATTTGCTTATTCAGAACTAACTGAATTTTCAAACTTTCAGCTGAAGCAGATTAGTCATCCTTTACCTCCCAAAGAAGTAGTTGGTGAGCTTTTGTTTTCTGGGTGCTTGACTGAAAAACAGTGGTTTCAATTGGAATATCTCTACAAAGAGATGTTTGAAGAATATAAAACTAGAAGAAGTTTGCTTTTAACAAGGTTAGAAGTTACTGTGAAATCCTTTTTATGGGCAGACAGATTAAAAGTATGTATAATATGTATTGCATATCCTTTTTGTCTATTTCTCTACTTACACATAAAAAATTAAAGATATCTCTTATAATCATACTCTATTTCTCTTCCTCCCCTTTTTTTAAAGAAAACTTTATACTTATTTGATTGGTTTTACAACTTATAGGGCTTTGTATTTTTTTTAGACTCTTGAAAACAGCTGAAACATTCTTTTTATTAAAAGCACTTTGACTCATTTTATACTTAAAATGTTCAGGAAATATTTCTATTTAATTTTTAATGCTTTATAAAACATTAAAACTTTTTTTTCTTTCAAATTTTCTTTACAGGAGAAAGCAGAAAATGTAATGAATTTATATAAAAAAAAGAAAAGTGCTATTGAACTTGATCCATGTGTGAAAATCTCCCATATTCTTGCTGCAAAATCTGGTAATAATTATTTTTTTAAATAAAGCAATTATATAATATTACTTAAGTAAAACAAACTTATATTATTTCTATAAATATATACTATTTAATCAAAAAATTTGACTTAAAATATTATTAGATGTTTTTAAGTTGCAGCTTTTATTGAGTATTGTAGCATTAAGGTGCTTAGATTTGTTTAAAATGCTAATTTTGAAAAACTGAGATCTTCAAATTATGATTTAAAACTGTTTGAAGCTGTTGTTAAAAAATTCAGCAACTTTTTAACAATTTTTGATTGAATCATAATTGATCACTGTCCTGTTGTTCTTATATCGCATAGGACATACTTTTTTATGGTTGAGATATTTAATTACTTTAATAATTATAATCGCTAATCGTCAAAATCATAATTTTTTTCCTTTCCAATGTCTCTTCACAAAAGAACACGCATCAATATATTTTGTCCCATCTCTATTCTGCCTCTGCCCTTAAAAAAGTAAATAAATAATAGTAATTGGCACCTCTCCTTGCATATTTAACCGTTTTCTGGCCAGCTGCAAATTCCTGCAGTTTTTCTGCTGCTGTGAGAGGCGTTTTGTTGGGGTTTCTCAAACATTCCTTGATTCGAGAGATTTCTACCAGTACCTTTTTTAAAATTAATTTAACACCTCATTTATAGCAATCTTTAACAGTTGAAGAGTTCAAACTCTGTGTGGTGAGGTCCCTCACTTTGAAGTGGGCTAGCCTTTGTCACAAACATGTAATGGACATCATGGTAAATTACTTCCCCAAGTTTTCCTTCTTTGAATGTGCATTGTAATCCTGTAGTCTAGAAGTCTTGATTTGTGGAGGAAGTGAATAAAAATATGACTTGAAATGAGATGTGTTTTGTTAATGAATTTTCGTCAATTTACTGAATTTTTTCATCGATAAGGTTTGTGCTTTGTTTTCTCAAAATTTTTGTTTGCTTGTAAATAAGAAATGAAACGACATGCAGCATCAAATTCAAATTTTTTTAAACTACATTATTGTGTGCACTAAGAAGGTGAATGTTTTCTCTATGCAGGGATGTTAATTCTGCACAGATTGCACCGAGCTGCTCCGAAATGCAAATCTTGCGCCGAACTGCGCTTTTAGCCGATTTTTGCACCGAGCTGCTCCGAATATGTCATTTTGACTCTTTGTTAATTTTTTGCCACGCTTGCAAACTTTGCTTTTCTTATCTGCATTTATTGTAAGTGTTGACTCTAGATTGATTTTGCAGGGCGCAGTGTCCGGCGGCCCTATTTCTCATCTTTATACGCCCTCCTGCTTGCGGCCCTTTCACGAAAACCGTCTATAAAATCCGATCTTTCCCACAAATGCCTTTTTCAAATACTCTATTCTTTCAGATCAAAATACTGTTACTGCCTTTTTCATTGTCTTTACATTTGCGCGAGGCGAGTAACCCGAAAAGGGGCCTCTCTAGTATGTTTTATTTTTGCTGACTCAATGAGAAGCCCGATCAACCTGGCAGAACTACCTGGGCATTTCACATAGGAGTTGGGGGAAGAAAATACGGTTGGGAAAATCAAAATTTTCTTAAGTTATCTAAAAATTTGCGATACCTTCTGTCAATCCTCAAATATCGGTAGGTACGTTTGATAAATAAGTAGTTGCTAATTATCAAACAATCATTATTCCAGAGTTCGTCTTTAAAAATCTTTACTTGGTAATCATTCAATAATTATTGCGAACAAAAGAATTTAAATAAAATTCTGATTTATATTATTAAATTTTATACATCCTGCACTGCAGAAATTTTATTATTTTTATTACATGCTAAACACATCTATCCTAATCCACTTACACTGACAGTCCTTTTCTGTTTAAAAGTTTGTACCAATATAGGTGAAATATCATATATGAATGTGATCCAGTAATTGTGGTCCAGTAGTGATAGTGTGATAAAATTGAGGAACAAAAATTAACAGTCCCTCTGCCTTACCCTACTGCCTAACAAATCATGTCTGGCTAAAAATTTCTGAAACCTTCTTCTATAAATGTACTATTCTTATAAATAATAAACATCTACATCACGTAATTTTGAGGAAAAAAAAATAAGCAGAAAATTCAAAATTACTTAGATTAAAACTTCTTTTTTTTTAAATCAAAAACATAGTTATGTACAGATTTAATTCACATATTTATGTCATGTTTAGAGCAAAATATTATCAACAAATCATTTTTCCTATTTCACTTACATTTACTTCTACAGGATATTTTCTCCAAAAGAAGGGGGGGAGGGGGGAAAACTAAAGACAAACTGGAAAAAATCTAACTATGCATTGTAAGTCAGAACACATATTACAACTCTACATGTTAAATTTTCGGGGATCAGATAGTTTCAAACCAGTTTCTAGATGTTATCTACCTGTACATTCTCGTGGAACCCCAAAGTGCCCTTTTTGAAATTTCCCCCCAGGCGGGCCTTTTTTCTAGAGTCAACACAGTGAGAAATCTTCAATTTTATGCTCCAAAATCATGTTAATTCTGATCCCAAATCTTAGTTTTCCTCGCGGAAGCAAAATTTTTTGTGCTCCCAAATGGAATTTTTCTGCTCCCGAGGTGCTCCCAAATGAAATTTTTTCTGCTCCCGGGGTGCTCCCAAATCGAATGTTGGAGTTAACATCCCTGTCTATGACATCAGTGTGTGATTTTTTAAAATGTGTGTAAAAGAAAAATCTATTCGGATAATGTCCGTTATCTGATCATATAACCAAGTTTTGATTCGATCATCAATCTATTGTACCAAAAAGTTTTGTCTCCATAGCCTACCTTGCAATTTATTATTGATGATGAACAGCGGTTCTTGGATTGTCTTCTACAACATGGTATCTCCACATTTTTACCAGATATAGAGAATAATATATTGTACCATAGTTAACAAATTCCACAATCATTCCAATTGTTTTGAATTGAATGCTATATAACTCTTATAAATAGTAAACCTGAAAGAATTATGAAACAATTAGGGAAATTCTTGAACACTAAGTGTTTTGCCATATTTTTCTAATTAGATAGATGATGCTTTAGCTTGGTCAGGTTGCTTGTTAGACCAGCTTTAACATGTTGATTAATATGACACTTGAAGTTGAACAGAAGCAATTTTATTAACTTTAACTTAAATGTAAACAATAACTATTAACAAAACAAAAAGGTAACAAAATAAGAAAGAGCTGCCATGCCGGTGTTTCACCTTATATATTGTAGTTCATCACTGAAGTGCATTTTCATAATGTTAGCTAGCTGAAAATGACAGAAACCATTGAGTTTTGACTGCAGGCTGGGTTTGCTTCTGGAGTGTTGATAAACCGAATAACTGAAAAATGGCTTAGAGTTCATAAACTGAATAACCATAATTGGCTTCTTCAGGGTTCGTAAACTGAGACAGACACCTCAATGCTTTGGCCAATTTTATAATGAGATTTCTATATTTTAAGAATTTTTGTGTAAAAAATGCATGACATGCAGGTTTATTGTTGGTAAGAGTGCATTGTACAACTTGTAAGTACTTTTATTTTTATTTATTTTATTTTAGTCTGACATAATTAGTGTTTTATTTTACTTTTTTATCAGAACAAATTAAATACTGGTTTAAAACTAATTAAAATATATGTAGGTCGGATTCAATTAATTTCAGTGTGTATTGTTAAGCGTTTGACCATGTATACATCATGTTTGTTGATGTCGGTATTATAACCCAGCAAAATAAGTAACTTTAAAATCTTAAGTTTGCTAAAACATTTTAAGCCTTTCCCAATCAAAGGGGTCTACAAGGTGCAATGGAGTCTTCTAAAGGTATTTCTTTATCAAATATTTGATGATGGAAACTATTTTCCTGCTCTTATGATTGGAAACACTGTTTTACTATTAAAAAAAAAAAAAAAAAAATCGGACTATTGGCTCTTTTTCTAAAAATTCAGAAATTTGTTACATTCTATTGTAATTTTGTAATAAAAATATCACAACATTTTCTGTGTTGTGTAAATGTTTTAAAATATGCTTAATGCTAATTCAGTTTTACTTTCTTGTAGATTTAGCTGTTATTGAGAAAACTAGCAGTGCATCAGTACGAAAGAATACTAAATCTTCTGTAAATAAAGTAGTTATTGGAGCTGTAAGTATTATAAATTTTTAAATGGTATTTAGCTCACTTGCTTGGAAGCATTTAGAGACAAACTAATGTAAAGGATGAATCCTAAATTTTTATGTACCAGTAAAAGTAATCTCCTTTTGCCTTTAATTGCCTGTATGTGGAATTAGTTATCACTCTGTCTATTTTTAGCTGCATATGTTTCTAAAATAAAAAAAAGTTCTACTATAACCATTTATAACAAGACACATATTTGTTATATTTTTATTATTGAGTTGTTCTATTCAACATTAATCAAAAGGAAGCAGTCTTCGTTATCTGCAGCATATCGCTCATCATTTTTGAGTAATAAATAGGATTTCATTTTAGCTGGAATGCGTAATTTCTCGATGTATTTTAAATTCTTGACACACATGGTACTACGTATTACATATCTGCAATGGTGTTTCAGAGTGTGTGGATTCGATGCCAGCTTCTCTTACCATGCATGCTTCTCAGATTTGACATATGCTTGATTGTCATTCAACTGTGCGAAGTTAACATCCACGTGTAACTGCTTTTGGGGCAACATTTGATAACGCAAAGGCTGGGGCTGGTAAATGGGATGATTAGTGCCAGGGAAGAGTGAATTGGAATTCTGGAGATTTAAATCTTCTTGCACACTGGGATGATGACTCTGGGGCATTTTGTGGGTTGCTGCTGCTGATGTTGTGGGTTGCTACAGCTGCTGTTGCTGAAGCAGTGGTTGATGGGATAGCTCCATCCATCCATGTTGATGCTTGTAAATTTGGCAGACATTTAAAGAATTCAAGTGTGGTAAAGTTAACGTGCTTCGGATCACATACTCTAATACTTTAATTCTTGTCTGGGGAATTCAATTCTTGCTCTAGCAATGAATATCTCAGTTTGTTCTTGATATTTATGTTTGTACCATAGGCTATTAAAATCTTGGCCATGCCCTTACTCCAGCGGCATGAAAGACTGCATAGATTGAAACAAGCATAATGCAAAGGCGTTTGACCATGTGCATCAGGTTTGTTAATGTCTGTATTATAACCCAACAGAATAAGTAACTCTAAAATCTCAAGTTTAAAATTATCTAAACCTATCCCAATCAAAGGTGAGACTGCAAGTTGCAACAGAGAACATCCCTGTTTGTTTATATGGTTTTATATCTGACCCTAAATATAGCAGCTCTTTCACACATTCCACCATCCCCCAAGTGACAGCAAAATGCAGAGGAGTATTCCATGTATCAAAACTTGGTATCGACAAAATTTGGTTTTCCAAAGGCATTTCTTAAATGCACCAGAACACATTCTGAAAATCCACCTTGTGCAGCCAGGTAAAGGCAGCTGTGTCCATACTGGTCAGTGGCATTATAATCCTCACCATATTTCATGAGCTCTTTAATGCACTTTACATGATTATTAGCAGCAGCCAAATGCAGGGGGTTCTGACACCCCCCCCCTCACCCAATGCTATCCAGGAACCAGTGTTCAAAAATTTTATGGGCATATTACAGTCAGCACTGCCTTCTAGCAAAGCTTTGACACACAGGTAGCATCCTTTTTCAGCTGCCATATGCAGAACAGTCACATTGAATCTATTTTTGGCATTCACATCAACTCCGTGCTTTATTAAAATCTGGACACATCTCATGTTCATTGGCAGCTGCTATCTGAAGAGGTGTCATGTAGTTTTTTAAAATATAAAACAGTTTTTTGTTGTATTCTTTCACATTTATATTATTAAGAACTTTATGTGGTCTCCAGCAGCTGCAGCTTTCAAAAGAGATTTGGTCAATCCTCTGCTTCCATTCCGTCAGCATCTAAATCAGTTTTAGAAAACTTCTGAGAAATACTGGGTTTCAGTGTCACAGTATTTGCCGTAATTTTACCCTAAAATTCGAAGAAACTTATATGTTGAATGAAGGATAAAGAAATGGTATTTAAACAAGCAAATACCTACAGTTGTGCAAAACATAGGTTGCATGATAAACAAAATTTATCACACTAATTAATAAATAAATATACAAATTGTCACTCTGTCTTATTACGGGGTCCCAGGGACTTCTAAGATCAACAAATTTTAATCCATTGCTAAATATTCTAGTGCTTTTTTAATAACATTAGAAAACAATGAAACTAATAACTTAGGGATGTAAAAATGTATTTTCAAGTACAGACTAGGTTCTTAAAAACGTCGGTCCCAGGAACCCAGTGATTTGAAAATAAGTGGGTGTTTTAGAAAAATATTTTTAAATATGCACTGTAGCACATCATCAGAATCCCTGATGTTTTAATATAAGTTACCATATATACTCGTGTATAAGCCCACCCCTTCAGTTTTCTTTCAAAATTGGCTGACCCGTGTATAAGCCCACCCTCCTAACTTTAAAAATGGACGCGTCCGTGAAATACTCCCCGTACCAGAATTCGACTGGCTTTCTGTGATCACGTGATTGTTTTGCTACGCAGTGTTTTTTTTATCCTAGTGCAAACCAATAGCTTACATTCTTCGAATTCAACTTCCATATTTTAGAATGGCTAAAGTAAAAAGAATGTCTTACGACGCGGCTTTCAAATTGAAAGCAATTGAATATGTCGAACAGCATAATACCGTATTTACCCATGTATAGGTCGACCCCGTGTATAAGTCGACCCCCCCTTTCCCAATCAAGAAATTTGAATTTTTAAAAATCTCGTGTATAAGTCGATCCCCCCATTTTCTCGATCAAGAAATTAATTTAAAAAATACATTTATTCAAAATCATCTGGGGGGAAAAAAAAGTACTAAATATTCAATAATAAAGCAACTTTAACTTTTTATAAATACATTTATTCAAAATTATCTGAAAAGCAAAACAAAAAGAAAGTACTAAATATTTAATAATACAGATGACTATATACAAAATTTACGTTTCTGTTTTCTATTAACTAAATCAGCCATATCAGTAGAAACAAGGAGAAAAAGTATAGTAAGATAAACGAAGTAATGAAAAAGTGTGCTATGAAGAAGAGCATTTCAATTGCACATATAGGGGTGCTACACTCTCGGAATCTCATTCTAGGAGTCGGCTGGACCAATCACATCACTCAGACTCCTGGTATGGAAATCGGTGACGTCATTGTGTTATGGAATGCAGGATGAGAACAACTCTCTTTCAAAAGGGAATTTTTGATTTCGGATAAAAAATTAAAAATTACGGCCCCGTGTATAAGTCAGCCCCTCCACTTCAAAGCCTTTTTTTTGGTCTAAAATTTCTCGACTTATACACGGGTAAATACGGTAATTCTGCTGCAGCTCGTGAGTTTGGTGTTTGTACCAAACAAGTACGCGAATGGAGAAAAATAAGAACTGTTTTGCAGACTCTGCCTCGCACGAAGAAAGCCATATGTGGAAAAACTGCACATTTTCCTGAGCTGGAGGAAAAGTTGTTGAATTGGGTTCAAGAGAATTGATGTAAAGGCTTAATCGTAACAAGAACATCAATACGTATGAGAGCACTGTATTTAGCTAGAAATTAGTTTAAAGACAGTTGTATTGCGCAGTTTTGTGGTTCCGCTGGTTGGTGTTCGCGCTTTATGGAAAGGAATAATCTCACGTTGAGACAAAGGACAAAGATCGCACAGAAAATTCCAGAGCAGTTGGAAGAGAAGCTTATTCAGTGGCAGAAATATATTATTCGCCTACGGAAAAAACATGGATTTGACCTTTCGCAGATAGCAAATATGGATGAGACTCCAGTAACTTTTGATTTGCCGTCCAACAGGAACATAAATTCTAAAGGAGCGTCATCTATTTTCATTAGGACGACAGGCCATGAAAAAACACGATTTACAGTCGTGTTGTCATGTCTTGCAAACGGAGACAGATTACCACCCATGGTAATATTCAAGCGAAAAACGCTTCCTAAATCTGCCGTTTTCCCGAAAGGTGTGATTGTTCGGGCTCATCCTAATGGTTGGGTAGACGAAAAAATGTGTGAGTGGCTCAGCACTGTGTGGAGCAAGCGGCAAGATGGGCTGCTGAAAAAGAAAGCCCTGCTAGTATGTGATTCCTTCAGAGCTCACGTAACGGCCGATGTAAAGAGTAGAATTTCTAATATGAATACGGAACTCGCCATTATTCCAGGGGGAATGACATCATTGCTTCAACCATTAGACATTTGCGTCAATAAGCCGTTCAAAGACCGGCTTCGAAAATTCTGGAACGAATGGATGGCTTCCGAGAATGTACAGACTACAAAAACAGGCAATCTAAAAAAAGTGGACATCGTAACAGTAACTGAATGGGTAAAAAATTCGTGGGAACCCATTCCAAAGGATATTATAGTGAAATCGTTCAAGAAATGCTGCATAAGCAATTCTATGGACGGGTGCGAAGACTCATTAATTGAGTCGTCGGAAGAATCAGACTCCGGCGAAGAAGATGATGATGATTTTGTTGACATTTAGGACGATGAAATCAGGACTGAAAGTGACTTTAAAGAACTTTTCGGATGCTCCGACGAAGAATGATGTGATATGTATAGTATTTATATTTTTCTTCTAATTTGTAACATTTTGTCTTAAAATACAAAAACTTAATGCGTTAGATCTTACTTTTGTTTCCATAAAGTTAAATTGGTTGCCCCAAATGCATGGGCATTGGAAGAGGGGGGGGGGGAGAATTGACATGTCAATTTTCGGGACCATGGTTTTCCCATGTACATAGTATACATATTTGCGCTTATGTGTGTAGAAGTTTACTGCTCCCTGAACATTGAATTTCCGATGATCAAGTTTTGAAAATTTTTTTGACCCGTGTATAAGCCCCCCCCCCCCACTTTCAATCCAAATTTTTGTCCAAAAAAGTGGGTTTATACACGAGTATATACGGTAAGTGTTTTCTTTGTAAACTTCATTAAAATTAAAAATAACACATAGATTAACCTAAATATACCACGTACAAGAGTATACGGATATTCATTTTTCATAAAATTTAAAATGATTTACATTTATTTTTACTTTATGATCTCCAGCATCCAAAAAATGATGCTCATCTTCATAATCCATTTCGCGAATATCGGAATCGCCGTCAGGTCCAAAGAGATACTGGGCTCCAGTGTCAAGTATTTGCCGTAATTTACCCTAGAATTTAATGAAACATTTGTTGAATGGAGTAAAAAAGTATTAAATAAACAAATGCTTACAATTGTGCAAAATACAGGCTGCATGATAAACAAATTTTATCACACTAATTAAAAAATAAATATGCATATTGTCACACTGTCTTAACATTTGTGGATCCCAAGGAATCATAAGATTTAGTAATTTTGATGTATTGCTAAAAATTTTGGTGTGTGCTTTTTTTTTTTTTTAAATAACATTAGAAAACAATGAAAACTCAAGGATGTAAAAATGTATTCTCAAGTACAGACTAGGTTCTTAAAAAAGTACCCTAGTAGTTAACAGTCATCGGTTCCTGAAATGTCGATGGTCGATCAGGGAGGAAGCAAAGTGCAGCACATGCTATGCAAGGTTCTTTATTGTGTTAGGGGCTCTTTTCTCGGATTTTGATCCGGCATGTCCTCTTCTAAATAGTAGGTCTGGATCATCAGCAAGGAGGAAAATTGGGTATTGAACTGATGCAATTGGGGTTATATTCATCTCGGAAGAGCAAACACCTTGGAACTTAGGATGTGAAGCCTATGATCTTTGGTGAACTGAGCAATCAATAACAATTGGGGCATATCCCAGCTAGAAAAAGTTTTAAAAGTACAAAAAAAAAAAGTTAACAAAATCCGAGCTGCACTGTCTCTTGACTTTTTCCTCCTTTCTTTGAATTTTAATGCTACCATTAGACGTAAGAACTTCAATTTTCAAGCATCTGAGACTTTGATCGAACCGGGGAACTAACACATGATAGGCGAGCATCAAGGACGTACCCAGGAGGGTGGTCCAGGGGGTCCGGACCCCTCCTGAAATTTCAATTTTTGTTAGCAAAATAACAATGATGAAGTCTCTTTGTGGAAAATTTTCCCTTTTTCACCGTTTGGACCCCCTCCGAAATTTTTGGACCCTCCTCGAAATTTTTTTCTGGGTACGTCCCTGGCGAGCATTCTAACCACCAGACTGGACCAGCTCGGAACAACGAGACGGAAGTTTGAAATCATTGTTGTCTCAAGTTCAGAATTGGAATATTTAAATTTCTAAATAAATCAAACTTGACTTTGCCTGTGCACTTCTCTAAATTATAAAAATTTTGCGATTTCTACCCATTTTAAGCATTTGGGACCCGTGTACAGCCGTCAAGAAAAAAGTTCGTCATTCTGTCTTTAACGCTTTTTTTTATTCGCACATCACGTAAAACTGACTGAAGCGAATCAAATAAAATATGGTGACATGATAGGTGGTCATTTAACTTGAACTATAATCGTCAGATTTTTTAAAAATTTGTTATTCGATTTTGAGATTTTTCTGAAAATTGTTTCAACCTGCATGAATTTTGTTTGCAACTCACATACGACTTAAGTGAATAAAGCAAAATTCAATGTCACGATAGTTTGTCATATAACTTAAACTATGCCCCTAGAGTTTCTTAAAATTTGGATTAGATTTTGAGATTTTGCGAAAATTGTTTCAAATTAGTTAAATCCCAACTCGAAAATGTTTGCAAATTTCAGAATTTTTAGTCACTAACAAATTTTGGTTTAAAAATATTCCTAGCCTCCCCTCTTTGACAGAGCTTGACTTAGAGAGATACTCGAGAACACAAGAAAGCTAAGAGTAGGAAGAAGACAATATGATTCAGCTTTTCAGTCGCCTGTCTTCCCGCGTAATAGCTTATAGAGATGTAACGAATAGTGATTTGGCTGAATACCCGAATGCCGGGCCAGTAGCTCAAACTGAATACCGAATATTCAGCACATAGTTTAGGCCAAATACCGAATATTTAGCAGCCAAATATTGATTTCTTTAAAATTTCATTTTAATTGTAAATAAAATATCACTTTTCAATTTTGTAATTAAATACTAAATAAAGACTAATTAAAATTCATTTTACATTATTTGTAGGTACTTAAAAACACACAACACAATGTTATCTGTAAAAAAATCTTGGTCATGAAAAAATGTTTTGCAGAGTTAAATACTATAATTCCAGAATTATAGTATTTAAATATTCATAATTTAATGAATACCAGCTGGAGCTCGTCAAAATCACCAGTCACTTTATTGACGTTTATTAATGTTTCAGAGATACATGGGAACGATTAGAAATATCACCAAGGTCTTACATAAAACGGATATTAACAATCAAAGAGCAAAGCAGACGTGACATGACGGGCGACAGAAAGTAAAGAAAAAAATTCGCATCAGTTCTTACTATAGCAAGATGGCAGTGAAAGGATTGAAATCTTTAAAATTTGTTTTTAACTATTTTACTGAGTAAAAAAAAAAAAAAAAAAAAAAAAATTAAAAGTTAAGCATTGGCGTAACAACCCACATGCGTGTCCAAGGCCTGCACTGCCCAACCATGCTTTCACGACCATGTCGTCTTTGGTATGGAAGCATATTCCTTGGCGAGGTGGTCAGCCTGACATGAACCTCCCTGTTTTTAACTCCCAATGTAGCTTGGCACTCATTTTATCGAACCACTCAAGGGATGAAAGGCCGCTCCAAACTCGCCAAACCAGGCAATCAAACCCCGGATCTACGATATGGCAGCACAGTGTGCTAACCGTGTTACAACCACAGAAATTATACTCTAACTATACTTCACCTTCACAAATATTGCTTTGAAAGCGTGCCATAATCCATGAGTATATCAGATTTGCCTTTGCTCCATGAAACACTTTCGGGGACTTGACTTTAAAATCGCCTACCAAAACTATTTTGCAATCTTAATCAAGCATATTCTAACTATACTTCTCCTTTATTATAGGAAAATAAATTGTCGCATTTGCCTGTTTCTAGCCAAATTTGGTAGATACCGAAAAGCTAGGCTCAGTGTTCAAGAACTTACTTTTTGGCGTTATACTTGGTGTTAAATCATCAAAAATTGTAACCTGGGTGGCTTTCAATATTTTCTTCCCTCCCCACCCCTCTCCCACTCTATTATCTGTTGCTTTAAGCATTTCTCTGTAAAGGCTGTAATATTTGAGAAATATTCTTTGACCCCCTGTAAAAGAATCTATATGTTCTACACACACCAAAATCAATACCGGTCATATGACGGTAGTGTCTAATATATGTACCAAATATGTGAGCTCAATCCAATGCCCGTTTATGTGCTAGTGCACTTTTAAGTACTTATAAATGGAAAATATGAAGGCACTAAACGTCTTAATTAGCTACAAAAAATAGTAAAAAATGGCAGAATTCAAAGAAAGCAATGACGTGTCCTGTATTCTGTGTGGGACAATGAACTAATCTGCCAAATGGAGTGCACGCTTTTTCATAATTTGGTGACTTACATATAATTGATCATAATTTCGCATTAAAGTTGCATATAAAACAGTGCTCCTTATTTTACTTTGTTTAAACTTCTGTAACAGCATAATTAACACGGCCAAATATTTTATCTTGCCAACAGGTTGCAAATAGCCCCAAATTAATAAGCCACAAATTAAACTTCACAATAAAGATAGTTTTTAAAAATATAAATAACCGTGTATTGCATAATCGTAATTTGAATTATTTTACACTTTTAATATATTGGGCTACATTTTGGTAAACGCGCTATCGATCTGCATTGTTTGCAGATGTATACTGGCACAAAAAATGGCTCTTTTCAAATCACTTCTCTTTTTTTAATTCAAAATTAGTAATTATTAGTATATGTTTTATGTTACGTGGTTTTGCTTTTGCTGATGTGATTGTGCTCAGGCTCAATTGATGCAGCATCCTACATCATCAGATTGATGCTTTCAGAAGAAAACTGCCAAATGAATACAGCTATTTATACTATTTCGGAAAACACATCACCTGAAATTTTAAACTCCTGTTATCCATGAGATATTACTAGCAATTTTAAAATTTATGAACTTTAAGAAATACATTTCAACTTAATTATTTCTCATGCTTTTTAATGTGATGTGAAACTGCTGTAATGCCTTATGAAATGCCTTAATGTGTGAAGACAGGCTTTTATTCTGGTTACTGATTGGTCGAGGGGAGTATCATGGTCAAAGCGGATGGTCAAACTGCATCAGAAACGACTTCAAGAATATGTTCAAAGATGCCTTAGTATTTTAATATATTTATATATATATATATATATATATATATATATATGGAATAGATAGATGCTATGGTAAATGTGATTAATCTGGTAACTATACATAATCACATCATGTTTTGGGCTTTACAACCCCTGAGCAAAACATATAATAGCAGCTTTTATAAATTATGTTTGTGATTGAGGATCTGAAAAAATTGCTCCTACCCCAGGGTTCATACACTTCTTAAAAACTCCTTAAAATTCATGATACAAAATTTAGGGCCCTCAAAACTACTTAAGTTTATGTGGGACTCCTTAACTCCTTAATTTTGCATTTAAAGTAACATCTGCAATTAATGAAGTGCTTCCAGATATGGGTGACCATGACCTAGTGATGGAAGAAGAATTTATATTTCTTCAACTAAGTCAGAATTCATTACTTACAGAAAACTCTGTAATAATAGAATAAAAATGGTGTTAATTTTAATTTTTGACTTTCATTTTAAGATTTTTTTGGGGACATGTCTTAAAATAAACTCTATTTTTTCATATACAGTTTGGATTAAAATTTTTGTTAAAACATATTTGTAATGCTCAATGATAGTTATATACAAAGTCTCCTGCTAATGTGAGATTGCATTGGTAGTCCAGGAAATAAGTGGACTCCTTAAAAATTTTTTTTTGGGGTCCTTAAATACTCCTTTAAATTTCTTTTTGAAAAATGAGTATGAACTCTGTATGAATATCAATCTAAAGACATTTAATTTGTAAAGAAGATCTAATTTTACTTAGTGCAGGTAGAAACGCTAAAAAATGCATCGTGTACATTCTTTAACATTGTTCGTCAACCAATCAATTTATAAGAGTTTTTGTAAGTTGTTTTGATAGTTGGCTCTCTAACTAAGCTAATGTAATCATAAAATGTACAAATTTATTTTAAAATTTAAATTTGTGAGTTGTTACATGCATACATGAGTTGTTACATGGTGGGCACATTTATGTATGTGTTTAGTAATAACACAATGATAAGACCAACCTGTTTATGAATGCTTACAATTTTACCATGAAAATCATAGAATTACTAAAACTCCCTTCTGTGTCATTGTCCATGCATCTCTTAATGCACATCACATGTCTTCTGGAATGTAGATCTTTCCAAAATCCATGATTCTGTGGCAGCAGACAGTACCGACGGTTTGCACACTTGCAGCTTCTTTTCCTTTTATACTGCAGTATAGTAGCATGACCAACTTCCATTTCAGATCATTTGCATAATTAGTTCTGCTGTTTTTTCTCCTTTAAATAATTATCTGGTTGAATTTTCATGATGCATTGTTAGGCAGTGTGTGTGATTTTAAATTAAGACATTATTTAATTAGTTACAGTTAATAAATGTAAGTGCCATTTCACTGTACCTAAAAAAATGATTTAATTTAAAACAATTTACAACATTGTTTCTGTTAAATTATAGGTGCCTGATCGAGGAGGGCGACCAGAAGAACAGCAGCCTCCCCCACCTGAAGTTCCTAGTTGGCAAAAGAATGATTCTTCTAAAGGAAGTTTTAAACCATCAAACCCACCTCCATCAGCAAATACTGGTTATGGGCGTGATAATACTGGTTATAGAAACTCAAATTATACTCGAGATGAAAATTCTAATGCACGTGGACTTAGTGAAAATAATTATAAAGGAGATATGTCAAGAGGCAATTTTAATAAAGGTGGAAGAAATGATTACAATGCTTCTGCTCCCCCAGTATACCAGCCAGTAAATTATAGTCCTCAATTTGTAAATCCCCAGTTCGGGTTTGGGGGATATGTGCCTGCTGGAGATAATTTTCAACAATATGGAATGGGAGATGGTATGACACAGATGAATCAAGCAAACCAGTATCAACATCAATATACACAAAGAGGAGCATCACGAGGATCAGGTTCTCGTGGAAGAGGAGGATTTTCTGATTCTCGAAATCAGTATCGAGGAGGACGAGGTCAGAGAGGAGGAAGAGGTCGTAATTAATAAAATTTAATCTGTAGCAAAAAATATTAAGTACTTTGTGTTAAATTTGATATTGTTTATTTTCTCATTTGGCATTTACTGCAAACTGTCTTTGTAATTTTGATTTCTTTGAAATGGCGTTTTAATAGTAGTTCATACATCCTTTTTTTTTTTTTTTTTTTTTAAATCAGCAAATTAAGTTGAAAATTCGGCATCTTCTCTTCTGTATCATTTGTTACATAAAGATGCAATTTAATATAATATTTAGTAGCATTATTTTTAAAATCATGCTATCTTATGTTAGCTTGTAATGATTTTTTCTTTGACTTGGCAATAAGATTTTTGTTTATTTTTTTAAAAAATGGATGAAGTATAATTATACAAAAGATTTTGTATATAAAATTTACCCAAATTTCTTTAAAAGGTTTTCTTGTGCAGTAAAGATTTGTATATATGTATTTTTATATGTGACAGAAAAAAAAAAGTTTTAAGTTACTCTTTAGAAACAATAATTATGTGGTAATTAGTTCTGTATTTAATTTAATGTTCTTTTTCACTTTTATGTACTGTTTTAAGTTCGGTAAATATTTGATAAATCTGTGAAATATTGTTTTTGTTGTACTGAATAGATTTAATGTAATTTTAAATTTTTAAATTGTTTAACTTGACAAATTATTAAAAATAAAGACTTGTTTTGTTTTGGCAGCAATCTAGTTTTATTTAAAATACTTGTAATTCAATAGTTACATTTCTTTGAATTAATGTTTAGGTTTCAACTGTACTCTCCATTCTTTTTATTTATTATTTTTTCTGTTGTCAGTAACTTGATTTTAAATAGCTTTTCACTGCAGCATATTTGTGCGATTGATGTATGATTTACTATGAAAATCATTTAACACGAAACTAAGAGGAGCGAAATATTTTTTCATGCTAAAAGATTTGTATTGAATTGCATATTATACTAGCTGGACCGCTCTATCCTTTCGCGTTAACTGATTTTTCATGTTAAGCATTTGTTAAACGTATATCACTGTATTTGGTTAAATAAATGTGTTTTCTATTGTTATTTGAATTTATTACTCTGCATCTAAAAAAAAATATTCATTTACTACATGCATTTCCTCTTGTAACCAGTTTTCAAATAATTTTAATTTTCTGTTATCATTCAAAAAAGTTAAAAAGAAGTTTTATGAAATTGATAACAATGCTTAATTTATGAGTTCTGGTGAAAAGGTAATTTCAACATGATTTGGCCTTGGGAAAGTTTCTTTGCCAAGTTTTAATTTTACTTTTTTTTATTTTATATATATTTGCAATAATTAAATTTTCTTTTTAAATTTTTAAATATTTTTTATATACCTTTTATAATTGTTACATACCATTAATTCTAATTTCAGTTGCTATTAAAATACTTGTTATCAGTTTCATTTGAGTTACTTAAATAACTTCAAATGACATTAATTTAAATAACTTTAAATGATATTAATTTATTCATAGTTATTTTGGGTAAAAAATTTTTTTCTTATTCAATGAGATTTTATTGAGTGTACATATTTCTTTAAAAAAAATTCTGTATGGACATATAATCAGATTTCAGTTGGCTAATAATGACAGTAAAAACTTAATTTACTGAATAGCTATAAAAAATGCATGTTTCTTTAGTTTATTTAAAAATCTAATTTCATTATGATTACAACATCTGCCTTCAAATGTTCAAAATAAGGTAGGAAAAAATTACTCTCAGTAGTTTTTAAAAAAAAAGTTATACAGTTTAAATGTATACAATCCCCATACAAAAAAATATTCCTTGTTAATAAAAGGTGCCCCATTAACTAATAAGGGGATGGACAAAATTTTAGCCCTTCATCATAAACAGTCGGAGATATTTTAAAATAAAGATATTCAGGGGTTATACATGAATTTGAATGTATTGCTTAAAAATTATTTTCTATCATAATTTCTATACGACCCCTGAAACATGATAATACATGATTTTTTTCTCTTTCAGAGCCACTGAAAAGTAGTTTGTCAGCATATATTTAACTTCATACTTATGACAATTTTTAGGTTATAGTTATCAAATTTTCTGCATCACTTCGTAAATGTATGGGGGCACATTTTACTAATTGAAATTTTTTGTATGTTGGATCATATACAAATTTAAAATGTGAAACTTTTTGAAATTACTGAAAGGAATTTTTTTTCGCAATATCTTTTTTTGTGCCTTCTTTTGAATTTTTTTTTTTTTTCAATTTACATTCCCCACTTATTTTAATGGATGAAGAATTAAAGTATGTTATTCTATTTTTAAAACATTCTGTGTGTGTATGTATATGTGTGTGTATATATATATATATACACACACACACACACACACAGTAGACACTGGTGCTCTCATGGGACCTAAAAAAGTACGTTATAGCCGAAGTATGTTATAAGCAATACCGCTAGTAAGATTCAGTATTACACAAAAAAGAAAGTGGGCTCATAATTTCATGCAATATACAATAGATGCTTTAATTGGGTCTGATTTTTTAAAATTTAAATTAAATAAAAAGAAATTTCTTTATTACTTTCAATTTTTATTGAGAGAAATAATCTGTAATTTTCTTTTGCTTTAAATCATAGGTTCCCAACCTTTTTTGAACTGGTGCCCCCTTTTCTAGTGAATATTACCACCCCCCTCCCACTCCAGAGAAACAAGAGCGTACATAATGCATGGTGAAAACAAGAATTAAATTTTAAAAAAATTACTAGTAGATAGAATATTGTTGGAATTGAAACGCTACTGATTTTCTTCTTCATTTAAAAAAGAGGAATAAAAGTTTTAGCTTACCTGTTATAAGGACAGGCAGGGGTTTTGTTGATGATAAGTTATAGATAATAAACTATTGCTTTCTAAATAAATAAATTG
Source organism: Cheiracanthium punctorium (assembly GCA_038373885.1). Taxonomy (NCBI): domain Eukaryota; kingdom Metazoa; phylum Arthropoda; class Arachnida; order Araneae; family Cheiracanthiidae; genus Cheiracanthium; species Cheiracanthium punctorium. The sequence continues at coordinate 9,388 of JAWZYV010000410.1, read as the reverse complement.
ACAGTTTCAGAGAACAATCAAAACGCATACTTAATCATATTAAAAATAATTTTATTAAAATTTATTTTTATTAAAATATTATCAGTGTAATTTTTAAGTCTTTTTTAGACTGTATTTGGTTAATCTTCCCATGCCCCTCCGTGCCATATCAACGCCCCCTAATTTTCTCTGGGTCTTTTGCCGCCTCCCTGAAAGCCTCAAATGCTCACAAGGGGGCACTATCACCCACGTTGGGAACCTATGCTTTAAATGAACCGATGCTACTTTAAAAATACTGTTTTGGATATCCATAATAGACTTTTGTAGTCTCTGCATCATCACTGCGGCACTCAAAAAACTTGTGATAATGTTTTTGCAGCATTTAAATGTGTCGGTTATGCTCTGTATAGGCTCCTCTGTTTCTTCTTCACTATCATCAGAACCATTATAGATAGGGCTTTTCATAAGGCATTTACATTGATGATTGACAAAGTAGAAACATGGTCTTGTTCTTAGCCCTACCTAGCAGGGGAAAAAGATAAAAGATCGCTCCCTTCATTCATACACAATTCATCTCGCTAGAGAATCTGAAAACTGACGAGTGTTTATGAATGTACTGAGATTTCTGAGAAAAAGGGAAAAAATTTTGCTTTTCTTAAGCATTTTATTTTTGACTTAGGTAAAAAAGTACGTTATAGCCGAAGTACATACTTTTGTTAAGTGTGTCTTAACTGAAATTAAATAACATTATAAATATAGGACTTCAATTGGAACCTAGCTTCTAGGTATGTTATAACTGATAGTACGTTATATCCCAGGTCCGTTATAACCAGTGCGCACTGTATATATATATATATATATATATATATATATATCATAATTTGCTTATTCATTTATCCCTGTAATTCATTAAAAATTTGAATAGCTGTTCAGTGTACTGTATCTTTTATATGATTAATGTAGGGTAGCATTTCCTACGCTGTGGGTGGAAAGTTCATTGTTTGTGGGTCATGACATGACAAGGCCATGACTGTATATCGATGCACCTTTCTACAGTTTGCTAGTCAAGTATGAAAAAAATTGAATAAGCTGAGGGTGAAATGGATAGTTGTAGATAAGGTGTCTAAAATGTAATTTGGAAGTATAGAAATCGGGAACCGCTGATGTAAAAGTTTATATTTTGTATGAAAAGTTTTATTCATTTAGTTAATGAATTGAATTCATCTGTCCATGCTCTATTACAATAATAGTTTACAGCATGTTAAGATAATTGCACATTTCTATAATCATTCAAAGAAAGGTATGTTTAAATCAGATGTTTTTAAAGACAATTGTACATTACAGCTACGATTAACCTAACAGTTCAAATGAAAATTTTGAACTATAATGTGTATATTTTTCTTTGGTCCAACTGTGGTTATCCCTAAACATGATATATACACAGGATGTCACATAATGATTAGGACAAACTTCAATGGGAGGTAGAACATGACAAAAGAATTCAAAATTGCATAGCAACCCATGATTGCTAGTATCATAGGGAAAGTGGCATCACAGGTACTAGAAATGAAGGAACAATAGCACATATGCTGGCACTCAGGTTCTTTTGTGTGGAATCTAGCGCATTCTGTTCCATGGAGGGTATAAAAGCCACTTGTGGTCTACCCACACTCTTCCTGCTATCTCTTAAACACCCATATTCATAAAAATTGTGTTGTACATTCAAAAACATAAGGCAGTCTAGTATATCTTGCTGTGGGAATACTTTGCAATACAGTTGTTGAGCTGCTCTTGCAATGCAGTTGACCTCTCCATACACTAATAGCCTGTCTACTTGCTCCGGATTTGAATATTTACATTAAGTCAACTCATGCTTCAATGTGTCAGATTTTTCCCTTGGATCTTTCTGCACTGAGACCACCTAGTGGCATACTTCAACATTTGCAACTGCATTGCTGTAGAATTTTGAAGCCTTTTAACATGCGCCCTGCCTGAACCTAAAGTATCTCTAAATTATTATGGGACATATGATGTGTGCATGTATATATATATATATATATATATATATACACACGGTATCCCAGAAACACTGACTAGGTTTTTATTTTTTAAATATTCATGATAGACATTTAGTAAATTACAAAGTCACGTAAAAAAATTACAGAAATTTATGATATTGATTAAATCAAAATAAATAAAAAAATTAAGTTTTTATATGGTAAAAACAAATTTCGCAGCTTATAAAATGTGGCCTATATGCTAACTAGGTGATATGCAATATTTTAGCCTTTCATCATTAAAAGGCTCTGAATATGAAAGTAAATAAATACAGGCCTTTTTTTTTTCTTTTACACCACTTTTCAATGGCTCTCGAAGGGAAAAATCACATAGGAAGATCTTGTTTTACTGGCTGTACGTAAATTACTAAAGAAATAAGATTGCATAAATTCATAATACTTTTGCTATTATTGTTATTGTATAGTCCCTCACCAACATTGTTCAAGTATATCTCTCCATGATAAAGGGCTGAAATTTTGTACGGACCCTTATTAATGTATGGGGCACATTTTACTTATTGAGAATTTTTTTGTAAGGTTTATCAACTCATAGAATCCCTAGAATTAAAAACTTTAATTTTTCATTTAGATTTAATCTATATCATTAAATTCTGTATTTTTTATGCAACTTTGTAATTTATTGTATATTTCTATGATGAATATTTAAGGGATAAAAGCCTATATTTTTATGGTAATTGAATCTGTAATCATTTGATGTCTGTTTATAAATGCGTTTAAATAACTTATTTTGCAAACAGTTTTTAACAAACTATAATATGAAATTGAATTTTTATGATCATTATGACTGAAAAAATAAGTAACTCCATATGTTAGTAGTTTTGTGCATAACTTATTTACTTTCATTGAAAATAATTTTAATGTTGTAAAAGTAAGTCTTTCCTGTTACAGAACTCATGTTTTATATTTTCTCTCTCTAGTTTACTTGCATTTTCATTGATTTCTTTATATTTATTAGTGCTTGCTGAAAAGACAATAAAAAGATTATTTGTTTTTCAAGCTAGCTTCTTTATCTTTGATATGTTGGCTTACATTATGTAGTTTATCAGAATAATTGCTAAGGAAGGGAGTAGATAAGGCCTAAAGTTTTGTCACTATACCTAGTTTACATTTAGCCCACTTTCGTGGCAGTGAGCAGGAGAAATGGCAGTAACAGGAGTGTGAACACCAGGCATTTCGTGACGTCACAAGAGAGGATGGGATTTCAAAGAGTTTGTATTGAATTCTATGGAAGAAATCTGATCAATAATGTCAATAAACACTAGTAGCACGAGGAATATAATCAGAAATGTCAAATTTTATTAGAAGCAATTAAAGCACAAAAAACAAGAAAATAAAAAGTAAAAGCTTTTATTACCCAAACCTTACAAATACTATAAAGTTTTTCATGAAAGCACTACAAGTGTTTGCTTTAGTTTTTTCTAGATAAGACTTTCAAATATCACATTGAGACATTTGAAATATACATAATTAAATATTTTTAAAAATTAGTGAGTATAACTCTTGAATATGTAAAACTGCCTAAATGCTCTCAGGGGTTTTCATGTAAAATATATTGCAGTAATACATATACTTTTTTGTTATTGTTGTTAGCATTGCAGTAATACATTTTCTTTTTTGAGTTAATTTCCGAATCTGTGTTCATACTTAATTTCAGAATTTTCAACAAATTCCGATAAACCGTTTAGTTGAAAATATTTCTTTAATAAATACCTTCTATATTTTTGTTTTTCTAAGTATCCAGCAAATAGATTTCTCTCTCTCTTTTTTTTTTTAATAAATAAATCAACCATGAGATCCGCATTGAACCTTAAGCTACTTGGTATGTGCAGTGGAAGGGAATCTGCGTTTAATTTATAATTAATGGTGACATTTTCTTAACATAGAATTGCCATGAAACTCTTGATACATTTCTTAATTTCAAAAGAATTTATATTTTCCTTTGCATTATTTTTTTGGGGGGTTTCCTCAATATCTTTTTCCTAAACGTTTTCTCTTCTTTTAGTAGGATCAGTTCTTTCTTGTTTTTTGGTAATATCGGATATATAGGCTGGTAAGCTCGAAAAAATGCACGGGATAGCATTCGGTTCTAATTTATAATGCTTTCTTTTTACAGTTAAAAGTGCCCCATCTGATTTTAAAATAGCACCGTCTTTTAAAAGATCTTCATCTCGTCACTCTTGCTCATACCATGAACTTTCTTGCTGACCTTTCTGCCTGGTGCGATCCCTCCTTCAAGGGATTTTGAAGGAAGTGAAGAGGGCAGTACAATAAAAAACTATTAACAGGGGAAGGCTAGTACAGCTGAATGTAAAATGCTCGCTGCTTTTGGAGCTGCTGCAAAAGTATTTCCTGGGAATAAAAGCAGCAGCAAGAGAAGTGGGAAGGGCTGAATGTAAATGGTGTATGTATTTAAAGTATATATAACTGGGTGTATTATTGGAGAAGCTAGAACTTTCTCTTGTGCGTTCTGAGAAAGGGAACACGCACCAGTATAACTCTATGCTTACCACTCTTGATTTCATGCAGTTTTTATTTAAGTTTTAGTATGAATCCCCCCCCCACACACACACACACACACTCACACAAAAGTTTTCTGTTACTTTTCTCTTACCTCTTTCAGATTAAGTCAATCATTTTTTCATAAAACTTCATATCTACTTGGGTAACTTTAAATTTTATTCAAAGCTTATTAATATTTATTATTTATTTAAAAATTGAATAAAAGTTTTATATACACTTCAATTTTATATAAAAAGTTTTTAGCATGTTTCATAAATTATGCAAGACAGAAAATTTTCAAACCTTTAATAAGGGATATTTATTGCTAGATAGGGGATTGCTAGATTAAGGGATTGCTAAGTATTTAGTACAGTGACCTTTTATTTTAATGTATACTTTTTTAAAATTGAAAATATCTACTTAATAAAATATTCTGAATTGCTTTTGAGAATTATTTCAAGAATACCTCTGGCTTTCTTGTTTAATTTTTATAATTCAGTATGTTGAATGCATTGCAGTCAAGCATAATGGAATTTGTGAAATTCAAATTTGATAAATTGTGCACTTTAGTTAATGTTTTAATAGTTCCTATGTATGTAGTTAAAAAAAGAAATAAATTTTATTAGGACCCCCCACCCCCACCCTTTCAAATTATAATTTTTAAATTACACCAAAATAGATAGATCTACATTTAATGTTTATACTTGCATATTAAAAGTAATTCTTTATTTGTTTAATTGTTTTTGTTCCAATGATGATAATTCTTGATAAATTTTCCTTGATTTTAAACAATTTTTAATTAAATAGAAATATGTAGTATAAGCCTGCCTTTAATAAATAGAACTTGCTTTCCCTGAGACAGGCATTTCAGTTGTTATTAATTTTGTTGTGTTTAATAAAATATTTATTTTTCATTAAGTTCTGCATTTCAAATCATAAAAGTACTGTTTGGTATGTAAAATATTGCTTAATATCTTGTTTTGTTAGAATTATTTAATAGATTTTTTTTCTTAACACATTTGTATGCAGAAAATAATTTTGCTTTTTATTCTACTACATCTTGGATGTTGTTTTTGGAGTTAGTACTGCACAATGTATTTGGATTTCAAAATGGATAAAAATGTTTTTTACCACAGTTTTTGAATTTATGGTGTATCATAATTTTGAATATTATGCTTTAATTAACATGTAATAAAACCAAATTAGATTTTAAAGACACTTTTTCAGTATCTGGAACTGTGCCTAGAAATCTGTTTCATATAATAAAAATCATTTTACAGTAATACTTTCCCCCCAAAGTTTTGTTAAAAGATTTCTTAGTTTTAATCTATTGCAAAACTTTTGTTAAGTTAAATTTCTTACTTTTTTAATAGATTGTTCTTGGGCATCGATAATGAATTATAGCATAAAAAATAAGATTTAGACATGTTCAAATGTAAAATATAGTAATACTGTATCACGTAATGGTGGCACAGGAATGTTTAAATGTCTGTGAAGGAGATCTTCAGCATTTCGTATGTATTGCATTTAATTTAATATAAATATATTAATGACATTGCATTGTTGTCTCATCATTATGGAATAGTTTTCATGCCAAATAAAGGGGGTATAGAGAGAAGCTTCTTGCTCAATACTGTATGAAACTACATAATTTATTTGAAAGATACAGCATGTTAAGTTTTCTAAAAATGTTTCTATGCAGAAATGTGAATGTGTTATGTATCAGTGAATAAAAATACATTTGTATTATAAAACAATATTCTTGAATTTAATGTTTTTGGTATTTATTTTTGTAGCCAAATTTTTATTTATTTGTTTTTTTAAGCAAGATTTATTTCATTATATATATGTTTTTACACATTTTTTAATCTAAACTATTGGTTTTCAAATATTATCAGCTCATAGAACCCTTAGAAATGTGCTTTTTTTGTGGGGGGGGTAGGTACACCATCTTATCCTATCCTTTAAAAAATTTATCACTAAATGACATTTAATGTATATCAATCTATCTGTCTACAGTGAAATTTCTATGAGTGACCTTTATTATGCGCCCTCCACCGACCAACTTTCTTGAGCAAGAAGATACTACCCAACCCTCTAAGCAACCAAACCCATTTTCCTGTCTGAAAAATGTCTAGCTTTTTCCCAAAAGTAAAGCAAACAAAAACCATATTCCAAACCAGTTGCTCTACTGTAAATAAACAGCAGATGCAAATACGCATACAAATCTAGTAAGTTACACAAGAGATATGTCTAAGAAACGAGTGATTTTACCTTTGGAAGAGTGTATTGATATGATCGAGTCACATGAGAAAGGAAATTTGTGATTACTTTTAGTTGTAGATAAACCCAAAAAGCAAATGTAAATGGTTTGTTATTGCAAACTAAAAATGCCTGAAGAATATCAGATGAAATTCTCTTTAGTCAGATGTAAAAAATAAGAGAGAGAATCTGTCTCAGACAGAAAAAAGAATGAAATAATCCCAAATTTTTAAATATTTTATTGAAATTTAAATTTCAAAGTGTACACACTTCTCTCGTCGCTTCTGACATTGTTAGAAACAATTCTGGAAAGCGGTTTTTGGAATTGTGTGCAGCCGTGCCGTCGCATTCTGCATGATGTCTTCTCTTGATTGAAATTGGTTCCCTTTTAGTGGCAATTTCAGCTAGGAAAATTGTCAAAAGTTGCATGGAGCCATGTCAGGTGAATAGGGAACTTTATGACACACAGGAATGTTGTCTTTGACGAGGAAAGTCTGAATCCCTCAAATATGCAGAATTGGCAGATGGGTTACACACAATAACAAGCCATAGATATCTGGTATGATGCTTACTTTTTCTAATGCAGTTTTTTATGCTGATTACAAATCTGAAAACCGTTTTACTCTATCACGTCAGGTTTTCAAGATATCAACAAAAACATATATTTTTAAATCCCCTTTCGTTGGAATTTTTTTCTGTTTTATTATTATTATTATTTTTTTTTTATGCAGCATCGAATTTTCCCATTCCTTGTGACTACAGTTCAGAGCCCCCCAGAATTTTAATACCCAAATGAAAATATATAAGCTACAATGTAAAAAACACTCTATCCAGATATTCCCTCAGTTTTAAGGCCAATTCCACATGATCCCGTCACTTATCAAATACCAACACTACCTACAGAATACAGAGTCAATGGAGGAAAACAACAAGAAAGTTCTCCATCTTCTAGCAACAACTTGGACTCTGACTACCATCCTGGTGAAGATATTCACTTGATTAATAATAATGATCTTTGCGACATCGTACGGGACCTGGCACTAACAAAAGGCCAAGCTGAACTGCTAGGTTCATGTCTGAAAGTATTTAATTTGCTATCACCAGGTACAAGAACTTCACAATTCTAACACAGGCACAAAGAACTCGTGCAGTTTTTTGCAATGAGTGATAATATGTGCTACTGCACGGACATCCAAGGTCTTATGTCAAGCCTCAGGGTAGAACATGGTGACTGTTCACCGATTCCTCCAAGGCAAGTTTAAAGGCTGTATTATTACACAATGGGAACATATATTCATCAGTACTAGTTGGATTTTCTGTCCATCTAAAAGAGACGTACAAAACCATGTTACTACTTCTTGAAAAAATTCACTATTGCAATTACAATTGGAATATCTGTGGGGATTTAAAAGAATCACTATTCTCATGGGAATGCAGACAGGGTACACTAAGTACTGCTGGTTTATCTGTGAGTGGGACAGCAGAGATAGGAAGCACCACTGTATAAAGAAGAATTGGCCCATCAGAGATAAATGCAACTAGGTAGTAAAAACGTCCTTCGTGTGCCGTTGGTTGAGCGTGAAAAAGTTATTATGCCTCCACTTCATATAAAGCTGGGGCTCATGAAGAACTTCGTGAAGGCACTAGACCATAGGCGTAATCTGGGGGGGCAGTTGCCCCTGCAGTTGTAAAAATTGCCCCCCTAGTCTAAGAAGTCAGGGGGCAAAGTTATGATTTTGAACCCAAATCATGCATTTATAACCCAAATATACTATCAGATTCAAAAAAAAAAAAAAAAAAATCCCCTGCAAAAATCAACAAAAGAATAGTCACAGAAGCTTTTCAACCCAACCGGAACGATGGCAGATTCTACCAAATGGCCAAGCTAGATAATTTCTCAGAAAAGCAAAAATCAAGGGGCAGCAATTTTAAACTTGTCTGAAATCAATTGTTCAGCGTTAGAAAAAAAGACCTTTTGCTGTAAATATGGAGCAAAAAGAGGTCATTTTCACAGGCAATGCCGCAATTGGAGTTTATGCCCCAAGCGGCATTACTGTTTGGCAAATGAATGGCCAAACATCGCATTGATTGGTATATCATCGCTTCTCTTTAAAGAATATCATTATACTATTGGCCCGAGATCGCGCTCCGATGCTGAAATTTTGTCCTCGGAACATGACATGGGCAACTCTTTGGTATCACACCGCTTAGCGATGTTAAAATCTCGACCTCAGATCGCGATGTTGGCATCTGTTTGGCGCGGCGAATACCGCCCTGATGAATAAAATCATCGTCGAAAGTATTTGGTTTTTCCTCGACCCCATGTCCTTTAGAAACTTTTTATAGGTGGCGCTCCGAACTTTCGGAACTAAAGAAATTTCAGTGGCATGGCAACTGACAACAACTCAACTTCGTTTGGATGTGATAGATAGCCGGCACTTCCACTTGTAAGCAGTATTTGTGATTGTGAACACTCGTGGTAAGTTAATATAGCTTTCATTTAATTTGTATGTATGAGTTTAATTTCGTTAATCTTACGTAACATATATCCCTGATAATGTAGATTTCAG
>JAWZYV010000409.1:0-21554 GCA_038373885.1 Cheiracanthium punctorium | reverse complement strand
ATAGGCTCAAGTCCCCAACGCCTGTTGAGTAGGAGAGAAGACACAGGGAGAATAAGTTACGAGTAAAATATAGTGATCGGTTGTCACATTGTTGTGACTATGAGAGATGCCAATATGACTTGGTTTTCTATAGATTATTATATTTTATTTTACTTATATAACGCAGATCATATGTAATGCTTAAAAAAAGTAGAAAATAAAAACATTACAGCATGGATAGAAATCTTCGCTCTCACGCTTTTGCTTCCTCAAGCCGTCTGAGCCGTACTTAGCGTTGCCAGGCGTCCGGATAAAGCCGGACATAGTTAGGCTTTTTGATTGCGTGTCTGGCCAAACTTAACGGTTTCCGGCTTTTGTTAGGCTTTTTACTGGTGACTTTGGCTGATCTCTACTTATTATAAAAGAAGGTGTCTGTGTGTGTGTGTGTGTGTGTGTCTGTCGGCAGCGTTACGGACAAACGGCTACACCTAGAAACACCAAATTTGGTACTCGGGAAGATGTAAATATGTAGTTGTGCACCTCGAAGCGATTTTTTCAAAATTCGACCTAGAATTTTTTTTATTTTATGTTTTATGCGATTTTTGGCATTTTTTCTCACCTAATTCGTAATAACGGCGGAAATTACGCTCGCAGCAAAACGGCATTTGTATCATCGGATAGAGGAGGAAATTTTCTTTTAAAAACAGTTTGTTCTGAATACGTAACATGATTTACCGATTTTTAGGAATTTTTTTACTAAGCATCTGCTTCGCGATTGTTTTTCGTAAAATAATTTTAAAACTGTCGCATCTTGAATTCTATCCGTCATAACTTTTAGATATTTTGACAAATCGTGAAACATTCTTTTCTCCCTCTTTTAAAATAAAAACGAAAAAATTATGTAAATTAGATGATTTTTTACGAATTTTAATGCAGCGTAATGTTTAGAATTTAATAGCATCAACGCGATCTTACGCCATTCATTACATTGCGATCACGGCACGAGAATTTATGTTCGGTTGTTGCCACAGAAAGGATTAGAAAAAAGGATTTTTTAAACCAATCGAGTTTTTAAATGGGATATCAGAATTTCAATTCGCAAGTGAGGATCTATGACGTCAAATGCTTTAAGATACGTAAAAATTACTCCATAATTTTAACTCATTTATTCCAGCTCTATTTTCAACACAGGGAGACGATATTTTGATTAAAATTTACTGTAGAAATAAACTAAGAAATTCACGATTATTATTATTAGAAGTGGTATTTTAATCCGGTGCTTATTTAAAAATTGAAATGTTTTCACGGCGCTGAAAATGTTCATTTTAAAAGTTACAAAGTTCGTTTCAAAGCGCGATATATTAAATTTTTTCTATTTACTATTTTTATTTTTGGCATTTAATTTAGCGCAGGCGTTGCCTAACATACGCATGCAGGTTGCGAGTATAATTTTATTTTAACGTTGAATTACGTTCCTCCATAAAGGTTACATAACGCAAAGTTTTAATGATACCGTTTGAAAACAATTACGCGAAATATCGAAATTAACTCCCTCAACCTACCGGGGTATCCTTTTCGGCAGTCAAACAGTGACGTCATAAATAAAAAAATGCGTGAAATTTGTAAACTCTGCAACTCTAACGCCTTGTCACAATTAAAGTGGGAATAAGTAGCTCCTCGAGATTACACAGTTTAATGTTTTTCAGGAGACAGGACTATGGAGGATATAAAAGATATCGCTATATTAGATACATGGATAGTTAAAATGGCACCCCTTGGATATTTTCTCCCCACAGTAAGATGAAATGGTTTGCGGCGCTAAATACGCCCATCTTATAAAACTATGTATAAATTAAATATATATGGAGAGTTTCCTTAATGTCAACCATTATGTGAAATGATTATTATTTATGCTAATGCGTAAATTGCAAAGAATCGCCACAGAATCAAAAGATCCCATTGAGGCCAAATAATCTAAGCTGTTTCTTTAAAGGGAGCCTTGAAGAGGGAGAAGCGAATATAGATAGTATTAATGTACTTAATAGGTAGTATTATTAGATTTGTAAAGTTAATATGAATAAATCGCAATGTACCACGTTGATAAATATTTCATGAAATTAAAAGTGTCCTGTTTCAACGGTTGTCTTACAACCAACTAAACGAAAAGTAATTCTAATTTGCGTTAATATATTCCGCAGTAATTTCAACAGAGGAGATTACTTGAACTTTAAAAAAAATGAAATTTTGTTTTGTCACATGCAGATATGATTTTAGTAGTAAAATATTCCCTTCTTCCCGTATGAAGAGCGGGTGCGCAGCTATTTTAAAAACGCCTCTTGAAAATAGCATAAATGAATTCAGAAGACCTCAAAACGTGTCAATACACCAAAATCTGGAAGTCGAATTTTTTCATGATTACAATACTTTCCTTATATGGTACATGTTCGGAAAGAGATAAATGGTGCTCCATTTAATGTAGTGTCTTAGGTATTTAATGCTACAACTTGAGCCTAAAAAACAGTATGATGTAGAAATAAGACCAGGTGCGTAGCCAGGAAATTGTTTCGGGGAGGGGATATGAGCCTGGAAATTTTTTCGAGGGGTATATGAACTTATATATGCATAAATAGACGGAATTTCATCACAAATCGAAAAATTTCGGGGGGGATATATCCCGATATCCCCCCTCTGGCTACGTCCCTGAATAAGACATTTTGAAAGCCAGGAGTTCTCTGCAAACCATTAAGCTTTCCACTTTTTTGATAGTGAATGACACTGACGTAGTTTTTTGAGTCATTATACTGCAATGATCAGGTTAGTACTCATGACACAAACTTTACATTAAGAGTCAAATAATTTTGCTCTTTTTTTTTTAATTCCACATCACGAATAATTTCGAATTACACTTGTAAGGAAAATTTTCGTTTCCTACCGTGCGAAGAACGGGCACGCAGCTAGTTAGTAATAAAGTACTTGAACTGATTTGGCGTTCGATGTTATTTATATTTCATTAGAATTTAACAAGATTCATGGTAATACCGTAATTTATGGAAGAAACGCCGCGGCGTTTATGAGTTTAAAAGTTAAAAAATAGTAAGTGCGGAGTTTCTACCGGGTGCGGCGTTTACAATATTTTTAATTTTTTTTAACCGATCTTCAACGAAAAATCAAAAAATTCATTTAGTGATAATTTTCTCAGAAGATGGCGCCACCACCGACACGTACTCTTTAGCGTGCACAGATCACAGCGTAGCGAATCAGAATGTGAAACTACCCCCATAGAAAAGAGGTTTGATCTTTGATCCAGTTTTGGAGAAAGTCAGAGCACCCTGAGATGGGTCCATGCCCCGTGCTCTGAAGTGGATGGCTTCATACATCCAACCGATGTCTCCTCAATTAAGTAAGAAGAAAAAAAAGTAGAAGTAAATCTTTTACATCTACATTTTAGAACTATAATTAAATTTTAATGAAGTTTTGAATATATATTTTGAAGGGTTAAAGTTCTGTAAAATACCGCGAAAGTGCACTACCCTCTATTAAATACACCCGTTTTTCACATGAACCTCTATTGTTCTTAAAATACTGAATTTCAGCCAAAATTAGTCTATGTTGCGCACGGTGCGAGTTTAACCCTCCCCCCCCGAAAAATAAATAAATAAATAAATAAAGTTAATCTGAAAGTTATTTTTTTTTCACCGTGCGGCTTTGCGCCCTGTGCACTCTATGGAATAAACACTGCCAACTAATTGGTATGCTCAAGAAATGCTGAGTGCTTTTAAAATAAATCCCAATGTTATAAATATCAAAAATAATAAATAAATACCATCAAGAGTTGTTACACAACATTCAGTTTAAAACAACAATTTGCTGAAGCAAGCTCATTACGTAATCAACAGCTGGCCATCCGCGGGGGGGGAAAGGTTTACTTTTAACTGGAGCCTCTTCTCACATATCGATTGCTGTTTTCATTTTAATGGCGCCTGGTAGTCTGTCCGAACTTCGTGTGGATGCAAGAAGGTTTTTAGAAGTTATTTTTTTATTTCTATAAATTCTCTTTGTGAATATAAACATTGATATCTGATTATTTGAAAATAGAAATCGTAAGCTTCGTAAAATAGTGGCAAATACTTTAAAACATTCTATGGGAAGGGCGAGAAAAAAGGAGATTTTTTTACCGTTTATCCAATTTCTCCCGAAATATATCCGATCAACTTAATAGCTTTTTTAATAAATTAGGTCTAATAAGTAATGCAACATATTTTTTATTTATTTATTTTTTGTTAATTAAGAAATTATTTTAGAAAACATTGAATTTTATCTGGCATTGACTTCTTCTGACCACGATCACCCCCCCACCACCACCACCACCACCAACGATCGCGGCTGCGGCGTTTCTTCCATAAATTACGGTAATAAAAAAAGCTTGATTTTAAATACAATTTTTTTGTCGTACCTATTAATACTGCTAGACAAAATCCTCAATATTGTAGGCTGTCCGGCCTTTTTACCCAAATGTCCGGCCAAACTGGCTGGTCTGTCCGGCTATTTGGTTTGGTGACCTGGCAACCCTAGCCGTACTCAGTGAGCAGTAGGTGCACCAGCCCCTTCACTGGCGCTGCAGTCGTTTGGCAGTCACAAAGAGGGCGCAGGGCTGGGAGAAAAGGCCTCGACGACGACATCAACGCAACCCAAAAAATAAAAAAGGCGAAGCAACCCGGATCCATAGGACGCTCAAAGCATAGTAGCTACCAGCCGTAGCAGAAGGGCACATTTACGGTCGAAGAATTATAACGGAGTTGAGCGGCAAAAATAAATTTTTAGCAGAACTCATGCGGTGGCATAGCTAGTATACATTACATATGCAATTGCCTTGTATTCCATGAATCTTGTTAAATTCTAATGAAATATAAATAACATCGAATGCCAAATTGTATCGTAGCACTTCAAATGAACAAACAATTAGGATAGATTTCAAGTAGTTTTATTTAAAATAATAAAATTCTCTTATAACGGTGAGTGGTAATTAATCAAGATCATGCGTGCCTTTACTGGCGGAGGCAACAAAGTGGTCCAGAAAGAAGTGCAATTACATAAAGCCAACTTGGCGATAGAGCTAAGAGCAAGAAAGAACGATCACCAATAAAATGAAAAAGTGAGATGCCTCTTAGGGATAACGCATCAGTAACAAAATTTAAATGTGGGCTCGCCACCAGGGGAGAGATAATGAGAACTTGTAACACAAGAAAATTTACAGAAGCCCGGTGGGGGAAAGAATACGCAAGACATGAGGGCGATTGGAAGACATAATATTTTAACGGTAAAAGTCAAAGTAATTTAAAAAACGAAATTAAAATAGCTTAACGAATAGATGGGAATTTCAAAATGACAGAGTCTATTAAATTTAAAATGGGGAAAGGAAAATCAGAATTAAAAATATGTGATGAACTGTACATCACACCCCTTAAGCTGGGGAACAATTGCCCTTCCTGTCTCCCTCCCCTCTCGGCGGGTCTAGAGGGGGATTATCAAAACTGGAACTTTCAAATAAGAAAGAGGGCAGTTTTTCTGATAATCCATTGTATTCTTCATCTGTTGTATGCTTACTTCATTTACGTTTACTTGGAAACTGATTCTACAACTTTACCGAAACACTTCTGACCAGTGGCATAGCTAGAAATTTTTCATGGGTGGGGGTTACGACTAGTGCAACTCACATATCTATACGTGTAGATGATGAAGGAGTGAAGAATATACATTTTGTATGGCAAAAAAATCGCTCATGGGGGGGTTGTGACCCCTTTCCCCCCCTCTTGGCTACGCCATTGCCTCAGACACAAGGTCATTAATCCGATTCCACCGGGAAGTGTGTCTTCTTTCTCTATACTGATCCGCCGTGACATTCGACACAAGACCACCACCAGCAACAAACATTTCGTCAGATGCGTTCGAAATAAAAGAAAACAGAAGTGACACGAAATTACCTGATATGTTCACTTGATGGATATCGATACCGTGCGTGTAGCTATCGAAGTTCGTCTCGAAGGACAAGCAAGGCTCGTCGGCGCAGTGGTCGGATTCTATGCTGGATTTGCTCGAGTGGGTGCCTGGAAAGAAAAAAGGGAAATAAAACAAGCAACCTCTTCCTGTCAATATTCTGTCATTTTGAATTTTGGACACTTGTTTTTCCACACCCGATGACAGGTACGGGCGGGCGAGGGAATTTTCAGGACTGTCAGAAAGGACAGACAGGCGACTAGAGAAAGAGCAAGGGGCCAAAGTGACTGACTTCCGAACATTTCTTTTTAAAACACACTGGTTTTTAACACTTTCCAACAAGGTTGAAAAGTTTTTATGATTTCGGTTTTGTCTCTCTGTCCATCCGTCCGTCCGTACCCTAGCTCTCGTAAACATGCATCGATTTCTACGAAATTTATATACGTTATTCTTATCTAATGTACCATGTACCCTATTGAAAACGGTCTACGTAGCATTTATAGTTTCCAACGGAAGCACTCAAAATATTCCCAATACATAGCGCTCTATGGGAAGTTATTCTTTAAAGCATATCATCCAGTTACACTGATCCCTGACTCTCTAACAATGCTCTGAGATAAATTTTCTGCCATTACTGCAAAAAGATTACAAAGTTAGGCACAAAAGGCCTAATATCATCTACACCGTTTGTACGATCCGCTTGAAATTTTTCAAAATTATGCAAAAAAATATAGAAAACAATCTGCTCTACTTTAAAAATCTGAAAATACACCCGTTCCCTCATTTTAAAGCGATTTTTCGTTTCATCGATCTACGCGATCTACTACGGTACATCATTCTACTTGATCATTCTATATTTTATGTCCGAGAGTAAAAAAAGTTAATCATTTGCCTGACAAAATTATCTGTTGCAGGTGGAAACGTGGAAATGACTTCGTATTGATGTCACAACTATGAGGGATTTTTTTTTTTTTTCTCTGACACAACGATTTTTTCGGGATGTTCCCAGAGAACGAAATAGTTCGAATGCTAAAAGTTTCCGCACGTTCCCAGAAGACCATGAAATTCGATTTGGGTATTCTACTTATATAAAACACTAATGCATGCGGTACCAAAATCGACGATATTTCTACGCTGCGCATGCCAACAATTAGATTAAACATTAGCGTAATAACAATAACACATGAGCAAAAATCCAAGTTAACAGTTCAATGACGTCAAATGAAGCAAGCATATTTGTTACTGGTTACGTGTGTCACGCAGTAGTTAAATTACAAAACAACAATGCACACGCCAAAATGAAAGATCCTTCGCATCTTTTCAAAGCTTTAAAATATCGAATTTACAATACTTGTCACGTTTATCGCACATAAAAAGAAAAAAAGTCTCCATGCAGTGGGCTAAAGCACATTTTAGCCATTTTCTGTTTTATACCATTGTTATTATTGTAACCAAGGATACGTATTAAATAACGCAACCGTACACTAAAAAAAAAAAATTTTTAATCAGTTGATTACTAAGAAATCTCTAGGAAACAAGGACTCCATCACATTTTTTAGTATGATGCCATAACATTTCTTAGTATAACTACTGAATAAAGCCATGTATGCCAATTCATTTACTTGACTTTATTTAGAACTAATACCAAGAAAAGTTATCGCATCTTTGTTTCCAAAATATTTCTTAGTAATCCACTGAATTTTTTTTAGAGTGTACTATAAAACAACAGGTTGTTACCCCACAGCAGCTGCAATTACGAAGCATTTCTCTATTAATTTGTAAAACACGTTATCATCCGTTATTTTTCTTGGAAAAGAGAGCACTATTATTCGTTCCTCCAAGAGTATTTTTAGAATAATTTTAAGAAGGGAAATGTCACCAATTATCTCCTTTCATACATTTTGAAATGTTAATACTTGGCATTTCGACCATCGGCTTTTATCATGACACCCCCAAAATTTGTAACAACCCAAACCTAAATAAATTTTAAGACAAATACTATTAAAACACAGAAACATGATTATCTTTTAAATGAGTCGAATAATTTGGCCAATACTGCAAGACCCTCGGCTTGTTATACAATGCCCCATTGAAAATTAAAGCAGTTTGTTTAACAAATTAGAGCCCAAGGCCCCTAGACTCGTTAGGCTGGCTTTTCGTATTGTTGCAGAAAACTCTGCTTGCTTCCTGGGTTCGTAGTTCTAAAATCCAGTAAGTGTAGAAAGTTCAAGTAAAGAGTCCACTTCACTTGTCAGAATGGAACAAGAACTTTATTGCTTTTAGAGCTTCATCAAACAATCAGCTGTACAAAATTCACAAGCACAATCAGACAGTACCGTGCTTTTAGTACAGATGCTTTCACAAATGCTGTATTTCTCACAAAAAAAAAAAAAAAAAAAAAAAAAAAAAAAAAAAAAACACTCGCACAGGCAAAAATTAGTGGAAATATGCGAGGGATTTCTTACAGTCCCTCACGACTCAGCAATGAAGAACTTACATCACTTAAAAATAAAGCTTTAAAAAAAAATCAAGCGAAAATACTAGGGATCGACCGATAGTATCGACGCCGATACCTCCTATTTTTTAGGTATCTCTTTCGATTCTAAAAGTATCGGTAAAGTATCGGTTTCTGTTGCTTTCATCCATTTTCACCGATACTTTTCAATCGATACTATGCTTTTCAGAAGAAAACCACGCAGGCGCAACACCATTCTAGAATCTTAATTTTGGTAATGAGATGGAGAGGCGTCGTTTCATTGGCACATTTGTTTGCGCGAGTGTTTTCGAACTGCGTTTTATTTTAAATTCTAACCATCGCTGAATGGATGTCGTATCACCAGGGGCGTAGCCAGAAAATTTTCATGGGGGGGGGTTACGACTACTGCAACTCACATATATGCATACATGTGTGTGATAAGAGAATGAAGAATATACATTTTGTATGGCAAAAAATTTCTCATGGGGGGGTTATGACCCCCATACCACCCCCTCTTGGCTACGCCCCTGCGTATCACCAAGTGTGATCGAAATTATGGACGAATAATCGTTAGATGACAGTAACAAGACAATCGTCTGTTCTTCTAAATTATTTTGCTTTTGTGCCCAACACAAAATACACTATCTGCAAGGATAGCAAAAAAAAAAAAAAAAAAAAAAAAAAAAATGTCGAGAGGTAGGCTATAATTTTACTTCAGTTTTATAAACGTTTATTTTCTCACTGTGTGGACTCGAAAAAGAGTTCTTTCATATATATATACTAGGGGCCAAGGCCTCTAGACTCGCTACGCTCGCTTTTCGTATGAGGCATTCGGCCCCTAATAAGGCTTATTCGTAAAAAAGACAATTTCAACAGACTAATCCCAAAGACTGGATCAGATGGAATGTTACTCAGCTACACGTCGCTTGGTTCTTGCATGTTCATTGGTACATAAAAATTTAAACTTCACACTACAGTAGACCACTCTCCCATATCACGGTAGATATTTTGTTATTAGGAATCCGTGTTCTACGGGTCCTGAGCTATACTCCACCTGGAGTGCGGACTCCGCGTATAATCGCTGGAAAAATTATTTGCACTCCTCAGAAACACAATGATATTTAATGTTGCCATTCAAAAGTTATATTAATTAGGAGTTAAAGCGTAATAAAATCAGAACATCTCTTTGAGTTGTATTTTTAATTATGTAAAACCTATTGGACACTTTGCGTATTTGCCACCCACGGCGATTTTTCATTATTTGGCGACTTGCGTATATGTATAGTTAATAATGATCTCTTAAGAAAACAGTACATTACGTGCTTTCTTTGAAAAAAAACTACGGAACAGCTAGGATAGCTTGCCACCAATGGCGACTTTTCATTATTTGGCGAGTTACACATGCTCACGACCTATGATTACTGCTCATGCAAGGTGCCCGGAAAACCGTTATCCATATTTTCATATACATAATCCTTTGCAGATTGACGTATTTAGCACCACGAATTATATCATCTCGCCGCGTTGGCAAATAGGCGTAGTTAACGCCACCAAATATGTCTACTGGTAGGAAATACTCCAGCTGGACCGAACCGCCTTTAAAATAATCTGCGCTTTAATTATTTTTCATTTTCAAAATACTGGGTTCCAGCATTCTGGAACTCGAAGCTTATTCACCCAGCTTGGAAAGATACTATTTTACCAAATCATTCCTAATGCCAAGATGTCGCTTTTAAAATCAGTAGCAATTAGTTATTCTGTTTTGGAAAAACGAATAGTCGCTAATTCTAAACTCCCGTTGTCTAAGCGAACTTACTATTTGAAAATTCTCAACTTTGTGTAACACAGCTTGAGATTTATTTCATATACTTTTTAATTTGGCGTAAAACGGTCGTAATTCTAACTCATGTTTGTAAATTTCACGCGATTCTAGATACTTGGAAACGCTTTGTTGCAAAGGAATGAATGATTTTATGCCAAATCTGGCTACCATTCTGTTTATTTTTTCAGTTTTTTATTAATATCTTCTAAAATAATTCGATTTTCGAAATTTAAGTCAGCTTAGCAGGCTCCTCGGAATTTTTCGAATCATTGGGCACCTTAGTCGAAACTCAAATCCCCACGGCTTAGGAGGAGATAGGCCAACAAGCTATTGACAGCGACAGCGACAGCGGCCTTTACTTTTTTTTAGAATAGAGAGATACTGGGTGCTAACATTTTGGAAAATGCCGTTTATATTTACTCTGCTTGGAAAGATAGACTTTTGCTAGATCGTACCTGTACCTGATGTCAAAACGGCGGTTTTAAAATCAGCTAAAATTAGTTATTCTGTTTTGAAAAAAACGAATAATCGTTAATTCTAAACTCCTGTTGTGATGAAGATCACATATCTAATTTAATAATCATTTACTTTGGCTTTCTTTAATGTAATCTATCCAAAATTCAAGAATTCTAAATCACTTCTGTTTTCATTTTTCTGTCATTTCGGCTTTTAAATCTGTATATTTACTTTTCCCTGTGTGCACTATTCTTTTTGTTCTTAATTGTTTCGTCTCTTCAGACCGGTGTGCTAAAAATAGATTATATTGCGTCCGTTTGCAAAATCAACGGCCTTTTTGAGTTTCTTCTTGGCATCCTGCTGGCGTAAGTTATTTGGTTGTTCCCCTGCGACGACTTTAAAATTATTTGCTCGCGATTACGTCATTGTAATTTTATTGGATTAACTGTTAGGGTTGCTCTGGAATTGGCGCTATTAATCTCAGCCAAGTTATTGTTCTCGCCAATGTGTAATTCTGTGCTGGCGTAATTTTTAAAATGATTCCACCTTTAATTTCACTGTCCATATAGGACGTATTTTTATTTTCGCTGAGCCACCACCGCCCGTTATAATAATGTTTCAATAGTATATGTTTAATAAAATAGTTTCAAGTATTCAAAGCCTCTTTTTTATATTGCAACTAAGTGTATTTCGTACCTGGTTTATTCATGTCACAACACAGTCTTTAAATTTAAATAGCCCATCCAAATAATCTTCTTTACACCTGTTATCTAAGGAAACTCAGTATTTGAAAATTTTCAACTTTGTGTAAAATAATTCGAATTTAGAAATTTAAATCAGCTTATCGGCTTCCGCGGAATTTTCCGAATTCGTGGACAACTTCGACGAAACTCAAATCTGCACTGTTTCGGAGTAGATAGCAGAACAAGCTTGTAGCGGCGGTGGCAGCGGCAGTTACTTTTTTTAGAATAGAAATAAATGCTTACTAAAGATATAAAATTCTTAATAGAAGAATAATGAAGCTCGCATAAGCGTTTTTTCAAACAGTCAATCGCAGCTTGGATACATATATATAAGTATCATTTTATGTGTATTTTTTATTTATTCCACTAGCAGAAGTACCCGTCCTCGACGGGTTAGTGAATGCAAATTTCCAAAAAGCAAGAACTTTCGTCAGCATTGTAGGAGTACACAGAATGAATGTAGTATGTTGACAAAGTAAAGAAAGCGAAGTTATAATTTTTATGTATTGTTAAAATATTACAGGTTAGAGAGTAACTAAGTAATACCATTTGATTCACTTTAGTCGTAATTATGGGATGCGCGAATGAATATTTACACATACTGAAATAATTTTGCGCAAAAACTCAAAATTTAATCAACATTTTGAAAAATTGGAAGCCTAGAATTTAAGTTGAGTGACAACCTATCATGTCACTGAAATTCGTTTCATTCCCTGCAGTCTTTATTTCGTGATGCTGGAAGAAATTTTCAGCATTTTAAAACGATTTTCGCAAAATCTCAAAATGTAATCAAAATATTTTTAAAATTCAACAGCCTATAAATTAAGATTAGCAACTACCTATCATATCACTAAATTTCGTATCATTCGTATTAGTCATTATTACGTGAAGTTTGAAGAAATCATCACTGAACGTATTTTGAGAGATGTTTCACAAAATCTCAAAATCTAATAAAAATGTTTAAAAAATTGGACTCCTATAGTTTATGTTGAGCAACCATCTATCATGTGACAAAATTTCATATCATTCGCTTTAGTCATTATTACTTAATGCGGGAACAAAGATTCACTCAGTTTTAAAAGATTTTCGCAAAATCTCGAAATCTGATCAATTTTTTTAATTAGATGCTTATAGTTTAAGGTGCGTGACCACCTATCATTTCACCAAATATCATTTTTTCACCTTTGCAGTTATTACGTGATGTGCGAACACAAATTTACGCAGTTTGAAATGATTTTCGCAAAATCTCAAAATCCCATCCAGATTTTTTAAAAATTCGACGCGTATGTTTTAAGTTGAGTGACTACATATCACGACACCCAATTTCATATCATTCGCTTCAGTCGGTTTTACGTGATGCTTGAACACAAATTTACGCAGTTTGAAAGGATTTTCGCAAAATCTCAAAATCCAATCAAGATTTTTTGAAAATTCGACGCCTATGTTCTAAGTTGAGTGACCACCTATCATGACACCCAATTTCATATCATTCGCTTTAGTCGTTTTTACGTGATTCTTGAACACAAATTTACGCAGTTTGAAAGGATTTTCGCAAAATCTCAAAATCCAATCAAGATATTTTAAAATTCGACGCCTATGTTTTAAGTTGAGTGACCACCTATCATGACACCCAATTTCATATCATTCGCTTCAGTCGTTTTTGCGTGATGCTTGAACACAAATTTACGCAGTTTGAAATGATTTTCGCAAAATCTGAAAATCTAATCAAGATTTTTTAAAAATTCGACACCTATGTTTTAAGTTGAGTGACCACCTATCATGTCACTCAATTTCATATCATTCGCTTCAGTCGTTTTTACGTAATGCTTGAACACAAATTTACGCAGTTTGAAAGGATTTTCGCAAAATCTCAAAATCCAATTAAGATTTTTTAAAATTCGACGCCTATGTTTTAAGTTGAGTGACCACCTATCATGACACCCAATTTCATATCATTCGCTTCAGTCGTTTTTGCGTGATGCTTGAACACAAATTTACGCAGTTTGAAATGATTTTCGCAAAATCTGAAAATCTAATCAAGATTTTTTAAAAATTCGACACCTATGTTTTAAGTTGAGTGACCACCTATCATGTCACTCAATTTCATATCATTCGCTTCAGTCGTTTTTACGTAATGCTTGAACACAAATTTACGCAGTTTGAAAGGATTTTCGCAAAATCTCAAAATCCAATCAGGATTTTTTTTTAAATTGGACGCCTATGTTTTAAGTTGAGTGACCACCTATTACGACACCCAATTTCATATGATTCGCTTAAGTCGTTTTTACGTGATGCTTGAACACAAATTTACTCAGTTTGAAAGGATTTTCGCAAAATCTCAAAATCCAATCAAGATTTTTTAAAAATTGGACGCCTATGTTTTAAGTTGAGTGACCACCTATCATGACACCCAATTTCATATCATTCGCTTCAGTCGTTTTTGCGTGATGCTTGAACACAAATTTACGCAGTTTGAAATGATTTTCGCAAAATCTGAAAATCTAATCAAGATTTTTTAAAAATTCGACACCTATGTTTTAAGTTGAGTGACCACCTATCATGTCACTCAATTTCATATCATTCGCTTCAGTCGTTTTTACGTAATGCTTGAACACAAATTTACGCAGTTTGAAAGGATTTTCGCAAAATCTCAAAATCCAATCAGGATTTTTTTTTAAATTGGACGCCTATGTTTTAAGTTGAGTGACCACCTATCACGACACCCAATTTCATATGATTCGCTTAAGTCGTTTTTACGTGATGCTTGAACACAAATTTACTCAGTTTGAAAGGATTTTCGCAAAATCTCAAAATCCAATCAAGATTTTTTAAAAATTGGACGCCTATGTTTTAAGTTGAGTGACCACCTATCATGACATCAAATTTCATATCATTCGCTTCAGTCGTTTTTACGTGATGCTTAAACAAAAAAAGCGTCACGGACAGAATGACAGAATGACAGACAGACGTACTTTTTTTTGAGGGTCGCATCGGATTCCCGGGTGCTCGAAACGGATAGAAATCGCAAAATTTTTGAATTCCAAGAAATGTACAGACAAAAGTCTAATTTTATTTATATAGATTTTCTAAGGGGGTTAATAGTGCAGAAGTTATATTTATAAGCCAAAAGTCGCCAAGGTTGGCGACTTTTGGCGCCGCCGGGAAATAAGTTTCCAAAATAGCAATCAAGCTGAACATTATCTTCTATATTTGACGAGAAATGTTAAACTTTACTATTTTACAGTGAGAATGGTATTATTAGAAAATCGAAAAAGGGAAAAAAAAAAACGTGCTTTTAAGCTACTACATAAAGGGTGGCCAAGTAGAGGCCGAGATAGTCGAGTCGCCAAAATTGACCAGACACACACACACAGTTTTGATAATTTACTGCCAAGTTTATCGCCAAGAAATAAGTTCCCGAAACTGTATTCAGCTTGGCAATTCAGTGTTGACAGTGGCGTAGCTATCGAAGGGCTAGACGGTGCGGTGCACCGGGGCCCCCAAGCTCAGGGGGCCCTCGGACTCTGGCCAGCAAATCTCGTATTGAACTAGCTGCAAATTCTCTCATCTTTGGAATGCAAATAAAATAGGTTGCAACACGACTTTAAGACAGTACTGTCGGTCAGAGAGTTACTGTTTAAATTTTTCTATATTAGTAGATAATGATAAGATAATGATCTCGTTAAATAAATGAAAAACTACAGAGAACCAGTAAAAAGATATAGAACTTTGATATTTTTTGCATTCAACATTGAGTCTTATGAGAAATCACAGTTTTTATTTTATTTTATAAAAAGTACCTCTCCATCGCGATTTTGCTTATACTAAGTACTACGCTAGTCAAATAAGACGGTGTTTTTTACTTTTGACTCTTGCCATATCGACAGTACTACTTTAATCATGACAACTCTATCATGAAGTTACGACTAGCAGGCACCAATGAGTTTACATTATTGCACACGCTAAACCCCAAGTAATTTAGAAGAGAACAGAAAAGTCATACACAGCGTCGCGGACAGAAAAACATTTTACCTAGCCGAAAAGCTAAGTGGAGAGAGAGATGAAAATTGAATACCAAACATTTTGATTTAGAAACGCAAAGCAAAGGAAAATTATTTTAAACACGAAAAATATGTGATCTTCATCACAAACTCTTGAAAGAATTCTCGGGAATTCCCCAAAAGTTTCGGACAGAATTTTTTTTGTAAACTGTTACTTGAAAAAATAACTAAGTATTCCAGTTCCAGTATACATATATATATATATATATATTTACTTGAAAAAGGCTATTCTTACGTACATGATTGTATAGATTTTCTACCGCTATCGATCAATCGTGTCAAACGTTAATCGATATAAAATGCTTGTCGGGGATTTCCCAAAGATGTTTTGTAGCGTAGCATTACATTACGTTTCTTGTTATTTGTAAAAGAATAATTTTGCATGTATTAGAGATACAAAATTATGGATAAAAAGAAGACCTAGTGGTGCGTTTAAGCGCAAACAACGTCAGGAAAGAGAAGACAGTAAACAAAAATTACCTAAAATAGACAAATTTTTTAATCAGACATCTACAAGTAGTCTTGGCCCAAATATTTCTGTTGATAGTGACTGAGATAATGTGACCACTGCAGTGTTGGTTGAGAAGTCTATTGAATTCATGCACCTTGTATTGAATGACATCTATTATGCATCTAAAACTTTACAAAAATGCGATATCAATTTGGACGAGGCAAGTAGAGCTTTAGCAGAGGCAAATGCAAAGATGCAAATTTATAGAAATGACTTCGAATCGTTCAAGTACAAAGCCTGTGAATCCGCAAGAAAATATGGTATAGATCCTCATTTTAAAGAAAAAAGGCAAAAGAAAGTTAAAAAACATTTTGATGAATTAGCTACTGATTACCGATTTCGAAACAGGGAAGAAATATTTAAAATTACTATTTACTTCCTTGTACGAAGTATAAGGAAGTAATGTGATCCCGAAAAATTTTGGGGGCCAAATTTCGACAAAGCAACCGATTTTGACTACCTCTAAATTTAATTTTAAGAATTTTTTCGATACATCTCATCGTAGGCTAGCATGCACGATCATATTAACGCGTCTGCAACTCATTTTGAGCAGCGGCGAGTCTATTGCAAGGGCGGAATAAAGGGGGTGCGGAGGGGGCGACCGCCCCCTTTGAGAAATAAGAAATCAATGTAAAAGATACTATTTTACTTCCATAAAATTGATGTATCTGTCAATCTTCTAACTAACCGCCCCCACCGACAAACCAACCGCGCCCCCCCCCCCGACAAACTTCCAATAATCCGCCACTGGTCTATTGTGGCCAGTTTTCCATGCCGTCAGTACGTACATACGTACGTATGTATGTAACTCGCATATCTCATAAACTATTGGTCGTAGAATGTTGAGATTTGATATTTAGGATTGTTCTATGATCTAGTTGTGCACCTCCCCTTTTGGTCGCAATCGAATGGATAGTTTATGTACAGGGCCGCCCAAAAGATTCGAAATACATTACGCTCTATGGGCCGAAATTCATTAAACTCGCCTAACTCAAAAACTATTAGGCTTAGAATGTCGAAACTTCATATTTTGGATAGTTGTAACATCTAGTTGTGCATCTCCCCTTTCGGTTCCATTCGACTGCATAGTTTATCAACACAACCGCCCAAAAGACTCTAAATACATTACGCTCTATGGGCCGAAATTCATCAAAGCATTTTTTAGAGGTATTGGGCTATTTCAAACGACTCAGAAGTGATGTATGCTGTTAAGAGTTAGAAAATGAATTTCTCCATTAAAAGAAGTGTCTTTATCATTTATAGTTCTGCTACAGGAACACTCAAAAGATTTCCAATACATTACGGTCAATTGCAATTTAAGGGCATTCATCCATTTCAAGCACAATACCGTCCTACCACATAAGTTAGGTAATGGTCCGACCACGGTCACGTGCCTCCCTCAAGAACTATGCCAAAAGTCGCCAAGCTTGGCGACTTTTTGTGTACGTGTGTGCATATTTAACTCAAATCTCAAAAACTATTATGAAATTTCATATATAAGATTGTTGTAACATCTAGTTGTGCATCTCGATTTTTGGTTCCAATCTACTGGAGAGTTTATTTACAGGACCACCGAAAAGAATTTCAGTACTTTAATGTCTATGGACATCTTCAATATAATACAACTGTAGACAGTCATTGTTTGGTACATGCCCAAAATCTCGCCGTCTGTTCTCGACCTTGGCGAGTTTTACCAAAATATCGTCAAATTTGGCGATAGTCAGTCATTTGGTCCATGCCCAAAGTATAACCATTTGTCATCTTTCTTGGCGAGGTTTGGCGAAATATCGCCAAATTTGGTGATAATCTGTCATTGTTTGGTCCATGCTTAAAATCTCGCCAAATGTCGTCGACATTGACGAGTTTCGCCGAAATATCGCTAAATTTGGCGCCAAAAATTATTTCGTATTTTGTATAACTCTTAAAACTTTAACCTGTAGAATTTCGAACTTTTGTATTTAGAACCATTGTAATATCTAACTGTTTTCAATATCTTTTTCGACAACAATCGACTGGGAATTTATTTACAGGATGAGCCAAATGACTTTAAATACATTGAGGTGTATGGATGCATTCAATTTATTGAAAGTCGGTGGTTAATGACTACTTTGGCTATCCCCAAAATCTCGCAAACTATCTCAAGTTTGTCGGCTTTTGGTGAAATATCGCCTAATAAAGTGTCAGAAGGAAATCTTTCAAATTGAACTCAGCTTGGCGATATCGAAATATTTAGCTAGAAATCGCTAAACCTTACTATTATTGATATTTTATCTCTTTCAAATAAGTTTGGAGGAAGTGTGTCGAAAATACTTTTGATTTAATAGACGTGCAAGGAAGCCATGTGTTGGACACATCAGATTTTTTTAATAATGTACTTGACACAATAATAGCTCAATTAAATGCACGTTTTGGTGGTATGAGTGCAGTCAGTCAAATATTCAATTTTCTAACACCATCATTTTTATTGGATGTAGATGAAACAACTTTATTACAAAAGTGTGACAAATTCCAAAGTAAATATTCTGATATAATAGGCCCGAACTTTTCCCTTCAATTTCTTAATATTTACCACCTACTTCTACCTGAATTAACTAAGGCATGGACTATTCACTAATTCTGTAAAGAAATAATGAGAAAATATGGAGCGTTAGAATGCGACCTAACAGAAGTATTTACAGCAATGTTACTGTTCCATACAATTCCGCATTACTTCGACAGAAGCTGAAAGATCATTTAGCAAATTGAAAATAATAAAAAATTATTTAAGGAATACTATGGGCCAAGCTCGACTCCGACATTTATCGCTAATAGCAATTGAAAACAAAGCCGCATCCATCCTAGATTTAACCGAAGTCATTGATACTTTTGCTAAAGCTAAGGCTAGGAAAAGATTATAAACTAAATTGTTATATTGTTGTCAGTATACACATCAGTATAGTAGGCAGGCCTGACTTTCATATAATAACTGGAAGAGATCCCTTAAAGGGATGTTTGCCTTTGTATATGACTTATCTGTATAAATTGTTTTTTCATTATGTTTGTACCGAAAGTTCAAATTTCTGCCCCGTTTTGCGGGACGAAAATGCTACTTTACTCTTATGAGAAAGTCTGCGTGTTTGCTACCTTCGCCTTCGGTTAGGGAGTCAATTTTACACGAGGTTGAAATAGCCTACATTCTTCCCTCGGTGTTTAAATATACTATTAAGGTTTTATGTACAATAAAGTGTTTTACATACATACGTGCATAAACCTTTTGAATTACTTCGTTTTATTGCTAAATACCAATGTTATTAATCCAAGTATAGTATACGTTCCTAAACACTTTACCTGTAGAACCTAGGCGATCACTAAAGCTCACTCAAGACACTCATGCACATATATGTAGTAAGTACTTTTGCTGTACCATGCAGTGCACGATAAACAGCTGATGATATACTAGTAGCTTTGTACAGGGCAGGGCTGTAATAGAGCTGTAACTAGACTGTTGTTTCGGGGGGTTTCACTTAACTTTTTACCGAACGATTTGAAAAAAACTATGGTATTAGGGAAAATATTTTCTGAAAATAACTATACAGTATTTTTTTTTTGGGGGGGGGGAGGGTTCAACCCTATACCCCCCTCCCATTGGATACGGCTCTGCTTTAAAGTATTTATATATATTTGCATTTTGACTTGATAAAACCTAAACCGTTAGGGCCCCAGTTTTTTTTTTTTTTTTTTTTTTTTTTTTTGGCACCAGTACCTTCGGCTACCTAGCTACGTCTCTGAGTGTTGGGCAGTATCTCAAATACATGTATTTGAAATACATTTTCAAAATATGTTTGTATCTTGTATTTTAACTCGTAAAAACAAAGTATTTTGAGAATGCATTTTAAAATACATTTTCAATGTATTTTGTATTTTCAAAATAGTAAAAATATTAGGTTGTAACGAAAGTTTCCTACCACCGCAAACATCGTCAGCACACAGTTTGCGTTGGCGTATTTGCTCATATTTTGTCAAAGGATTTTTGGCATTTGAAAGAAAAGGCTTACTTTATAACACTGTGTTGTGAAATCTGTAAAAAATATAGTTATCATTAAGTATAAGGTGTCCCAAATGGAACTATCACTCTAGAGGATTAGAACCATCATTTACTTCCAGTTGTGTTGCAAAAAGTCAGCTACATAATATCAACAAATTATGAGTACAGCGTTAAGTACTATTGTTGTATCATGTGACACTGTGCAGGTTTGGTACCGAAAGTTCAAAAACAGTTATCTAAGGAGTTAGAAGTTAGTTTTTCAGGAAGATATGGCGGAAAACTTTCGTTACAACCTGATACATTTTTTATTCTGACGCTTAACTAATCGTAACACCACAGATTGTCCAGATAGCATATGCAAATGAAAATCATAAAATTGCTGATAGCCACTTATCCCCCTCTCTTGATGTTATTTATGAGCTACACCAGAATTACACGGTATTGTAGCTGAAGAAGTGTTAGGATCCCTTGTAATCTTTAAATCTAACTAATCAGGAAGGGGAAAGAAAATTCTTTCATTCTCCTGTTTAAAACAATATGTTTGGGGTACTTACGTATTATCCCGGCGGCCATTCCCGCCAAACTATTTTTTCGTCAAATGTGCTAGCAAACTGTTGCCAATAGTA
Source organism: Cheiracanthium punctorium (assembly GCA_038373885.1). Lineage (NCBI taxonomy): Eukaryota > Metazoa > Arthropoda > Arachnida > Araneae > Cheiracanthiidae > Cheiracanthium > Cheiracanthium punctorium. The sequence goes on along the minus strand of JAWZYV010000409.1, from coordinate 862 downwards.
CTCCAAACTATCAATAATTTCATGTGTTCGGCATTTATATTGGCGGAAAATCGCTCAAACGTGGCGGACTTCCGGGATAATACCACGTTTGGTCTAGGAATGTTTCTAGATTTACTCTGTAAATGAAACCATAAGTAATAAAAATATGTTTGAGTAGTATTTATTGGATTCTTTAAGGTAATGTTTGAATAAATGTATTTTGTATCGAAAATACAATTTCGATGTATTTTGCCAAACTCTGTGGCAATGTATCTTCTATAATTGGAGAGAAACTGCCAAAGTCTTTTACTTTACAAAGGAGTAAGTTTTCGCTATGGTGAAATAATTAAGTTATATTTTCCTTATTAAAAAATCATACTTATTATACGCAATTTTGAAAGACATTATCACTTGTTCGTGCACGTCATGCCTGAAACTCATTTATCCCTTTAACGCGCAGTGTTCCCGCTCTGGGAACACCAAACTCTGACGTTTTGACTGTTGCCAGTCACGAAAAATAGATTTGATTTCTATAAAAATAGTTGCGGGTGACATAGCTCCACGAGAATCCTTTACTTTTCAGCACGTCGTTTCCCGTAAAAAAATTGTCACGATTATTTTTCACAACACTGACATCTGCTGAAAAATGGGAGAATGCGAGAGCAGCTGGATAGATTGCCCAATGCTGAAAAAAGGGCAGTCGTTGCCATCGCTCGACTTAACTACCAGCAAGATGGTGGAAGATCGAAACGTTCATCGCGTGCCACAGATCTAGAGACCCTTTTTTGACGACAGCTTGGCTGTACGCACAGCCAGCTGTTGTGAAAAAAGGGTCTCTAGATCTGTAGCACGCGATGAACGTTTCGATCGTCCGCCATCTTGC